>JAJHSJ010000009.1:37904267-38404267 GCA_021015155.1 Magnolia officinalis
TGTTACACATAACCTACAACCTATACAACCCCAAAACAGATTAGGGTTAGGGTTTCTTACCTAGAAATGGTGCCGGAATCGCCGGGAAAGTGATGAGAATGGAGCGGTTAAGCATGGATAGCAATAGGGAAGCAAGGCAGGGAGATGCTCCCACATCTCCCACACTTTCTCTCTCTTTTCTCACTTCTCTCTCTAGGGTTTCTCTCAAATTCGTATGGCTATGAGAGAGAGGGTTTTAAGGTCCTTATATAGCCTAAAAACTCACCGAAATAGACTCCAGGTCAAAGTATACTTAGGTTATAACCAAAGTGGGTCAGTTTCAGCTTAACGGAAGACTACTGGCGGGCCTCCTTGAATCAAAAGTCGGACTTAAGCTCACTAACACTGGATCTACATTTGGCTGAGCTTTCGTTTCAGTCGGATTCCCAGATCACGCATGGCGGACCAGTTTTAGTTCAACGGTCAGTGGATCTCGATCGGAGATTCCGAGTACATGGACATGTGTATGAAATTTCCCCTGATCCGAGGGTGTAATTTGGTCTGATTCTGATGGTCTGGTTGCTTAAAACTGATCCGCAAGCGAGAGGTGCCAGATTACTATTTGAGATATTTTATTTGTAAAGAAAATCAAGTATTTTCACACTCCTCGCTCTGGACTCAAGCGAACAGCCGTGAGACACTGTTTGGATTTGATTTTCGAGATGATTGTCAAGCCCAGCGAGGCGGTCTTAAGTCCTTAACTTTGTATTATTCAGACTCCCGATGTGCAGTCTAGACCTGATATGGAGTTTCGAGATGCTCCCGAGAGCAGCCGGGTAATGAGATTGATCCTAGATTTTAGGGTACCCTAGCGTCAATGATTCTACAAGTTTTTGGTCTTGCAGATCGTATTTAAAGTGATTGGTGCTAATTTCACAGGTACTCTAGTTTCACACTGGCTAATTCTCGCTTCGTTTCTAAAGGATTTAGTCCTAAGTAATTTCCGTCTGAGGTGGTACCTGGGCCTTTGTAGTAATGTTTAGTTTAAGTATTGTTCTTCATCACCTAAACTTTAAGATAGTGTCTAAGGTGAAAGTACTTAGAAAAATTGAAAGAACAAGGTGGTGAAGGGTGGGATTTGTGAAGGAAATGGGTTCAAAAGCGGTTTTAGACTTTGGGATTGAGTTCTGACAGGTTAATAAGGTGTTAGGATCGACCCATTGCCTAAGGACGTCTAATTCCAGGTTGGCAAAAATCCGGGATGTTACATCAACTATGTCTGAGCACTGCTGGGATCAAGCAGTTACTCCTAGCCCCATGCCGGAAAGACCCCTAGGCCAGCTCCATTCACAGCCAAACAGTGGTGGGTTTGTGCTAACCGAGTCGACTCATCTCGAGTCGCATGGACTGACGTGAATTTTCATCTATTTCAGCAGCGTGTTCAGCCAATTACACGGCACGACATAGCCCCTTCCAACTAGGATTTGAGTCCGGTGGCCATCACTGGAAGGAAGAAGGAAGGTTAGGGGCTAATTCAATCCCAGTCAAGTCGACTCACCTGGACTGACTAGGTCGTACTAGATCGGCTTGACTTAGGCAACAACAAAAACTCCAGAATTAGGGACCCAACTTCTCAGTTCCTGACTTGAGCTAAACCTTCAGGTAGACCTCCTCATGAGGCTCACTATTTCAATGGGTAGCTGTAGACCATTAAATACATAGCTATTGAAATTCGAACTGTGTTGCATGGACAACAACACTTAAGGGACAATGGCAAGCTAGACCTAACCAAGTGTGTTGGATCTCTTGGTGAAAGCTTTGAACACGGTAAGCTACCTCCTTATACGTATCTCACCTTTTAAAAATTTTTTAAGTTCATATCAATTGCCTAAGACATGATTGTGTCTTTGGCTAGACAAGAAATTCCCTTTAAAGCCAATCCAACTCAACCACCTCACTCCAAACATAAGGAAAATAGATAGGGCTCAACCGTAAGTATCACACACACTAAGCATCACCGTTGAGATCGATGACTCCCAAGGTGAGGATTCTACCCCTTGAGCTTTCCTCTTCCATGTTAACTCATGTGTTAGTCCAACTCTAATTTTACCTAATAATTAATGACTCTGCTTTTATGGCTATTTGCGATAGTTATTAAAATTAATTACATGCTTAATATCTATTTTGTGAAAACCTATATATGTGGTAGCCAAATTTTGCTTGAAGGATAATTATGTAATACATGCTTATAAACCTTGGACTATGACACTTATTTGAATGTCTTTTTATATTTGCTACTTGTAAATTTGGATAATAATGGTTGAAATTAATCATGCATACATGACACTCCTATTTTTGAATGGACTAACTGTTGAAAAGGTCCATTTTTCTTATATGGGATGGGCCGATTGTTGGAAAGGCCCATCCCATAGCATGATTTAGTGTAACGCCTTGAAATTCGGGGGTCGAGTATGAACTCAACTCCCGAGTTCCAACGCATCACTTATGCAACATGCACAATGCTGGTTAAATGTTGTCTGAGTTAGCGCAATAAACATGAATGAGATTATACCAAAACAGTAATTCATACTCCAGTTCAATTGTATAAAGGTAAGCGGAAGACTGAAATTTTATATTCAAAGTATGTAAAGTAACAAAATTTTATGAACTCCAGAGTATGAGTACTAACTGAGCACCAATATACATGTATTGTCTCTAAGTCAAAAATCAAAATACAATCCTCAAGGGAAGCCCTGAAAATCCCGCGATGCAGCCGGCCTAAGCAAAGCCGTCAGAATACTGCATAAAGGAGAACTCCTCCTGATCCTCATCAAAGTCGGGCTCCGACTCTTGAACCAAGGCGCCATCTACACCTGCGACAGAGTCTGATGGGTGTTGCAAACACCGTCCCGTAACGTGGGAGTGAGTAGCTAACTCAGTGGAACAATAAAGCATAGGTTAACATATTATCAATTCGATCAAGCAGTAATGATAAAGCAGTACAAATCAAACATTTCTAACTACTCTTGTTAAGTGCAAAAATGGAATGACATGATGCTGTATGCCCTTGCCAAACCACCCTCAAGCGACATCATCTTACGTTCGCGAATGCTTACTCCCTCAGTGCGCCACATCTACAAAGCACATGCGGTGCGATGATGCTCATGATTACCAAGTTTTTATTAGTCCATTTCAAACAGCAGTATTGGAAAACTAAAGTACCTCCCTTGTATCATTCCCAAACATGATCCATTCTAGGGTCGTCAATCCTAGTTAATCTCATACGATATTATGGTTTGAGAAGCGTAGTGAAGGCATCGCAAAGGCTCGTCACCCGTCAGCGCGGATACAGATCTCGCCGTATGCGGCTCAATTGCTGGCCGTCAGCTCGAGTACAGGTGTCACCGTACTCTGCTCAATCACTAGCCATCAGCTCGAGTACAGGTGTCACCGTACTCGGCTCAACTCATACTCTAGTTGCTGTGAAAGACTCGTCGCCAATCACAGACTCTTGGAGTATACTCGATGATACTACGGAGGACTCGTCGCCCGTCAGCACGAGCACAGGTCTCACCGTACTCGGCTCTCGCCGTAGGTATCGACAGCTCGAATACAGTGTCCCAAACCACCGTATTCGGCTCACGAGTTTGGTTGCGCAATGGTCACTGCGGGGAGGCACATGGCCCCAGCGTAGGCCGACAGCTCGACCACGGTGTCCCATACCACCATGCCCGGCTCATGCGTCTTAGCGGATCGAGGTACCATAGTTAACGGGATCGTCACTGGTAAGTTTGGTACCCTAGGTTCAAGCAGTAGCGACCAAACATGGTGAACACACAAATACATCTCGGTTTTCTTGACGAGCCTGACTAGCTCGAGCGCACTACAAGTTGAGCGATATGGAGCGCAAAAGCACTCCGTGTGGCCAACCACTATCGCCAACCGAAGTATGAGTCGGGTTCGCCAGACACATCCTTTGTGGCGATATGAATATCAGCCACAACCGCAAGTCTGGTACCGAATGTTTGGACTATAGACATAGTCCCAAACTCAAACAGTTCTCATCAATAGCATGTGGAGTAAAGCATGATAAACAAGCAATACAAGCATGTTAGCAGGCATGTTATAAAGCATGAGGTAAAACATGAAGTAAAGCATATTGTAAAGCATGTTGTGAAGCATGTAGTAAAGCACTATACACATAGGGATACAATTACATACACGCCACAAGTGAGTGGTTATAGTGAACCACCGCATGGAGGGGATCCTACATGTCTCTATGGGAGTCGAAAATCCCATGTCAGCGCCTATCTAAGGCACTAACACTCAAGCATTTACACACACAAGCATATACACAAACACTTAGAGTACGCTATTCCAACATACATGACGTATGTTAGCAAAACGCGTATTAGGGCTATTCTTTCGCCAAGCGGTTATTTTATCCGCGTATACCGTATTCATACAACAAATAATCATGACAATTATATTTCCAAAATCTGCACATACGCGGTATTTCTAGAATACACAATTTCAACATACTTGGCATTTACAAGTGAACATGTATTTCAGCGATTCCTTTCGCCAAACTAGTATTTTATCCATGTATTATATAATCATACATTAAATAAGCATGTCAAACATTTTCCCGAAAAAAATACGTATACGGTATTTCTACGTATACCTAGAGTATGTGAAATTCCATATTCTACAACGTTAATCGAAACAGGAAACGGAAAGCACTTTGTACATGTGCATTTACATGCAGATCATGAATCTATCATTATCTGACATTGAAAGCGTTGAAAAACATAACTTATACACTTAAAGTCCTCACCTTTGCCCTTGGAATCCCAACGAATCAGCAAGGGTAGCAGAGCTTCCGTATACGGGAGTTTCCTAGCCTAAAGAGCGGAATCGGTTAGCCTTTACATAACCTACAACGATTCTACATCAAATCAGACCTAGGGTTAGGGTTTCTCACCTTAGAATGGAGTGGATACCGTCGGGAGAGCGCCTGGAATGAGGCGGTGTAGGCCGTGTGATGAACGAAAGCAGCAGGAGGAAGATCTCCCACAAATTCCAAGCTATTCTCTCTCTTTTCTCTCTCTCTCTCTCTCTAGGGTTTTTCTCCCAAATTCGTATGGCTGTGAGAGGGGCTGTTCTAAGCTCCTTTTATAGCCAAAAACCTCCCCAAAACAGACTCAGGTTCAAGGGTGACTGCTTATATAGGCATTTCGCCACCTTTCCAGCTCAAAAGGGAGGTTCTGGTGGCCCTCCTTGAGCCAAACGTCAGACTTAAGCTCACCATCTATGGATCTACGTGGGATTACATTTTCGACTCGATCGGATTCCCAGATCTCACGTGGCGGACCACTTTCAGTTCAACGGTCAGTGGGCCACGATCAGAAATTCCAAGTACATGTAAATGTTCCTGAAATTTTTCTTAATCCGAGGGTGTAATTTGGTCTGATTCTGACGGTCAGGTTGCTTAATACTGACGCACAACCGAATGATGCCAGATCACTATTCCTGATATTTATGTTAGGATGGGAATAGTGTTTTTCACACACCCTCGCTCCGGATCGAAACGAATGGCCGTGGGACATCGGCCGGAGCTGATTTTTGAGATGATTGTCAAGCCCAGTGAGGCGGTCCTGGTTCCTTAGCTTCGTGTTAATCGGACTCCCGATGTGCGATCTAGACCTAATACGAAGTTTCGTTTCATTCCCGAGAGCTGACGGGAAATGAGTTTGGTTCTAAACTTTAGGGTAACCTAGAGTCACTAATTCTGCAAGTTTTGGGTCTTGCAGATCGTATTTAAAGCGATCCCAACGGATTTCATGGCTAACCGAGTTTAGTACTTAGTTAACTTTGTTAAATTTCTAAAGGATTTAATCCTAATTGATTTTTGGTCGAGGTGGTACTCGAGCCAATGTACGGAAATTTACGGGTTGTTACAATTAGTCGACTGTTCGAAAGGCCCATCTACTGCTTAAGTGAGCCAACTGTTTGAAAGGCCCGCTATCTTACTTGCACGAGTCGACTATTTGAAAGACCTGTTCCCTTACAAGTTGAATGAGCCGACTGTTTGAAAGGCCCATTCTCTTGCTTAATGGACCGACTGTTTGAAAGGTCCATTCTCTTATTAAAAATGGGTTAACTGTTTGAAAGACCCATCTTATTGCCTAAATGAGCCGACTGTTTGAAAGGCCCATTCATGTCTAAGTGAGCCAACTGTTTGAAAGGCCCATTCATGTTTAAGTGAGCCGACTGTTTGAAAGGCCCACCACCTTACAAGTTGAAAGAGCTGACTTTTTGAAAGGCCCACCACCTTGCGCCGAATGACCCAACAATTTGAAAGGTCCATTCTCTTGCAAGAATGGACCGACTATCTAAAGGTCCATTCACTTGGCCAACTAGATGTGCATCCCCAGTTGACCTGCACTCATGCATCTACGCACTCAAATAAGATCGTATTATGAATTGTCTTGTATGTTTTATCATTTGGAACGATGCTTAGTTAATGCGGTGATATGAAATCTTGAGCGGAGTTGTAACAGCCCGGATTTTTTCCAACCTGGAATTAGACGTCCTTAGGCGAATGGTCAAACCTAACACAGGTTTAACTTTTCAAACACTCAATTAAAGCCTCAAATCCCTTTTCAAACCATTTTCTTCACAAATCCCACACTTCACCAACTTGTTCTTTAAATTTTTCTAAGTACTTTCACCCTAGACACTATCTTAAAGTTTAGGTAATGAAGAACAATACTTAAACTAAACATTGCTACAAAGGACTAGGTACCACCTCAGACAGAAATCATACAGGACTAAATCCTTTAGAAATTAGGTGAGAATTAGCCAGTGTTAAACTAGAGTCCCTGTGAAATTATCACCAATCACTTTAAATATGATCTGCAAGACCCAAAACTTGTAAAATCATTGACGCTAGGTTACCCTAAAATCTAGGATCAATCTCATTACCCGGCTGCTCTCGGGAGCATCTCGAAACTCCGTATCGGATCTGGACCGCACGTCGGAAGTCTAATTAACACGAAGTTAAGGAACTAGGACCGCCTTGCTGGGCTTGACAACCATCTCGGAAATCAAATCCAGATAGTGTCCCAACGCTATTCGCTTGAGCTCGGAGTGAAGAGTGCGAGAAATGTGAAATTAATTCAAAATAAAATATCTCAAATAGTAATCTGGCACCTCTCGCTTGCGGATTAGTTTTAACCAACCAGATCGTCAGAATCAGACCAAATTACACTCTCGGATCAGGAGAAATTTCATACACATTTACATGTACTCGAAATCTCCGATCAAGATCCGCTGACCGTTGAACTGAAACTGGTCCGTCACGCGTGATCTAGAAATCCCACTGAAACAAAAACTTAACAAAACGTAGATCCAGCATTAGTGAGCTTAAGTCCGACCTTTGGCTCAAGGAGGCCCGCCAAAAGTCCTCCGTTGAGCTGAAACTGACCCGTTTTGGTTTTAACCTAAGTATACTTTGACCTGGAGTCTATTTCGGTGAGTTTTTAGACTATATAAGGACCTTAAACCCTCTCTCATTGCAGCCATACGAATTTGAGAGAAACCCTAGAGAGAGAGGAGAGAAAAGAGAGAGAAAGTGTGGGAGCAGTGGGAGAATCTCCCTGCCACTCTTCCCTGCCGCTATACGAGCTTCACCACTCCATTCTCGTCGCTTTCCCAGCGAATCCGACTCCGTTTCTTGGTAAGAAATCTTAACCCTAAACTGATTTGGGGTTTTGATAGTTGTAGGTTATGAAATAGCTAACCTATTCCGTTCTATAGGTCGCCAAACTGCCGTAGATCAAAGCTTAGCAAACCTATCGACTTCGTTACGAATCTACGATAAAAGGTGCGGACTTTAGGTGTATAGGTTATGGTTTTCATTGCTTTCAATGTCAGATAATGATAGATTCATGATCTGCATGCAATTGCACATGTACAAAGTGTTGTTTGTTTTCCGTTTCGATTAAAGATGAAAAATATGGAATTGTACATACTCTAGGTATTTGTAGAAAGTACCGTATACGTACAAATTTTGGAAATGTGTTTGACATGATTAATTGTTGTATGAATATATTATATGTGGATAAATTACTTGTTTGGCGAAAGGACTCGCCCTAATACATGTTTTGCTTATATACACTATGTATGTTGAAATTGTGTATTCTAGAAAGTATAGTATACGTATAAATTTTGGAGATGTGTTTGCCATGATTATTTGCTGTATGAATATACTATATATGAATAAAATACTTGCTTGGCGAAAGGTTAGCCCTAATACATGTTTTGCCAACATACACCATGTATGTTGTAATAGTGTATTCTAAGTGTTTGTGAAAATGACCGAATGAGTATAGAATTCTCATTCGTGCTTGCCATGACTAATTATCATGGATTTATGATTGTTGTATTGGCGATACCCCTTTGACGAAAGTATTTGCCCTGAATCACGCCACGGCTACTATACGCTATATATGTTGAAATGGGTAGCCCAAGTGTTTGTGAAAATGTTCAAATGAATATGGAACTTGGATTCCTACTTTCCATGACTATCCATCGTGGGTGTACGCGTGTTATGATTGGGGCAACTCCCTAGTGAAAGGATTTGGCCTAATTCCTATGTGATCAACATATGTCATGTATGTTGATGTATGTCTTTTAAAGTGTTCGTTGAAATGTCTGAATGAGTAGTAGTTAGCAAATTGTAATGTATAAGGGTGTTGAGATATGATTCTCAACTTCTTTTAACTATGTGTATGTTTTCCTTGGATAGTTGTGTGATTAGGAATTGAATATGTACAAACTCATGCTTATGTTGTACTTCATAACATGCTCAATTGATTGTATGATTTTATTATGTAATGCATATGTTTAAATTCATGTTTATGTTGTATGATCCGTCATGGGTGATGGGGGAGTGGAGCAACGAGTGCGTGCAACAGCCCTGGCAGCCCTAAACGGATAATACCAGACTTTGATTATATGATTTGAATCTTGATCCATTACTGCTTTATCTATCTGCAATTGATTGTGTTTGGGGCTATGATTATAGTCCAGACAATCGGTACCAGAATTGAATTCGTGGTTGTGATTCATTTGCCACGTGAGATGTGTTCGACGAACCTGAGTCGTACTTCGGTTGGCGATAGTGGTTGACCACACGAAGTGCTTATGCGCTTTATGTCGTTCCACTTGTTGTGCGCTCGAGCTAGCCGAGCTCGTCAAGTAACCCGATCTGTCTTATGTATGTTCACCATGTTTGGACGCTACTGCTTGAACCTAGGGTACCAAACTTACCAGTGAAATCCCTTTTAACCATGGTACCTCAATCCGCTAAGACTCATGAGCCGGGCATGGTGGTATGGGACACCATGGTCGAGCTGTCGGCCTACGCTGGGGTTACGTGCCTCCCCGTAGTGACCAGTGAGCAACCAAACTCATGAGCCGAATACGGTGGTATGGGACACTGTATTCGAGCTGTCGACACCTACGACGAGAACCGAGTACGGTGAGACCTGTATTCTTGCTGACGGGCGATGAGTCCTCCGTAGTATCTTCGAGTATACTCTAAGGTCTGTGATTGGCGATGAGCCCTTCGCAGCAACTAGAGCCTGAGTTGAGCCGAGTACGGTGAGACCTGTATTCGAGCTGACGGCTAGCGATTGAGCCGAGTACGGTGAGACCTGTATTCGAACTGATGGCCAGTAATTGAGCCGCATACGGTGAGATCTATATCCGTGCTGACGGGTGACGAGCCCTTTGTGATGCCTTCGCTACGCCTCTCAAACCATAATATCGTATGAGATTAACTATGACTGACGACCCTAGAATGGATCATGTTTGGGAATTATACAAGGGAGGTACCTTAGTTTCCCAATACTGTTGTTTGAAATGGACTAATAATTACTTGGTAATCATGCTCATCATCGCACTGCATGTACCTGGTAGATGTGGGGCACTGAGGGATGAATGCATTCGCGAATGTAAGATGGTGTCGCATGAGGGTGGTTTGGCAAGGACATACATCATGTCATTTCATACTTGCATTAAATAAGAGTAGTTAGAATTGTTTGATTTTACTGCTTTATCATTACTGCTTGAATGAATTGGTAACATGTTAACCTATGTTTTATTATTCCACTGAGTTGATCACTCACTCCCACGTTACGGGACGGTGTTGTACACACCAATCAAATTTGTTGAGTTTCAGGTGATGGCAATGCTTATGAAGCAGAGCCGGACTACTATGATGTGGAGGAGGAGCTCCCCTACATGTAGCTCTCTGTCAGGTCTATGAAGACCTGGTATTGTATTGACGGGGCTATGGTACTTCGGATAGAAGACATTACACTTACACATTTGGTATATTTTGGAACTATACTTGTAATTATTTAACCTGGTAATGTTATCACACTCTGGAGAGTCACCATAGTTTATATATGTTATTTATCTATCACAGTCTTCCGCTTGCAATTTAACTGTCTCTGGAGTATGATATGCTGTTTTGGCTTAATCTCACTCATGTTCAATGCACTAATACAGATAACATTTAATCATCATTATCTATGTTGCATAAGTGATGTTCTGGAACTCGAGTGCTGAGTTATGCTCGACCCCCGATTTTTTGGGATGTTACAGGAGTTCCCACTAAGCTGGCGACTCATCCTTTGAATATATAACCGTACGAATGATGCAGGCGTAGATGAGGGTGCATATGGGGCAGACTTAGATGCAGGTCCCACAGGATCGGGAGAAGACTTCTAAGAAGAGGAGCCTCCCCAGGACCCGACGGAGTTTTATGGGCTTAACCATTAGTTAAATATGTTTCCCTTTCTAGTTATTTGAACATTTAAATCTTATGGTTTGTATTAATAGTCCCCAGCTGAGTGGACTAGAATTTGGATATGAATTATTATGATATGGTTACCATGATTGCTTCTAGATTCTTTGCACTCTGATTACGGTCACCTTAGTTAACACCCGAGTTTTTGTGGTTCAAAAAGTCAGGGCGTTACAGTTAGTATCAAAGCAAGAGTCTGAGATAGCAGGCTGTGGGATCAATATAGAAAATTTACAAGGAAATAACTTAGGTGAAACTTAGGAAATTCCCCTTAGAAAGTAGTTAGGATGAACAAACATAGAAACAAAACACTTAGGCTCCCCCAGGTGTTAATAGAGTAGACACTTGAACCTACAAAGAAATCCCCAGTACTTAGGAGGAATTTAGAATATGAATTGGAATCCTAGGTTCCCTAGAAAGATTTTCTAAATGATGCTAAGGCTAGAAAAAAACTTATAGTCCCTTAGAAAATATTAGGTTAGTCTTTTGAATCTAGAAACATAAACCTCAATCCCCTTGAAAAACTACCAGGGGTATTGACTAGACTTAGGAACTCGATTTGTATACTGTGTGAGGACAAATGCTCACCATGACGTATGCGGCAAGCCAAGTAACGAATATCTTACCGTTGTGTTGCTTCAACAATTGACTAAGGTCACTTTCCCTATTACCTAAACCATGAAATGCTGACCTCACAGGGAGCTATGTAGCCCATGTTACGATCGCAGTGGGGCCCATACAGTCGATATACATCCCCTTCCGTCACCAAAGCGCCATCGAGAGCGCATCCCCATGTATACGCCAGGCCTTCCGCCTGGAGTGGCAAATCTGGATATAGGATCTGAAACCGTGGGGGATTCTCCTTCCCCCCAGGTTATTCCATCAGGGTTGCCTTCACAATACTTCAAGCAGAGGATGTCGTCTGCTGATACATCCGCAGGCGCACAGACAGGGGTCGCAGCTTTTACAACCTTTGGACAGATGGCTACAGCCATGCTGTAGCAGCAGGATACATTCATGCGGCAGTAACAAGATGTTCATACGCTTAGGATGGAGACCCTACGAGAAAGGGACCGTAGAGCAGCTTCACAGAATAGAATGTCTGAGGTACAAACATAGTTGAGCGCTTCCAGAGGCTCCGACCACCAACATTCGAGGGGGCACCCGACCTAGTGTAGGCAGAGCACTGGTTGGCGAGGATTGGCAAGATGATGAGGCCACTTGAATGCTCGGACGCCCAGATGGTCAACCAGGCCACGTATCTGTTAGAAGGAGAAGCCGACAACTGGTGGCAAGGCGTACAGAGAGGCATACCACCTGGGCATGCATGGACATGGGCCGGGTTTAAGACAAAGTTCCTGGAGAAGTACTTCCTGAAAGTGCCTTGGTTTGTCAATTAGCATGAGTGTTGAGTCAGGTAGACTGCAGAGCCTAATAGGAAGATTAATTCAAGCGTCTGCCTCAACCGGGATGTGTGCAAGCTTGCCATGGGTAAATCTAAGCCTTACATCCCTTGTCCCAAAACACCAGGTAAATAAAACCCTTAAAACAAGTTAGAATATCATAGGGTTTTTAATGTAAGAAAATGTTTTCAAAAAATAGAAAATTCTCTAAGTTTTCTTGCTTTGTCGATTTTATCGATACACATCTCGATATGATCGACCTGCGCTGTCGAGTCCTTGATGCTTCATCGATACAATCGAAAAGAGGACTAAATATGTCCAGCAACCTCATCCATATCTGGACTGAATTATCGATGTATCGATACACCTATCGATACCATCAATATTCAAATCTCGAGTCCATCGAAGGTGACTCCGATAATATCGACAGGCAGAGCTCCGATGCCCTTATTTTTTCTTAAGAATATCATATATGCATCGATATATCGAAGCCTCCTCGATACCATCGAAATTCGAATCTCAATGATATCGGAAGGCCCTCGATGATATCAGTCTTGGGCGTCAAGTTCTTCCAACAAAATATTTTAGGATTATCTATGATCGAGGGTCACTCGATATCATCGATATTCAAATTCTGATAATCTCGAAGGTCCCTCGATCATTCTTGTAAACCTGAAATATTTTATAGCAAGTTTCTCTCATTTTCAAGTGTCGATGAATCGAGTCTCTCATCGATGAAATTGGAGTTCGAAATCTGATGACATCGATAAGTATTTCGATTCCATTGACCAGCTGACAAAAGATTTTCGAAAGCATATGACATTGAGTTTGTGTCATCGAGCGGACCTCGATGCTATCGAGAGTATACGCTCGATGATATCGAACCCACTCGAAGATATCGAACTCTGTCATAAATGTGATTGTTTTATATCCGTTGGAACCTTTTGCCTATTTAAAGAGTGCTTGTCTATTGATGCTGGTAGAGAAAGAAGATAGTGCTTTTGAGTGTTTAACCTTAGATCTTATACCCAAAGCCCTTTCTCTCAGGGAAGTTCATCCCCCAATCCACCCTCATCATTGATATTCAATAGAGTGGATTAGGGAATGAACTTCCACATTCAAGGATCCTCCAGCTACTACCTTAATGGCAAATCATTAAGCTGGGATGCCTTGAATGTATAGATGATTGAAATCACTCTCTCTTCCATATAGGAAAAATCTTCTGAGAGTAGGATTTCATCTTAACCTTGACCCAACCCGTCGCCATGCATTGGTACATCATTTGAGTTGCAAATCAAGGAAGCCGAAGACTCTTCATCAACAAAGGAGGAGATTTTCGTCAATGTGCTGAATGAGACTCATCTGCTTATCTGTAAGTTATTAGAGTCCAAAGGACACTTGTGATCATTCCTTTTTAGGATTGGGTCTAAGGTGTTTCTCACCCTTTCAAGCCCTCGTAGGAGGCCTCCGGCGGGAGTGTACATAGTGGGTGCGTTGTGTGAACCCTTGCTCTGTGGAGAGCATAAACATCCAGTTGAAGGTGAACCTGTCTAAAACCTTAGGTTCGAGGTGATTCGAGTGAAACCTTGGGTTTGAGGTAAACCGCGTAAAACCTCAGTTAGGGTCTTATGGAAGATCCTTAGCCAGTGTACCTAAAAGTGGGTGCGTTGTGTTGACCCTTGCTCGTGAGGGCATAAATAGTCAGCCTTAGTGTAGGTTGTAAAGGTTGAAGGTGAACCTGATTTAAAACCTTAGGTTTGAGGTGAACCATTGTGAAACCTCCTTAGTGAAATTCGGCACACTCAAGGGTTGAGTGCGTCTGCTGGGAGTGGAGTAGACTAATCGTCGAACCACTATATAAATGATTGTGTTTGAGATTGTTATTCTTCTGATTGTGTGATTTATTTTAATACTGTAACGACTCGAAATTTTCAGTACAATGGCTCGAGTACCACCTCGACCAGAAATCACTTAGGATCAAATCCTTTAGAAATTTGACAAAGTTAACTAAGTGCTAAACCAGATTAGTCATGAAATCTGTTGGAATCACTTTAAATACGATCTGCAAGACCCAAAACTTGTAGAATCATTGACACTAGGTTACCCTAAAGTCTAGGATCAAACTCATTACCCGACTGCTCTCGGGAACACATTGAAACTCCGTATCAGGTCTAGACTGCACATCGGGAGTCCGGGAGTCCGAATAATACAAAGTTAAGGAATTAGGACCGCCTCGCTGGGCTTGACAACCATCTCAGAAATCAAGTCCAGACAGTGTCCCACGGCTGTTCGCTCGAGTTCGGAGCGAGAGAGTGTGAAAACCCTTGTTTTCTTTACGAAATAAATATCTAGAATAGTGATCTGGCACGTGTCACTTGCGAACATTTTATAAGCAACCAGACTGTTAGAATCTGACCCAAATACACCCTCGGATCAGGGAAAATTTCACAGACATTTACATGTACTTGGAATTTCGGATCGAGACCCGCTGACCGTTGAACTGAAACCGGTCCGCCACGCGTGATCAGGAAATCTAACTGAAACGATAACTTAACTTTACCTGGATCCATGGTCGGTGAGCTTAAGTCTGACCTTTGGCTCAAGGAGGCCCGCCAGAAGTCCTCCGTTGAGCTGAAACAATGCCGTTTTGGTTATAACATAAGTATACCTTGAACCTAAGTCTATTTCAGAGAATTTTTAGGCTATATAAGGACCTTAGTGAACCCTCTCTCACAGCCATACGAATTTGGGAAAAGCCCTAAGTAAGAAGAGAGAAAAAGAGAGAGAAAGCTAGAGAGTTGTGGGAGAATCTCTCTGCTACTGTTTCCAGTCACCACACGGGCTGCACCACCCCTTTTTGTCGCTTTCCCGGCGATACCGATTTCGTTTTAAGGTAAGAAACCCTAACCCTAAATCTGTTTTGGGGTGTGAAGGTTATAGGTTATGAAATAGCTAACCGATTTCACTCTTTAGGCTACAAAACTGCTGAATACGGAAGCCTGATGAACCTAGCTAATTCGTTGCAATTCTAAGGTGTAAGGTGAGGACTTTAGGTGTATAGGTTACGGTTTTCAACACTTTCTGTAACAACCTGAAAATTTCCGTACATTGGGCCGAGTACCACCTCGACCAGAAATCACATAGGATTAAATCCTTTAGAAATTTAACAAAGTTAACTAAGTACTAAACTCGGTAAATCATGAAATCCGTTGGGATCGCTTTAAATACGATCTGCAAGACCCAAAACTTGCAGAATTGGTGACTCTAGGTTACCCTAAAGTCTAGAGCCAAACTCATTACCCGTCTGCTCTCGGGACTGAAACGAAACTTCGTATGAGGTCTAGATCGCACATCGGGAGTCCGATTAACACGAAGCTAAGGAACCAGGACCGCCCCACTGGGCTTGACAATCATCTCAAAAATCAGGTGATTCCGATGTCCCACGGCCATTATTTTCACTCCGGAGCGAGGGAGTGTGAAAAACACTATTTCCATCCAAGAAAAAATATCTGGAATAGTGATCTGGCACCTTTCGGTTGCGCGTCAGTATTAAGCAACCTGACCGTCGGAATCAGACCAAATTACACCCTCGGATTAAGAAAAATTTCAGGAACATTTACATGTACTCAGAAATTCCGATCGTGGCCCACGGACCGTTGAACTGAAAGTGGTCCGCCACGTGCGATCTGGGAATCCGATCGAGCCGAAAACGTAATCCCACGTAGATCCGCAGTGGGTGAGCTTAAGTCTGACGTTTGGCTCAAAGAGGGCCACCAGAACACCCCTTTTGAGCTTGAAAGTGGCGAAATGCCTATGTAAGCAGTCACCCTTGAACCTGAGTCTGTTTTGGGGAGGTTTTTGGCTATAAAAGGGGCTTAGAACAGCCCCTCTCACAGCCATACGAATTTGGGTTCAAACCCTAAGAGAGAAAGAGAGAAAAGAGAGAGAAACTTGTGGAGATCGAAGCCGATCTTCCTCCTGCTGCTTCCACCTCTCCCACGGCCTACACCGCTCTATTCCAAGAGATTTCCCGGCGGTTTCCACCCCATTTGAAGGTAAGAAACCCTAACCCTAGGTCTGATTTGAGCCTGTTTAGTGATAGGTTAAGGAAAGACTAATCGAATGCGATCTTTAGGCTAAGAAACTCCCGTATACGGAAGCACCAACCTTCTTGCTGATTCGTTGGAATTCCAAGGGCTGAGGTGAGGACTTTAAGCGTATAAGTTACGGTTTTCAACGCTTTCAATGGCAGATAATGATAGATTCATGATCTGCATGCAAATGCACATGTACAAAGTGCTTTCCGTTTCCTGTTTCGATTAGCGATAAAGATTATGGAATTTTACATACTCTTGATATACGTAGAAATACCGTATACGTATTTTTGTTGAGAAAATGTTTGACATGTTTATTTAATGTTTGATTATATCATGTGTGGATAAAATACTAGTTTGGCGAAAGAGATCGCGAAAATATATGTTCATGTGTAAATGCCGTGTATGTCGAAATTGCGTATTCTAGAAATCCCGCATACGTGCGGATTTTGGATATGTAATTGTAATGATTATTTGCTGTATGAATACGATATACGCGGGAAAAATACTCTCGGGGCTTAGGGACAGCCCAATCACGAACTTGCCTAACATACGTCGTGTATGTTGGAAACGTGTATTCTAAGTGTTTGTGTATGTGCATGTAGGTGTACATGTGCATGTACTAGTGCCTTAGATAGGCGCTGATATGGATTCTCCAACTCCCTTAGAGACATGTAGGATCCCCTCCATGCGGTGGTTCACCGCAACCACTTAATTGTAGTGCACACACAATTCTATCCCTATGGGGATAGTGCTTCAGTACATGCATTACAATATGCTTTATAACATGCTTCTCAACATGCTTTGTAACATGCTTTACTTCATGTCTTACTTTATGCTTTATAACATGCCGACTAACATGCTTGTATTGCTTGTTTACCATGCTTTACTTCACATGCTAGCGATGAAAACTGTTTGAGTTTGGGACTATGTTTATAGTCCAAACACTCGGTACCAGACTTGTGATTGTGGCTGAGATTCATGTCGCCACAAAGGACGGGTCCGGCGAACCCGAGTCGTACTTCGGTTGGCGATAGTGGTTGGCCACGCGGAGTGCTTTTGCGCTCCATATCGCTCAACTTGTGGTGCGCTCGAGCTAGTCAGGCTCGCCACTTGAACCGAAGTGTAGTTGTGTGTTCACCTTGTTTGGTCGCTACTGCTTGAACCTAGGGTACCAAACTTACCAGTGGTGATTCCTGTTTAACCATGGTACCTAGATCCGCTAAGACGCATGAGCCGGGCATGGTGGTATGGGACACCGTGGTCGAGCTGTCGGCCTATGCTGGGGCCATGTGCCTCCCCGTAGTGACCATTGCGCAACTATCTCGTGAGCCGAATACGGTGGTATGGGACACTGTATTCGAGCTGTCGATACTTCGGCGAGAGCCGAGTACGGTGAGATCTGTGCTCGTGCTGACGGGCGACGAGTCCTCCGTGGTATCATCGAGTGTACTTTAAGTATCTGTGATTGGCCACGAGCCTTTCACAGTAACTAGAGTGTGAGTTGAGCCGAGTACGGTGAGACCTGTACTTGAGCTGACGGCTAGTGATTGAGCCGAGTACGGTGAGACCTGTACTCGAGCTGACGGCCAGCAATTGAGCCGCATACGGTGAGATCTGTATCCGCGCTGACGGGTGACGAACCTGTTGCGATGCCATCACTAAGCTTCTCAAACCATAACATCGTATGAGAATAACTAGGATTGACGACCCTAGAATGGATCATGTTGGGAATGATACAAGGGAGGTACCTTAGTTTCCCAATACTGCTGATTGAAATGGACTAATAATAACTTGGCAATCACGAGCATCATCGCACCGCATGTGCTTTGTAGATGTGGCGCACTGAGGGAGTTAAGCATTCGCGAACGTAAGATGATGTCGCTTGAGGGTGGTTTGGCAAGGGCATACAGCATCATGTCATATCATTTTTGCATTTAACAAGAGTAGTTAGAAATGCTTGATTTGTACTGCTTTATCATTACTGCTTGGTTGATTTGATAACATGTTAACTTATGCATTATTGTTCCACTGAGTTAGCTACTCACTCCCACGTTACGGGACGGTGTTGTACACACCAACCAGACTCTGTTGCAGGATTAGAGGGCGCCTTGGTTCAGGAGCCAGAGCCCGACGTTGATGAGGACCAGGAGGAGTTCTCTTTCATGCAGTATTCTGACGGCTACGCCTAGGCCGGCTGCATCGCGGGACTTTTGGGGCCTCTTTTGAGGATGTATTTTGGGTTTTTAATTTACAAACTTTACATGTATATTGGTGCTCAGCTAGTACTCATACTCTGAAGTTCAGAAAATTTTGTTACTTTACATACTTGTATATAAAATTTCAGTCTTCCGCTGTTTTTAAATGCAATTGAACTGGAGTATGAATTACTGTTTTGGTTTAATCTCATTCATGTTTATTGCGCTAACTCAGACAACATTTAACCGACATTGTGTATGTTGCATAAGTGATGCGTTGGAACTCGGGAGTTGAGTTCATACTCGACCCCCGAATTTCAGGGCGTTACAAGTTGGTATCAGAGCATGATTTTGATTAAAACCGGACCTGAGTTATGTCCCCACTACGCGCGCTGACGCATTATACTTAGGAGGGTGCGCAAACTTTTAGAAACAGTCCTAGGGTCTCCCGACTTCACCGTTCGGTGAAATTCGTTGAAAATAGACGCGTTGATCGAGTTTGTACTCGATCCTGACCGCACACGTGGACTCCAAATCACCCCTTGACCGTCTATTGACGTGTCATGGTCACACTCCACCAAAAATAATTCCTTAAAAATCGGGAAAAATCAGATTGATTCTGAAATTTCCGGAAACTGCCCGTTTGGGAGCCGAACGGAGTTCGTGGGCCCCCCACGTCAGCCCATCACATTTTTTGACCAAGCCAGGGTGCATTCAGCACCCTGGGCACGTGCCAAGGTGGGCCAGGCCGCGGCAGCGCGGTTCCGGCCAAGTCCGGCCGCGGCGCCGCCGCGGGTCGGGCGGCGCGCCGCCGGCCGGTCGACTTTCCGGCGATGTTTCAAGTGTGGGCTGGGTCGGTTTGACCCCCCCTACCCCATGGCACGTCCCATTTGGGTCTTTGGTTAGAATAATAGGGTTGGAAGCACCCCCTTTGCATTTCACCCCTCTTTTCAAGCATCTCCACCCATTTTCGATTTTCTCAAAAAAAAAACCCATCCCTACAACCTCCAAATCTTCCATTTTTCTTCCATATCTCACCCATCCCAACCTCCCACAACAACCCTAGCTTCCCCTTTCCCCATTTTCTCAAGTTGGAGCTCTCATATCCCTCTTTGGAGCTCAAAATCGGGTAAGATACAAACCCATCCCACTTCCTTCTTGTTTCTTCTTCATTTTCTACCTCTTGGGCTCCTCCCACACCCATTGCATTGATTATTTGTGGTGGAGCAAAGAGATCAGCCCTTAAACCCCATTTTGGGCAAATTTCCATGGCCCTCCTTGGTGTGGTGGCCACCATTTTCTCTTTTCCTCCATCCTATCTCTCATGGGAAAGAGGAAAACCGCGGCTGATGATGCCGGCCCAAGTAGGCCAGCCCATTCCCGAAGAAGATCCGACGTCGGGGCCGGCCCAAGCACCGTGCGGGAATTTAGGTCAAAGCGAGACTTGGATCCCGACCATCCCGCCAGAAATGCTTACCCGATTGGCATGGAATATGGGCGCTTTGCGGGCCGCAAAGTTGTGTTTGAAGCCCATGTAGATGAAAGGATGTTCGGGCTACACCCACTGATGGACCACCTGGTGGACATCGGTTGGAATTCTATATTTGATGGCCAGTCGCCTGCATGTGAGAACACGGTCCGCGCCTTCTATGCTCACATCGTGGACGCATCTGTTGAGCCTCTTCAGTTTACTGTTTCTGTGAGGGGCATTAGACGCACAATTACAGTGGATGAAGTGGCTCGGATCACCAAGCTGCCGCGTGGTCAGGTACACCCCAGTGGTAGCTTTTCCAGAAGTGCGCGGGAAAGGGATCGCCGCGCGCGATATCTCTGTGGTCGCCGGGTTACTTGGAGGAGAGGAAACAGCATTGCGTCGACAAAAATGGCGGAAGACTTCCGTTTACTCCATCATATTTTCACCTACAACGTGTACCCACGAACGGGTAACCGCACGGAATGTACTCGGGTGATGGTAGACTTCTTGTACAAGATGGGACATGGAGACGACATATGCCTACCCACGTTCATCCTATCTCAGATAGTGCATGCCGTTCGTTCTACCAGGAACGATCTTTCGCTTCCATTTGGCCGTCTGATCTGCAGGATGGCTCGTGATGTAGGCTACAGGCTGAACATGGAGGATCTTGCACCGGTCCGAATCATAAGTGAAGCGACACTCAGGAATATGAAGATCGGCCCTCAACAGCGGCAAGCCCGACTCGACGACTCTGGTGATGAGTCGGATAGTGCCGGCGAGGAGAGTGATGAGGAGGGCGATGATGATATACAGGAAGAAGAACCTGAGGCTCAGGACACCGAGGAGAGTTCACCTCCTGTGGCTCAGGAGCCTGGTATTGATCGGGATGCTTTCGACGCGCGATTTGCCCGTCTTGAGGAAGGGCAAGCCGCCCTGCAGCAAGAAATTGGTCAAGTTCGAGCCAAGCTTGAAGAGACTGACGCTTATATAAAGAGAAGCTTCAAGAAGATGTCCCGTACGTTGAAGGCCATCCTGTGCTGTGCGCAGGATAAGAATGCTCCTCCTCCACCGCCTACTTCGGATGCTTAGTCATCCATGTGTTGTGTGTTGTTGCTTATGTTGGTTACCGCGATAGGCGGTTTATGTTTTTATGTTGTTGATGTAGTAGGTAGTAGCATGCTTTGTATGTTTTCATGTAATGAATGTAATGGCTATCATGTGATTTTCTGTCGTGATTCATGTAACTCTGTGTCCATGTATTATGACAATTTTGAGTAAATGAAAAGCATGTAGCCTCTTTGTATTGATGATGTGTGGAATGCGTAAGTGCCTCATGATGTGTTTTGTGCTATATCTCACGAATGATCTACCCTATGTTGTATAGGGCATGCCGCGGCAGTATACGCGGAGCACGGCACATCTACGTTTGACCGGCTCTATGGACCAGACTCCTTCTGGTAGTGGCGGTCCTACTGACCGTGGATTGGGATCTGATCAGCCTTCTGCTGGTCCTAGTGGTGGACAGCCACCTTACACACCCCCGGTCAGAGAGCAGTATCGGCCGTCATCTGCTGCACATCATGATTCCCAGGCTGCTCCACAGCCTGATAGATTTGAGCAGCTGATGATGATGATGCATCAGCATCAGCAGCAGCAGATGCAGCAGCAGCAGCAGCAGCAGCAGATGCAGCAGCAGCAGCAGATGCAGCAGCAGCATGAGCAGATACAGCAGCAGCAGCAGATGCAGCAGCAGATACAGCAGCAGCAGCATCAGGATCTGATGGCCACTATTGCTGAGGCCTTGTCCCACGGTGGTGGTGCGGCTCCACCTACTACGTCTGCGCATCCTGAGGAGTATTCTGAGCCTCCTGCGCGATGTGAGGATGCGCCTCTGCCTGCACCCGTTGCACCTCCTACTGGAGATGTCGGTACGCGAGGGCTACTCGAGCGATTTCAGCGCTTGAGGCCTCCTTCATTTGCGGGTTCTCACAGACCCGAGGAGGCAGAGTTCTGGTTGGACCGCATCTCCAAGATGCTACGGATGTTACATTGCTCTGAGGCAGAGCAGGTTGAGCTGGCTACCTTTATGTTTGAGAGGGAGGCCAGTTTATGGTGGGACAGTGTGCTGCGCACGGTCGCAGTGGACTTCGTGTGGACTTGGGAGGCTTTCGAGTCTCGGTTCCACGAGAAGTATTACCCGCAGACATATCGACATGAGCGGGAGGACGAGTTTTTGCGCCTCAGGCAGGGAGGCATGTCGGTGACGGAGTATGAGCACCGGTTTACCGAGTTGGGCCGCTTTGTCCCGACCATCCTCGTCAATGAGCAGATGAGGATGCGACGATTTACTGGAGGCTTGCGACCTGACATACGGTCGAAGCTTTGCTGCCTCACTATCCCTACTTATGCAGCACTGGTCCACATGTCTATGACGGCCGAGCAGGATGTGGACCGTCTGGCCCGATCACGCGGTACTATGGTTGCGAGACCGCGCCAGGATACACAGAGCAGGCCTATTTTAGGCAAGAGGCCTCGAGCCGATTCTCCCCCCAGGGCTGCAGCGCCAGTGCTTCCCATGAGACGCCCGTTGGTGACCTGCACGTTTTGCGGGAAACCAGGACATCCTGCCGAGAGCTGCTTCTCGCGCATGCGGGCTAGCGGATTTGCGCCACCGCAGAGATTGGGTCGCTCTTATCCCCAGACCATTTCAGCTCCGCCGCTACAGACCGCTCCTGCACATCCTTCATTCCGACCTCCTGTGCCGTTCTTCAGACCGCCACAGCGACCCCAGGCTCCTCAGCCGAATCGCCAGCAGCAGGCCCGTGTGCATACCCTGTTGCTGAGGCACCTGAGACGTCGATATCGACACCGACGGCCTTCGAGGGCACGGCTCATATCCATGGTACTCCCGTTTCTCTACTGGTGGACACTGGGTCCACTATCTCTATCATTTCATGTGGGGCGGTGAAACGCCTATCTTTGCATTCTGTTCCCACTAAGGGAACGAGACTCACTACGGCCACCGGGACCTTCTCGGATGTCACGCGTTTATGCGAGAGTTGCGCGATAGATTTGGGTAGCAGCACGGAGCACGTCGACCTTATTGTTGCTCCGCTATGGCACTACGACGTTATACTTGGCATGGATTGGCTCGCCAAGATGAGGGCGGAGATAGATTGCGATGCTCGGATCGTGACCGCCTATGGACCTGACGGCACAGCGTTCACGTTCTCTGTACAGGTCAGTTGGCCCTGTCGAGTTGATTGTTATGCTGCATTACTTGTGCCGATTGATGGTCCGACACTGGAGGGTACGCCAGTGGTTAGGGAGTTTGTTGGAGTCTTTAAGACTATCCCTGGTTTACCTCCTCGGCGCGAGATTGACTTTACGATTGACCTTACGCCTGGTGCGATGCCCATCTCGTTGCCGACCTATCGTATGCCTCCATGCGAGATGGAGGAACTGCGGAAACAGATTGACGAACTTGTAGAGAAAGGCTTTATTCGACCTAGTGTGTCTCCTTGGGGAGCACCTGTGTTGTTCGTGAAGAAGAAGGACGGGTCGCTACGGTTGTGTATTGATTACCGTAGGTTGAACCAGGTCACGGTGAAGAACAAGTATCCTTTGCCCAGGATAGATGATCTGTTTGATCAGTTGAGGGGGGCGAAGTATTTCTCGAAGATTGACCTTCAGTCAGGGTACCACCAGTTGCGCGTGAGAGAGGAAGATATACAGAAGACAGCCTTCAGGACGTGCTTCGGGCACTATGAGTTTTTGGTGATGTCGTTCGGTCTGACGAACGCACCAGCCGTGTTCATGGATCTGATGAACCGGGTATTTCGGCCCTTCCTTTACCGATTCGTCATCGTTTTTATCGATGATATTTTGATATACTCCACGAGTCGGGAGGAGCACGAGGAGCACCTGCGAGCAGTGTTGGGTACGTTAGAGAGGAACCAGTTGTTTGCGCAATACAAGAAGTGCGACTTCTGGCAGGAGGAAGTCAAGTTCCTGGGACATGTGTGTCCAAGGATGGGATAGCAGTGGACCTTGCTAAGGTAGCCGCGGTTCAGGATTGGCAGCAGCCTGAGTCGGTTACTGAGGTGAGGAGTTTCCTTGGTCTGGCTGGGTATTACAGACGTTTCATTCGGGATTTCTCGAAGATCGCCAGGCCATTGTCGCAGTTGACTAGGAAGGACCTGAAGTTCGCCTGGAATGAGAAGGCGGAGGCAGCTTTTAAGGAGCTGAAGGACAAGTTGACGTCCGCCCCTGTGCTAGTATTGCCAGAGCAAGGGGTGAAGTACACGGTATATACTGACGCGTCTCGCGTTGGTTTGGGTTGTGTGCTGATGCAGAAGGATAGGGTGATTTCGTATGCCTCGAGACAATTAAGGAAGCACGAGGAGAATTACCCTACACATGACCTGGAGTTGGCAGCAGTCATCTTTGCATTGAAGCTCTGGAGACATTACCTCTACGGAGAGGAGTTCGAGCTTTTCTGCGACCACAAGAGCCTTAAGTATATATTCACGCAGCGAGACTTGAATATGAGACAGCGCCGATGGATGGAGACCTTGAAGGACTTCAAGTTCGAGGTTTCCTACCATCCTGGCAAGGCGAACCTTGTGGCAGACGCGTTGAGCCGCAAGAAGATGATTGCATTTGCGGCACCGCTGATGATAGCCGAGTGGGACATGATGGAGTTTGTGCGCGACTTCGAGCAGAGACTCACTGTCGAGGAGCCTTTTGAGTGTGTTGCGCACGTTCGGGCGCGGCCACTTATTGACGACAGGATTGTTGAGGCCCAAAGGGGCGATATACGGCTGTCTGAGCTTCGAGAGCAGGCTAGCGACGCCGTGGATTCCGAGTGGAGAGTTGGTTCTGATGGGGGTTTACGATTCCGTGGCCGCCTATGTGTTCCTGATGTGGCTGACTTGAGACGCGAGCTTCTCGAGTCTGCCCATAACTCGAAGCTTGCGATGCATCCTGGTAGCACGAAGATGTACCAGGACATGAGACGGACTTACTGGTGGGACAACATGAAGGCCCACATCGCTGAGTATGTATCTCGGTGTCTGACGTGCCAGCAGGTCAAGGCAGAACATCGCCGACCTCCTGGACTGCTTCAGCCCATGCCTATAGCGGAGTGGAAGTGGGACTTCATCTCCATGGACTTCATATCAGGGCTGCCGAAGACGAGGAAGGGACATGATTCTATTTGGGTGATTGTGGACCGGTTGACCAAATCGGCCCATTTTCTCCCTATCAGAGTTACGAACTCTGCAGACGAGCTGGCTAGACTGTACATCAGAGAGATCGTTCGTCTGCATGGAGTTCCCTTAGAGATCGTGTCGGACAGAGACACGCGATTCACATCCATCTTCTGGACTCGTATCCAGGAGGCGATGGGTGTGAAGTTGAAGTTCAGTACAGCGTTTCATCCTCAGACTGATGGGCAGACAGAGCGGGTAAATCAGATTTTGGAGGATATGTTGCGAGCATGTGTGTTGGACTTCAAGGACAGCTGGGATGACTGTCTTCCGTACGCAGAGTTCGCCTACAATAACAGCTTCCAGGCGACTATTGGTATGGCGCCTTATGAGGCTTTATATGGTCGACCTTGTAGGGCACCGCACTGCTGGGCAGAGGTTGGCGAGCGCAGCCTGATTGGCCCAGAGTTGGTCCAGACGACTACAGAGAAGATTGATATCATCAGGCGTCGATTACGCACAGCGCAGAGCAGACAGAAGAGTTACGCCGATACGAGGCGGCGACCGCTGGAGTTCGATGTCGGGGATCATGTCTTCCTTCGAGTTTCCCCTATGAAGGGAGTCCTTCGGTTCGGAAAGAAGGGGAAGCTCACACCGAGATTTATCGGTCCATTTCAGATACTGGATCGAGTGGGTGATGTGGCGTATCGTCTCGCCTTGCCTACGCCGCTTGCTTCTGTACACAACGTATTTCATGTCTCTATGCTGAAGAAGTACGTTCCTGATCCTACGCATATCATCAGATGGGAGCAGGTACAGTTGAGCGAGGATGCTACGTACGAGCTGCGCCCGACGCGTATCCTTGATAGGAAGGAGCAGGTACTACGTAGCAAGGTCATCCCACTGGTGAAGGTGCTGTGGACACATCATTCCGAGGAGGAAGCTACCTGGGAGACTGAGGCCGAGGTCAGAAAGAACTACCCTCAGATTCTCGAGGACTACGAAAAGGTATAAATTTCGAGGACGAAATTTTTTGTTTAAGGGGGGTAGATTGTAACGACCTGAAAATTTCCGTACATTGGGCCGAGTACCACCTCGACCAGAAATCACATAGGATTAAATCCTTTAGAAATTTAACAAAGTTAACTAAGTACTAAACTCGGTAAATCATGAAATCCGTTGGGATCGCTTTAAATACGATCTGCAAGACCCAAAACTTGCAGAATTGGTGACTCTAGGTTACCCTAAAGTCTAGAGCCAAACTCATTACCCGTCTGCTCTCGGGACTGAAACGAAACTTCGTATGAGGTCTAGATCGCACATCGGGAGTCCGATTAACACGAAGCTAAGGAACCAGGACCGCCCCACTGGGCTTGACAATCATCTCAAAAATCAGATGATTCCGATGTCCCACGGCCATTATTTTCACTCCGGAGCGAGGGAGTGTGAAAAACACTATTTCCATCCAAGAAAAATATCTGGAATAGTGATCTGGCACCTTTCGGTTGCGCGTCAGTATTAAGCAACCTGACCGTCGGAATCAGACCAAATTACACCCTCGGATTAAGAAAAATTTCAGGAACATTTACATGTACTCAGAAATTCCGATCGTGGCCCACGGACCGTTGAACTGAAAGTGGTCCGCCACGTGCGATCTGGGAATCCGATCGAGCCGAAAACGTAATCCCACGTAGATCCGCAGTGGGTGAGCTTAAGTCTGACGTTTGGCTCAAAGAGGGCCACCAGAACACCCCTTTTGAGCTTGGAAAGTGGCGAAATGCCTATGTAAGCAGTCACCCTTGAACCTGAGTCTGTTTTGGGGAGGTTTTTGGCTATAAAAGGGGCTTAGAACAGCCCCTCTCACAGCCATACGAATTTGGGTTCAAACCCTAAGAGAGAAAGAGAGAAAAGAGAGAGAAACTTGTGGAGATCGAAGCCGATCTTCCTCCTGCTGCTTCCACCTCTCCCACGGCCTACACCGCTCTATTCCAAGAGATTTCCCGGCGGTTTCCACCCCATTTGAAGGTAAGAAACCCTAACCCTAGGTCTGATTTGAGCCTGTTAGTGATAGGTTAAGGAAAGACTAATCGAATGCGATCTTTAGGCTAAGAAACTCCCGTATACGGAAGCACCAACCTTCTTGCTGATTCGTTGGAATTCCAAGGGCTGAGGTGAGGACTTTAAGCGTATAAGTTACGGTTTTCAACGCTTTCAATGGCAGATAATGATAGATTCATGATCTGCATGCAAATGCACATGTACAAAGTGCTTTCCGTTTCCTGTTTCGATTAGCGATAAAGATTATGGAATTTTACATACTCTTGATATACGTAGAAATACCGTATACGTATTTTTGTTGAGAAAATGTTTGACATGTTTATTTAATGTTTGATTATATCATGTGTGGATAAAATACTAGTTTGGCGAAAGAGATCGCAAAATATATGTTCATGTGTAAATGCCATGTATGTCGAAATTGCGTATTCTAGAAATCCCGCATACGTGCGGATTTTGGATATGTAATTGTAATGATTATTTGCTGTATGAATACGATATACGCGGGAAAAATACTCTCGGGGCTTAGGGACAGCCCAATCACGAACTTGCCTAACATACGTCGTGTATGTTGGAAACGTGTATTCTAAGTGTTTGTGTATGTGCATGTAGGTGTACATGTGCATGTACTAGTGCCTTAGATAGGCGCTGATATGGATTCTCCAACTCCCTTAGAGACATGTAGGATCCCCTCCATGCGGTGGTTCACCGCAACCACTTAATTGTAGTGCACACACAATTCTATCCCTATGGGGATAGTGCTTCAGTACATGCATTACAATATGCTTTATAACATGCTTCTCAACATGCTTTGTAACATGCTTTACTTCATGTCTTACTTTATGCTTTATAACATGCCGACTAACATGCTTGTATTGCTTGTTTACCATGCTTTACTTCACATGCTAGCGATGAAAACTGTTTGAGTTTGGGACTATGTTTATAGTCCAAACACTCGGTACCAGACTTGTGATTGTGGCTGAGATTCATGTCGCCACAAAGGACGGGTCCGGCGAACCCGAGTCGTACTTCGGTTGGCGATAGTGGTTGGCCACGCGGAGTGCTTTTGCGCTCCATATCGCTCAACTTGTGGTGCGCTCGAGCTAGTCAGGCTCGCCACTTGAACCGAAGTGTAGTTGTGTGTTCACCTTGTTTGGTCGCTACTGCTTGAACCTAGGGTACCAAACTTACCAGTGGTGATTCCTGTTTAACCATGGTACCTAGATCCGCTAAGACGCATGAGCCGGGCATGGTGGTATGGGACACCGTGGTCGAGCTGTCGGCCTATGCTGGGGCCATGTGCCTCCCCGTAGTGACCATTGCGCAACTATCTCGTGAGCCGAATACGGTGGTATGGGACACTGTATTCGAGCTGTCGATACTTCGGCGAGAGCCGAGTACGGTGAGATCTGTGCTCGTGCTGACGGGCGACGAGTCCTCCGTGGTATCATCGAGTGTACTTTAAGTATCTGTGATTGGCCACGAGCCTTTCACAGTAACTAGAGTGTGAGTTGAGCCGAGTACGGTGAGACCTGTACTTGAGCTGACGGCTAGTGATTGAGCCGAGTACGGTGAGACCTGTACTCGAGCTGACGGCCAGCAATTGAGCCGCATACGGTGAGATCTGTATCCGCGCTGACGGGTGACGAACCTGTTGCGATGCCATCACTAAGCTTCTCAAACCATAACATCGTATGAGAATAACTAGGATTGACGACCCTAGAATGGATCATGTTGGGAATGATACAAGGGAGGTACCTTAGTTTCCCAATACTGCTGATTGAAATGGACTAATAATAACTTGGCAATCACGAGCATCATCGCACCGCATGTGCTTTGTAGATGTGGCGCACTGAGGGAGTTAAGCATTCGCGAACGTAAGATGATGTCGCTTGAGGGTGGTTTGGCAAGGGCATACAGCATCATGTCATATCATTTTTGCATTTAACAAGAGTAGTTAGAAATGCTTGATTTGTACTGCTTTATCATTACTGCTTGGTTGATTTGATAACATGTTAACTTATGCATTATTGTTCCACTGAGTTAGCTACTCACTCCCACGTTACGGGACGGTGTTGTACACACCAACCAGACTCTGTTGCAGGATTAGAGGGCGCCTTGGTTCAGGAGCCAGAGCCCGACGTTGATGAGGACCAGGAGTTCTCTTTCATGCAGTATTCTGACGGCTACGCCTAGGCCGGCTGCATCGCGGGACTTTTGGGGCCTCTTTTGAGGATGTATTTTGGGTTTTTAATTTACAAACTTTACATGTATATTGGTGCTCAGCTAGTACTCATACTCTGAAGTTCAGAAAATTTTGTTACTTTACATACTTGTATATAAAATTTCAGTCTTCCGTTGTTTTTAAATGCAATTGAACTGGAGTATGAATTACTGTTTTGGTTTAATCTCATTCATGTTTATTGCGCTAACTCAGACAACATTTAACCGACATTGTGTATGTTGCATAAGTGATGCGTTGGAACTCAGGAGTTGAGTTCATACTCGACCCCCGAATTTCAGGGCGTTACACTTTCAATGTCAGATAATGATAGATTCATGATCTGCATGTGATTGCACATGTACAAAGTGCTTTCTGTTTTCTATTTTGATTAAAGATGTAGAATATGGAATTTTACATACTCTAGGTATACGTAGAAATACCGTATACGTACAAATTTTGGAAATGTGTTTTCCATGATTATTTGTTGTATGAATATATGGTATATGGATAAAATACTTATTTGGCGAAAGGAATCACTATAATACATGTTTGCTTATATACACTATGTATGTTGAAATTGTGTATTCTAGGAAATACTGTATACGTATAAATTTTGGAGATGTATTTATCATGATTATTTGTTGTATGAATATTATATACATGGATAAAATACTCGCTTGGAGAAAGGATAGCCCTAATGCATATTTTACTAACATACATCATGTATGTTAAAATAGTGTACTCTAAGTGTTTGTGAAAATGCTTGTGAGAGAAAGTGCTTAGATGTTAGTGCTTCTGCGCTTCATATCGTTCAACTTGTTGTGCGCACGAGCTAGCCGAGCACGTCAAGTAAACCGTTATGTCTTATGTATGTTCACCATGTTTGGTCGCTACTGCTTGAACCTAGGGTACCAAACTTACCAGTGGAATCCCGTTAACCATGGTACCTCGATCCGCTAAGACTCATGAGCCCGGATTGTGGTATGGGACACCGTGGTCGAGCTGTCGGCCTACGCTGGGGTCACGTGCCGCCCCGTAGTGAGTGAGCAACCAGACTTGTGAGCTGATTATGGTGGTATGGGACACTATATTCGAGCTGTCGGCCTACACTGATTGGTGACAAGCCCTTTGTAGTGACCTCGAGCATACTCTGAATTTGCAGTGAGGCGACGAGTCTTGCTGCAGTATATAGAGTATGAACTAGGCCTGTATCTGTATAGTGATGAACCGTTAAAAAGGTGATGGGGGAGTGGTATAACCTTTGTGCGTAACAGCCCTGACAGCCTTTGCAGTGACCTAGAAAACGCACTATCGTCTGAGATTAACTAGGACTGGCGACCCTAGAATGGATCATGTTTGGGAATGATACAAGGGAGGTACCTTAGTTTCCCAATACTGCTGCTTGAAATGGACTAATAATTACTTGGTAATCATGCTCATCATCGCACTGCATGTGCCTAGTAGATGTGGAGCACTGAGGGATGAACGCATTCGCGAATGTAAGACGGTGTCGCATGAGGGTGGTTTGGCAAGGGCATTCATCATGTCATTTCATACTTGCATTTAATAAGAGTAGTTAGGGTTGTTTGCTTGTACTGCTTTATCATTACTGCTTGACTGAATTGATAACATGTTAACCTATGCTTTATTGTTCTACTGAGTTAGCTACTCACTCCCACGTTACGGGACGGTGTTGTACACACCAACCAGACTCTGTCACAGGTATAAATGGCTCGTCGATTCAGGAGGCGGAGCCTGACTACGATGAGGACCAGGACGAGTTCTCATACATGCAGTAATCTGACGGCTTTGCTTAGGCTGACTGTATCACGGAGATTTCAGGACTCATCTTTTAGATTGTATTTTGACTTTTTGACTCAGAAACAGTACATGTATATGGGTACTCAGTTAGTGTTCATACTATGGAGTTCATGATGGTTTTGTTTCCTCACATACCTTATATATACAATTTCAGTCTTCCGCTTGCCTTTATACAATTGATGTAGAGTATGAATTACTGTTTGGTATAATCTCACTCATGTTTATTGCTCTAACTCAGACAACATTTAACCATCATTATCTATGTTGCATAAGTGATGCGTTGGAACTCGGGAGTTGAGTTCATACTCGAGCTCCGAATTTTAAGGCGTTACAAGTTGGTATCAGAGCATGATTTTGATTAAACCGGACCTGAGCAATGTTCCCACGACGTACGCTGACGCATTACAACCTAGGAGGGTGCGAGAAAAATATAGAAACAGTGCTAGGTTTTTCCGATTTCGCCATTTGGCGAAGTTCATCTAAAAGGAGCATTTTGAACAAGTTCGTACTCAATCCTGATCGCACGTATCGATCCCAAATCACTTCTAGGCCATCTATGGACGAGTCTAGATCACAATCCACCCAATTCCAGCCGTTGAAAATCAGTAAAAGATAGTCTAGATAGGAAATTTCTCGAAACCACCCGATCTGGAACAGAATGGAGTCGTGGGCCTCCCCACTTAAATATATAGGGACCCAGGGTCGAACCAAGGTGCATTTGGCACCTTGGGATGGTGGATGACAAAACCCCACCGCGGCGGTGCGGCGCTGGGCTAGGCGGACCGCGGCGAAACCGCAGTCACCACGACGCGCCGGGGTCAAGTGGGTCCTCTCGCGTTGGGCCGGGCCTGGGCATGGTCGGCCCGACCTCCACACATCTGTGGTGTGTGCAAAATGTGCTGGGGGTTCCTATTTCTAGGTCAGTAGCACCCCTCTCTCTCACATCTTTCCTTCCAAGCTCCCTTCCCTTCCAATTGCGATTTTCTGTAACACCCTGAAATTCGGGGGTCGAGTATGAACTCAACTCCCGAGTTCCAACGCATCACTTATGCAACATAAATAATGATGGTTAAATGTTGTATGAGTTAGAGCAATAAACATGAGTGAGATTATACCAAAACAGTAATTCATACTCCAGTTCAATTGCATAAAGGCAAGCGGAAGACTGAAATTGTAATATAAGGTATGTAAGGAAACAAAATCTTCATGATCACCAGAGTATGAACACTAACTGAGTACCCATATACATGTACTATTTCTGAGTCAAAAATTCAAAATACAGTCTAAAAGATGAGTCCTGAAATCCCCGCCATGCAGTCAGCCTAAGCAAAACCGTCAGAGTACTGCATGAATGAGAACTCATCCTGGTCCTCGTCGTAATCAGGCTCCGCCTCCTGAACCGATGTGCCGTCTATACCTATGACAGAGTCTGGTTGGTGTGTACAACACCGTCCCGTAACGTGGGAGTGAGTAGCTAACTCAGTGGAACACTAAAGCATAGGTTAACATGTTATCAATTCAATCAAGCAGTAATGATAAAGCAGTACAATCAAACAAGTTTAACTACTCTTATTAAATGCAAGTATGAAATGACATGATGAATGCCCTTGCCAAACCACCCTAATGAGACATCATCTTAAATTCGCGAATGCATACCTCCCTCAGTGCTCCACATCTACTAGGCACATGCAGTGCGATGATGAGCATGATTACCGAGTTGTTATTAGTCCATTTCAAACAGCAGTATTGGGAAACTAAGGTACCTCCCTTGTATCATTCCCAAACATGATCCATTCTAGGGTCGTCAATCCTAGTTAATCTCATACGGTATTATGGTTCGAGAGGCATCGCGAAGGCATTGCAAAGGGCTCGTCACCCGTCAGCACGGATACAGATCTCACCGTATGTGGCTCAATTGCTGACCGTCAGCTCGAGTACAGGTCTCACCGTACTCGGCTCAATCGCTGGCCGTCAGCTTAAATACAGGTCTCACCGTACTGGGCTCAACTCATACTCTAGTTGCTGTGAAGGGCTCGTCGCCAATCACAGACCTTGGAGTATACTCGAAGACACTACAGAGGACTCGTCGCCCGTCAGCACGAGTACAGGTCTCACCGTACTCGGCTCTCGCCGTAAGTATCGACAGCTCGAATACAGTGTCCCATACCACCGTATTCGGCTCACGAGTTTGGGTTGCTCAATGGTCACTACGGGGAGGCACGTGACCCTAGCATAGGCCGACAGCTCGGCCACGGTGTCCCATACCACCATATCCAGCTCATGAGTCTTAGCGGATCGAGGTACCATGGTTAACGGGATTTCCACTGGTAAGTTTGGTACCCTAGGTTCAAGCAGTAGTGACCAAACATGGTGAACACACATTTGACATATCGGGTTACTTGACGAGCCTGACAAGCTCAAGCGCACAACAAGTTGAGCGATATGAAGCGCAGAAGCACTCCGTGTGGCCATCCACTATCGCCAACTGAAGCACGACTCGGTTTCGTTAAACACATCCCTCGTGGCGAGATGAATCTCAGCCACAATCTCAAGTCTGGTACCGAATGTCTGGACTATGGACATAGTCCCAAACTCAATCAATTCTCATCCATAGCATGTGGAGTAAAGCATGATAAACAAATTAATACAAACATATTAGTAAGCATGTCATAAGGCATGTTATAAAGCATGATATAAAGTATGTTGTAAAGCATGTTATGGAGCACTATACAAATAGGGATACAAATACATATACATCATAAGTGAGTGGTTAGAGTAAACAACCACATGGAGGGAATCATACATGTCTCTAAGGGAGTTGAGAATTCCATCTCAGCACCTACCTAAGGCACTAACATCTAAGCATTTACTCTCACAAGCATTTACACAAACACTTAGAGTACACTATTTCAACATACATGACGTATGTTAATAAATTATATTTTAGGGCTATCCTTTTGCCACGCGAGTATTTTGTCCATGTATATCATATTCATACAGAAAATAGTCATGACAATTACGTCTCCAAAATCTATACATATACGGTATTTTCTAGAATACAGAACTTCAACATACATAGTGTATATAAGCAAACATGTATTACGGCGATTCCTTTCGCCAAATCAGTATTTTATCCATAAACTATATAATCATACAACAATTAATCATGGCAAACACATTTCCAAAATTTGTACGTATACGGTATTTCTACGTATGCCTAGAGTATGTAAAATTCCATATTTTGCATCTTTAATCGAAACAGGAAACGAAAAGCACTTTGTACATGTACAATCACATGCAGATCATGAATCTATCATTATCTGACATTGAAAGTGTTGAAAACCGTAACCTATACACCTAAAGTCCTCACCTTACGCCTTAGGATTGCAACGAATCAGCTAGGTTCGTTAGGCTTCCGTATCCGGCGATTTTATAGCCTAAAGAACGAAACCGATTAGCTATTTCATAACCTATAACCTTCACACTCTTAAACAGATCTAGGGTTAGGGTTTCTTACCTTAAAACAGAGTTGGTATTGCCGGGAAAGCGGCAAGGAATGGGTGGTGTAGTCCGTGTGGTGATTAGAAACAGTAGGAGGGAGTTTCTCCCACAACTCTCAAGATTTCTCTCGCATCTTTGTGGGTCCATGTGGGGCCCACCTTAATGTTTATCCTCCATCCGACCCGTTCATAAGGTCAGGCAGGCCTGGACGAAGGGGAGGAACAAATTTCAGCTTGATCCGAAACTTCTGTGGCCCATAAAAGGGTTTCAATGGTAGAGTTCAATCACCGCTATTTTCTTGTGGTGTGGGCCGCCTGAGGTCTGGATCTGACTGATTTTTGGAGGGGACCCACCTCAGGGGGTGGTCCACCTCATGGATGGCGTGGATACAAAATATATATCATGGTGGGGCCCACATGAGGGGCCGTGGGTCCCTGCACAGACGCCCGCTGCACGCGCAGGCAGCGCCTGCGCCTCTAGCGTTGTCAGCGGCAGCAGCGGAAGCTGCTGCCCTATATATATATATATATATATATATATATATATATATATATTCTTTTTTTTTTGAAAAACCTGTATTTCTGAGGTTTTTCTCATGTGGGGTCCGCAATAAGGAAATCCGACCCTGCCATCGGATTCCATGGTCCATAGCCAATTCATCAAGCCCAATATCGGGCATTTTTCGGTGTACAGAAATGTCAAGGAAGTTTTAAACGGTGAAAATCGTCGTTTGCTATGCTATGGCCCGCCGAGGGTCAGATTAACCTCATATCTTGGTTCAACGCCTAAAATGAGGTAGGAAAGGGGATGGACGGCTTGGATTAAATCCAATCATCAAGGTGGATCCTAAACAAGTGGCCCATTTCCAAGGTTTGAAAATCAAGCGGTAATCAAAGTGGGCCATTGGCCACAACTTAGGGTCCCAAGTGAGATCCATACCATTGATCGGTAGGCCTCACTTGGCCCATCATGAAAACATAGAAAACTATCCTATCAAAGCACCCACCGGTTGATTTCTTCGGTCCATTGGAACGCCACCCTCCTTGTGCTCCTCTTTGATGGTGGAGATGGGAAATGGATGACTAGGATGATGGGTTTTGGAATGGGAATGGTGGGCCACAAATCACATTTCTCTCTTGGAAACCATGGACGTGTGGGCTCTTTCTCTTGCTTGGAAATGGTGTGAGAAAAGAGGGAGAGAGAGAGAGTTGTAAGGAGAGGTGATGGGAGATGGATGATGGATGTGAGTGATGGATGAGGTGATGGATTGGTTGACTTTGGTGGTTACTTTACTTGTGGAGAAAGGTAGCATGGGTTGCTTGTACTTGACATTGAAGTGATTGATTGATTGGTGTGATTGATTGATTGATGGGATTGATTTGACATGGTGTAGAGATTCTCTTGGGATCGAGAAAGCGCGGCGTTTTTTCAAAATAAACGCCGACTCACGTCTTCTGGTCAGGGTATCGGATCGGTGCGTGAGTCGCGGCGTTGGAACCGCGACGACGGTGCGATCGCAATGATACAGGTCTCGGATTAAACTGACTCGAATCTAAAGGATACGACTTACGGTATGCAACGTCGGTTATGAGTCGCGGATTGTCGGACTACGACGGAAAGGATCGCTGTAGTCGACGGAACAGTACGGACTAGGATACGGGTCTTACAGCTCTCCCCACCTAATAAAAATTTTGTCCTCGAAATTTGCACTACCATCACAGCTAAGCGTAACTCACAAGGGAATAGAAAACATAACATCATATATAATCACAACATAGTACAACATACAATCAAACATCGAAAAGATGGGTATAGCGCTCGCGAATCTCCGCCTCGCGCTCCCAGGACACCTCATCTACATTATGATGGCCCCACTGCACCTTCACTAAGGGGATGACCTTGGTCCGCAGGACCTGCTCCTTCCGATCGAGGATACGAACTGGCTGCTCAATGTAAGAAGCATCCTCACGAACCTCCAACGGCTGCCAAACAATAACAGGAACGATGTCTGACCTACACTTCCTCAACATAGAGACGTGGAAAACATTGTGGACGCCAGACAACTGAGATGGCAAGGCAAGCCGATAGGCCACGGCGCCAACACGCCTGGTGATCTCGAAAGGTCCTATAAATCTCGGGGCAAGCTTGCCCTTCGCTCCAAAACGAACCACACCCTTCATGGGTGAGACCTTGAGATACACATGGTCCCCAACGGCAAACTCCAAGGGACGATGTCGACGGTCAGCAAAACTCTTCTGTCGGCTCTTAGCTGTACGCATCCTCTGCCTGATGATGTCTATAGCCTCTGATGTCTGTTGTACAAGTTCGGGACCTAGGAGACGACGCTCTCCAACCTCAGCCCAACAACTTGGAGATCTGCACGGTCTGCCATATAATGCCTCAAAAGGAGCCATGCCAATGGTCGCCTGATAGCTGTTGTTGTACGCGAACTCAGCCAATCGCAGGTGCTCGTCCCAACTACTCGAGAAGTCAATCACGCAAGCCCGAAGCATATCCTCAAGGATCTGGTTGAACCTTTCGGTCTGTCCATCGGTCTGCGGATGATACGTGGTGTTGAGCTGTAAATCAGTGCCCATCGCTCTCTGGAAGCTCCTCCAGAACTGAGACGTGAACCTCGAGTCTCGGTCTGAAACAATCAAAACAGGAACACCGTGCAACCTCATGATCTCATCAACAAACATCTTGGCAAGCCGGTCCGTATGCCAACTCTCACGAATCGCAAGAAAATGTGCCAACTTCGTCAGACGGTCCACAACAACCCAGATGGCGTCATGACCCCGCTGAGTCCTCGGCAAACCCATGACAAAATCAGTAGATACGTGCTCCCACTTCCACATCGGGACGCTCAACGGCTGCAATAGACCAGGGGGTCTCTGGTGATCGGCCTTGACACGCTAGCACGTGTCACACTCGCCACAAAGCTAGTTATCTGGCGCTTCATCCCTGACCAATAATATTGACGTCTCATATCGCGATACATCTTCGTTGAGCCAGGGTGGATAGAGAAACGCGATCGATGTGCCTCGGTCATAAGATTGCGGCGTAACTCAGGAATGTCCGAGACACATAATCGGCCTCTGAAGCGAAGTCCACCATCAGAACCAATCTGCCAATATGTCTGACTCTCAGATGCTGCCTCTACTCCGTAATCCTGTAACGACTCGTCTGCCTGCTGAGCCTCGATCACCCTTGCGACAAGAGAGGGTTGAATCGACAGGCTCGATAACTGAACGATAGAAGACTGCAGACCAAACTCGAAGTCATACTCTGCTACATCCTCGAGTATCCTCCACTCCTGAATCATCAAGTGTGCCACCAAGCCTCATGGCTGACGGCTGAGGGCATCCGCCACCACGTTCGCCTTGCCCGGGTGGTACTGAAGTCAAAATCATAGTCCTTCAGGAGCTTCATCCAACGTCTCTGCCTCATGTTTAGCTCGGACTGAGAGAACAGATACTTTAAGCTCTTGTGGTCGGAGAAGAGCTCAAACCTCACCCCATAAAGATAGTGCCTCCACACCTTCAGTGCGAAGACCACTGCCGCCAACTCCAAATCATGCGTGGGATAGTTCAGCTCATGGACCTTGAGTTGACGAGACGCATAAGCCACCGGCTTCCCGTGCTGCATCAGGACAGCACCCAAACCAACTCGTGAGGCATCGGTAAATACGACAAATCCATCACTCCCAGAGGGAAGAGTGAGGACAGGAGCGGACGTGAGGCAGTCCTTCAGGTCCATAAATGCATGCTCACAAGTGTCACTCCATACAAACTCGGCACCCTTCCGGGTCAACCTGGTCAACGGGCTGCAATGCGAGAGAATCCCTAAATAAAGCGTCGGTAGTAGCCCGCCAAACCAAGAAAACTGTGGATCTTGGATGCGTTCATGGGCTGGCCCCACTGACGCACGGCATCAATCTTCGAGGGGTCCACTGCGACACCCTGCCTCGTCACCACATGGCCGAGGAACTTCACCTCCTCCTGCCAGAACTCGCACTTCTCCAGCTTCGCGTAAAACTGGTGTACACGGAGGGTCTGCAATGTAATCTCTAAATGCCGCTCATGCTCCTCACGGGTCCTTGAATATATCAGAATGTCGTCAATGAACACCACAACAAACTGATCGAGATACGGACGGAAGACCTCGTTCATCAACTACATGAACACTGCGGGCGCATTGGTCAGTCCGAAGGACATGACCTGAAACTCAAAATGACCGTAGCTCGTCCTGAAAGCTGTCTTTGGGATATCCTCATCACGAACCCGAACCTGATGATAACCAGACCGCAAGTCAATCTTCGAAAAAAACTGCTCCTCCTGCAACTGATCAAACAAGTCATCGATCCTCAGAAGCGGGTACTTGTTCTTGATCGTGACCTTGTTGAGCTCGCGGTACTCTACGCAAAGCCGCAACGAGCCATCCTTCTTCTTCACAAAGAGTACCGGCGCTCCCCACGGTGAACTGCTCGGTCGGATAAAGCCTAACTCACGTAGCTCGTCTAACTGCTTCTGGAGTTCCCGTAACTCCAATGGTGCCATACAATACTGGGCCTTCGAAATAAGTGCGGTACCGGGCACGAGATCAATCTGGAACTCGGTGTGCCGACGAGGTGGTAACCCCGGAATCTCCTGGAATACATCGAAAAAACTACAAACAACCGGCAGTTGGTCGATACACAAAGCAACTGGCTCCTCAACGGCACATGATAACAGGCAAGAAAGCTGCTCTCCTCTGGGATCGGCAACAAACTGGAACTCTGGCACGCCGAGTATACAGAACGTGACTATCCTCGCGGAGCAGTCCAATATAGCGTGGTACTCGGCGAGCCAATCCATGCCCAGGATGACATCAAAATCGGACATCGGTAATACGAACAGGTCAGTAGGCAAAAAGATATCCCCAACCAGAATGGGGTAAGATGCGCAAAATCAGCCCAACACTGCAGTCTTCCCTAAGGGCGTCGATACTAACAAACCCTCACGGGCAGACTCCATCGGCAAACCGGTCGATCGGCAAAAATCATCGGCCACAAAGGAATGCAATGCACCAGAATCAAACAATACACGTGCAATGCATGTAGAAACAAGGAGAGTACCCTCGACATCCCCTCCTGATGACTGTGGGTCCTGCTGTGCAGCATAGAACCTGTCCTGAGCCTGCGGGGGAGGTGCAGGTCCTCTCTGAGGTCTCTGCTGCTGCTGTGGCCGCTGTGGGGGCCTAACTTGCTGTCTCTACTGCTGCGTGGGTGGTATAGGAGGCTGATGCTGCGGTCGCTGCTGCTGCTGTGGCTGCTGTCGTGGAGGCTGATGCGGTGTCCTCGGCTGCTGTCGCTGCGGATGAGGACACTCGTGCACACGATGTCCCATCCTACCGCACCCAAAGCAAGTACCGGTGAATGGTCCTGAAGGTGGTACTGGGGGTACTGCTGGTGCTCGGAATGCTGGGCGAGCCGTACGTCACTGTTGTGAACGATGCTGCTGCGGCTGCGAACTACCAGAGGGCGCCTTCCTCTTCTGGTCTCCCCTCTAATCACGGGCTCTTTGCACACTAGCCCAATCTGTCTCATATATCATGGCTCTCTCCACTATCTCCTCAAATGTCGGAAGCATGTGTCCGATCACACGGCTCCTGAGGGCAGGACGTAAGCCGTTCTCAAAACAGCGGGCCTTCCGCCCCTCATCATCCACAAGATACGTCGTGAACCTCGAGAGTGCGACGAAACGTGCCTCATACTGGGACACAGTCATGTCCCCCTAGACCGGAGTCTCAAACTCTAATGCGCGCTGCTGGCGCACATGCTCAAGAAAGAACTTTCGGTCAAACCGGTCTGTAAAGTCCTCCCAGGTCCACTCAAAGTCGGCCGCTACCGACCGGGCTACAGATGCCCACCAATGTCGTGCCTCACCCTGAAGGAGAAATACGGATAATGGGACTCGCTGCTGGGTAGTGCATCTCATGGTGTCGAATATCTTCTCCACCTCAAAGCACCATATCTCGGCTGCAGTGGGGTCTGGCTCACCCCTGAAACGTGGAGGATCGTGCCGTCAGAAGTCCTTGAGAAGGGCGCTTGCTCGCTCCTGCTCGGCCTCGACCGGCGTAACAGTGGGACGCCTGCTCTGCCCCTGAAGAATAGCGGTCATCGCCTGTAGCATCTGCTGCACCTGAGTGGCACTCACAGGTACGGTCGGATCCGCACTGGTCTCAGGTAAAGGAGTGGCATCTACAGGCTGGAAATCAGGAATATCCGGTGGTGGAGTAGGAGTCATAGGTGGTAGAGCAGGAGTAGCAGGTGGTGGAGCGGGAGTCGTAGGTGGTGGAGCGGGATTCGCTCGGGTCGGTCTTCTAGCCATTACGTCCTACAGGAAGCAACAAGGGCCTATCAGCCTTGAGAATTCTCGAAGGCATAAACGTCATAGGGCTATGTCGAAAAATTGTTAAATTATCAAGACTCGAAACCTATTCGTTCTAAGTTCATAACAGATATGTGTTGTGATCCTTAGGTATTCCCAATTTATGCTCTGATACCAACTTCTGTCATGCACCAAACTCAGAAACTGGGCTTACAAAATTCCCGATCGCCGAATCCAGCGCCGACAGCCTCCGTAGTATCCCATTCTCGGCTTCCAGCGCCCATACGCCAGATTCCGATCCTGGGATCTTACAAGGAGGATTTTCAGTATGAATTTTTTTTTGGTAATGTAATGGAGCATAACCAAAAGCATAACTAAGTCACAAAACAACATCACCACATATCCACTATATCAAAAACTTTTAAGTACAATGCATAAAGGGAAATACAAGGTGATCAAAAAGCTCCAAAAAAGATCTGATCGCGCTCCTGCCTCAGCGCGGCTGCTGTCCAATGCGACCTGCATAACGGTAGTGCATAAGCTTACAAAAACTTAGAGGGTGGTGTAAGTGTGTGTACAAGGCAAACGCCAAGTGTACAATATCAGAGTAATGCGGAAATATGCGGTAAGTTCATGAATGCTATCAGCTGTACCAGAACTATGTAATGTAAGGCATGAATGATATCGGTCATACCAAGGCCATGCGATGCGAAACATGAATGTTATCGGCCACACCGACGCAATGCAAGGCCTACGTAGCCGAATGTCATATGTGAGATGCAATACAAGCATGTCAGTCCTCATCATGTTCACATATCAGTACAGTTCCTCTTTGGATATCACCGGGGTCTAATACACCTCACACTGGCTGCCTCCTCCCTAGCTGCACAGTCAAGCAAGTGGAAGAGACCACACTATCCGCCTGACCAGTAGTCTGCGAATACCTACTCGGCTCGTCGATAGCGGACACATTTGTAAGCTGGTCAAACTCAGCCTAGCTTATAGCCCCCTCACTCAGGCGGATAAGGCCACACCCCCTTCCAACCGACCACGACTAAATGGGAGACGCGGCCTACTGGTATTCGGCACTCGGGCGCTCGTGTATCCACTCGGTCTAGACGTTGGAGCATCTCCTGGTATCAAAAAGGTTCTGGGACTTTCACCCAAGGACATCCTAAGTGCCCACAGTGCTAGAACAAAGTACTTCCGGTATCCGATACGGCCATCCACGATGTGCCTGGGGAGCCACGGCCCTGATGTCGCTAGGGCGTACAGTGATTAAGTTACACATATGCGAGATGCATGATTCACACCGTACAATCATGCAGCAATCTCACGCGTACCACGCGATCATGTGGGGCACTCCGTCTCATAAGGAGTCCCGTAAATGTCTCAGCCCAATGGCTTATGCTATGATCAAACATTTCTTATATCAAGCATACAAATGATGCGTATGGGTATGAATCATGGAGCTATACTAAGCATGTTATAAAGTGGTGAACTATCAACAAATGTGGGCCTACTAATGGGCCCTAGGGAGAGTTATAATGCGGACATTTAACCAACATTATTCTTACAACGTGGACGTCAAACCAACATTTCTCCCAAGGCATAACTTGTCATCAAACATTATTACACACACTATGGAGGAATCCCTCATTGCAATGGACCCTAAGGACGTCCTATTGGGCCTCGACCCATGGGCCTTATATTCATCAAATGGGCCGCATCATATGGGCCTTTTATAAATCAAGTGGGCCACATCAAAGGGGCCTTATATACATTGCAATGGGCCATATCCCATGGGCCTTTGAATACATCACAATGGGCCTCGTAACATGGGCCTCAAATACATTGAATGGGCCTAAACACACGGGCCATATATACATCAAGGTGGGCCTAAAAAACGGCCATAAATACACATCCAGGTGGGCCTCAACAACGGCCAAATGGTTGAACGACTTGGATGCAACACATGCATCATAGTGGGGCCCATAGAGGCCCACCATCATATATATATATATATATATATATATATATATATATATATATATATGTAATTTATATACAGTAAAAATATACAATATTATATATTTTATAATATTTATATATATATACACATGTATATATATATATGTATATATCCACACACACTCACACACACGTGCACGCACACCCACACGCATACACACGTGCACCCTCACACGCCCACCGTCCTCTGGACGGTGGGGTTAAACAGATACATCACAGTGGGTACCACCATCCAGGCGGACGGTGGCAATAAGACACATGCATCTTTGTGGGTCCATGTGGGGCCCACCTTAATGTTTATCCTCCATCCGACCCGTTCATAAGGTCAGGCAGGCCTGGACGAAGGGGAGGAACAAATTTTAGCTTGATCTGAAACTTCTGTGGCCCATAAAAGGGTTTCAATGGTAGAGTTCAATCACCGCTATTTTCTTGTGGTGTGGGCCGCCTGAGGTCTGGATCTGACTGATTTTTGGAGGGGACCCACCTCAGGGGGTGGTCCACCTCATGGATGGCGTGGATACAAATATACATCATGGTGGGGCCCACATGAGGGGCCGTGGGTCCCTGCACGGACGCCCGCTGCACGCGTAGGCAGCGCCTGCGCCTCTGGCGCTGTCAGCGGCAGCAGCGGAAGCTGCTGCCCTTATATATATATATATATATTTTTTTTTTGAAAAACCTGTATTTCTGAGGTTTTTCTCATGTGGGGTCCGCGATAAGGAAATCCGACCCTGCCATCGGATTCCATGGTCCATAACCAATCCATCAAGCCCAATATTGGGCATTTTTCGGTGTACAGAAATGTCAAGGAAGTTTTAAACGGTGAAAATCGTCGTTTGCTATGCTATGGCCCGCCTGAGGGTCAGATTAACCTTATATCTTGGTTCAACGCCTAAAATGAGGTAGGAAAGGGGATGGACGGCTTGGATTAAATCCAATCATCAAGGTGGATCCTAAACAAGTGGCCCATTTCCAAGGTTTGAAAATCAAGCCAACATTTGTGTTTTCCTTCCCACGTCCAGCATCCAGGGACGCTGGACGGCTGGACTGAACACATACACTCGAGGTGGGCCCGGTTTAGGTGGGCCACAACATGGAGGATGGTGTGGGTCAACACATATAAGGTAGGCCCCACTTATAAATGGCTTAGATAAAAACCATGCCTCATGGTGGGGTCCATCCAAGTGGGCCACACAATCACACCAACATCACATGAAGGAAGAATAAAAGGAAAGAGAGGGAAAGAGAGAAAGAGAAAGTGGGACACACGTGGGATGGAGGGAAGCCCGATACTATGGGCCCTCCCCTGCATTCCATCATACATCAAACGGTAATCTGTAACGCCCTGAAAATCGGGGGTCGAGCATAAACTCAACTCCCGAGTTCCAGAACATCACTTATGCAACAAAATGAATGATGATTGAATTCGTGCATTGAACATGAGTGAGATTAAGCCAAAACAGGATATCATACTCCAGAGACAGTTAAATTTGCAAGCGGAAGACTGTGATAGATAGATAAAATATATAACCTATGATGAGTCTCCAGAGTGTGATAACATTACCAGGTTAAATAAATACAAGTGCAGTTCTAGAATATACCAAATTTGAGGAAGTGTAATGCCTCCTATCCCATGTACCATAGCCCCGTCAATACAATATCAGGTCTTCATTGACCTGCCAGAGAGATACAGATAGGAGAACTCCTCCTATCATCACAGAAGTAGTCCGGCTCTGCTTCACAAGCATCGCCATCACCTGAAACTCAACAAATCTGGTGGGTGTTCGGAACACCGTCCCGTAACGTGGGAGTGAGTGATCAACTCAGTGGAACAGTAAAGCATAAGTTAACATGTTATCAAATCAATCAAGCAGTAATGATAAAGCAGTACAAATCAAGCATTTCTAACTACTCTTGTTAAGTGCAAAAATGATATGACATGATGCTGTATGCCCTTGCCAAACCACCCTCAAGCGACATCATCTTACGTTCGCGAATGCTAACTCCCTCAGTGCGCCACATCTACAAAGCACATGCGGTGCGATGATGCTCATGATTACCAAGTTTTTATTAGTCCATTTCAAACAGCAGTATTGGGAAACTAAGGTACCTCCCTTGTATCATTCCCAAACATGATCCATTCTAGGGTCGTCAATCCTAGTTAATCTCATACGATATTATGGTTTGAGAAGCATAGTGAAGGCATCGCAAAGGGCTCGTCACCCGTCAGCGCGGATACAGATCTCACCGTATGCGGCTCAATTGCTGGCCGTCAGCTCGAGTACAGGTCTCACCGTACTCGGCTCAATCACTAGCCATCAGCTCGAGTACAGGTCTCACCGTACTCGGCTCCACTCATACTCTAGTTGCTGTGAAAGACTCGTCGCCAATCACAGACCCTTGGAGTATACTCGAAGATACTACGGAGGACTCGTCGCCCGTCAGCACGAGCACAGGTCTCACCGTACTCGGCTCTCGCCGTAAGTATCGACAGCTCGAATACAGTGTCCCATACCACCATATTCGGCTCACGAGTTGGTTGCGCAATGGTCACTACGGGGAGGCACATGGCCCCAGCGTAGGCCGACAGCTCGACCACGGTGTCCCATACCACCATGCCCGGCTCATGCGACTTAGCGGATCTAGGTACCATGGTTAAACGGGGATCGCCACTGGTAAGTTTGGTACCCTAGGTTCAAGCAGTAGCGTCCAAACAGGGTGAACATACATAAGGCAGATCGGGTTACTTGACGAGCTCGACTAGCACGATCGCCCGTTGAGCTGCACGACATGAAGTGCATAAACAACTTCGTGTGGCCTAGCCACTGCCGACAGCAACGCACGACTCGAGTTCGTCGAACACATCCCACGTGGCAAATGAATCTCAGCCACGAGTTCAATCTCGTTACCGATTGCCTGGACTATAATCATAGCCCCAAACACAATCAATTACAGAGATATAAAGCAGTAATGGATCAGGATTCAAATCATACAATCAGTCTGGTATTATCCGTTTAGGGCTGCCAGGGCTGTTGCACGCACTCGTTGCTCCGCTCCCCCATCACCCATGACGGATCATACAACATAAATATAAATTTATACATATGCATTACATAGTTAAAATCATAAAACAGTTAAGCATGTTATAAAGCACAACACAAGCATGAGTTTGTACATGTTCAAATCCTAATCACACAACTATCAAAGGAGATCATACACATAGTGAAAAGAGGTTGAGAATCATATCTCAACACCCTTATATATTACAATTTGCCAACTACTACACATTCAGACATTCAAGAAACACTTAAACAAACATACATCAACATACATGACATATGTCGATCACATAGGCATTAGGCCAAATCCTTTTGCTAGGGAGTTGCCCCAATCATAACACGCGTACACCCACGACGGATAGTCATGGCACGCAGGAACCCAAGTTCCATATTCATTCAGCTATTTTCACAAATACTTGGGCCACACATTTTAGCACATATAGTGTATACTGGCCGTGGCGTGATTTAGGGCAAATCCTTTCGTCAAAGGGGGTATCGCCAATACATCAATCATGAATCCATGACAATTAGTCATGGCGAGCATGAATGAGAATTCTATACTCATTCAGCCATTTCCACAAACACTTAGAATACACTATTCCAACATACATAGTGTATGTTAGCAAACATGTGTTAGGGCGAACTCTTTCGCCAAGCGGTTATTTTATCCGCGTGTACCATGATCATACAACAAATAATCATGACAATTACATTTCCAAAATCCGCACGTATGCGGCATTTCTAGAATACGCAATTTCAACATACATGACATTTACACATGAACACGTATTTTTGCGATTCCTTTCGCCAAACTAACATTTTATCCACATATTATATAATCAAACATTAAATAAACATGTCAAACACTTTCCCAAAAAAAATACGTATACGGTATTTCTACGTATATCTAGAGTATGTGAAAATCCATATTCTTTATCGCTAATCGAAACAGGAAACGGAAAGCACTTTGTACATGTGCATTTGCATGCAGATCATGAATCTATCATTATCTGACATTGAAAGCGTTGAAAAACGTAACTTATATGCTTAAAGTCCTCACCTCAGCCCTTGGAATTCCAACAAATCAGCAAGGGTGTTGGAGCTTCCGTATACGGGAGTTTCCTAGCCTAAAGAGCGTATCCGATTAGCCTTTGCATAACCTACCACTAATCAAGCTCAAATCAGACCTAGGGTTAGGGTTTCTTACCTTCAAATGGGGTGGAAACCGCCGGGAAATCCCCTGGAATAGGGCGGTGTAGGCTGTGGGAGGAGTGGAAGCAGCAGGAGGAAGATCGGCCTCGATCTCCAAAACTTTCTCTCTCTTTTCTCTCTTTCTCTCTAAGGGTTTGGACCCAAATTCGTATGGCTGTGAGAGGGGCTGTTCTAAGCCCCTTTTATAGCCTAGAACATGTCCAAAATAGACTCAGGTTCAAGGGTGGCTGCATATATAGGCAGTTCGCCACTTTCCAAGCTCAAAAGGTGTGTTCTGGTAGCCCTCTTTGAGCCAAACGTCAGACTTAAGCTCACCCTCTGCGGATCTACGTGGGATTACATTTTCGGCTCGATCGGATTCTCAGATCGCACGTGGCGGACCACTTTCAGTTCAACGGTCCGTGGGCCACGATCAGAATTTCTGAGTACATGTAAATGTTCCTGAAATTTTTCTTAATCCGAGGGTGTAATTTGGTCTGATTCCGACGGTCAGGTTGCTTAATACTGACACGCAACCAAAAGATGCCAGATCACTATTCCAGATATTTTCATTTGGATGGGAATAGTGTTTTTCACACTCCCTCGCTCCGGAGTGAAAACAATGGCCGTGGGACATCGGAATCATCTGATTTTTGAGATGATTGTCAAGCCCAGTGGGGCGGTCCTGGTTCCTTAGCTTCGTGTTAATCGGACTCCCGATGTGCGATCTAGACCTCATACGAAGTTTCGTTTCAGTCCCGAGAGCAGACGGGTAATGAGTTTGGCTCTAGACTTTAGGGAAACCTAGAGTCACTGATTTTGCAAGTTTTGGGTCTTGCAGATCGTATTTAAAGCGATCCCAACGGATTTCATGGCTAATCGAGTTTGCACTTAGTTAACTTTGTTAAATTCCTAAAGGATTTAATCCTAATTGTTTTCTAATTGAGATGGTAATTAGGCCTTTGCAGTTTGTATATAAAGTGATCCAAGTCTTACTACTTAGCTAGTTTAAGATAGTGTCTAGGGCGAAAGTGCTTTGAAAAATTGAAAGCACAAGGTAGTGAAGGGTGGGATTTGTGAAGAAAATGGTTTAAGACGGGATTTGAGGCTTTGAATTGAGCGTTTGAAAAGTTAATCAGGTGTTAAGATTGACCCAATGCCTAAGGATGTCTAATCCCAGGTTGGCAAAAATCCGGGATGTTACAATCTACCCCCCTTAAAACAAAATTTCGTCCCCGAAATTGGCTAAGGGTAATAAGGAAGATTTCTATTATTTCATTCGCCTAAGACTTATTGATCCCAAGTTTCCACGCGTGGTAGGGTATATACCAGCTGGTTCATTTTAGTCTACCCCCTTAAAACTAATTCTTTATCCATTTCTCATATCCTAATGGTTTGCTACCATTTATTTCTTTACCTATTTGGAGTCTCAACGACAATTCCCAACAATTTAGATTAAGATAGCTGTTTTTATTATTTGACCAACACGGAGAGACGATAATAGTGGGCTCGATCCCGATACATCGATCATCTACCGGGCCAGGGTAGGAAGCTCATCGTATCCCTTCCGAATCCTGGTAGATCCTGGTCGTCCGCTCGTCAGCAGAGAGTCCATCGGTGGTCACCCAGGATTGGGAATTGGGTCAAGCCGCGAAAACTTCGCAGTTGTATATTTCAGTAACTCCGTAGTCTGATCACTCTCTAAGAGTAGGGAATGTCCATCATTGAAAGGCTCAAATTGTTTATTCTAAGGTTGCCCTTTAGGTCTTAGTCTAAGAGAGTCCTCATTATTATCTATGTCCAAGGAAATGGTGAATCAAATCTTACTAGATCATCCTAAAACGGTTTCTCATAGTAGGGCAGGCTAGGGCTTCTATAATGTTCGTATTCAACGAGCACCGTTTCGATCCTGGGCCTGTGGGGTAGGGTCCACCACATTTCCGCTGTGTCACCCAGATCAAAGAGGTGGATTAGGTGACCTAACTAGATTGGGCTCATCATGTTCTACCCCCCTTAAAATTTTATTTTCGCCCTTAAGGCTCAAGATTTATGTCCTGCTCCGTATGTCGGAACAAGGTGTAATTTAAGTCTTATCCTTGACATGAAATGAAATGCGGTCTCCCCTACATCAGTCTTGGTACCTAGGATTATAGAAAGGGGCTATCACGGATGGGTGTGAGTTTGAGGCAAGATGCCTAATTCTACCAAGGAGTGTTGTCGCGGTCCAGACTTATCCTATTTAATTATGTCTAGCTTAATAGGCAGGCTATCTTTTTACGTTCAGAAACACAATATGTATGCCAACATGGCATGCGATTTGGGACCTAATCCCTAACTGTCTGTTGCCCATTTGGGCAATTCCTTAGGCCTAAAAGACAAAGTCTCTATCAGCAATATACTCCTAACACTTTTTAAGGACAAAATTATAAACTCTTAATTGTAAATGGTTGGGCCAACACGGAAAGAACATTGTGTAGTGGGTCTGAGTCGGTTAAGCCGAATAACTAAGTTTATTATTCAATTGGCTTAGCATAATTAATTAGTCTTTTACTTTCCTTAGCCTAACTAGTAGCCTAGTCTTAATTGAGGAGTAGCGGGAATCCATAGGTGAGTCCAAAGTCGATGCTTATACGTTAGATGATTTCACTTCATTTTAATACAAGGAAGTGTTTATTACTTAGGGTCGAAGTTGTCTAATTGGAATTGAGTTGCCTAAAGTCGAATTTAACTACGCCCGAGCATGTCACACATGCTCAAACCAACCACAAGGGGGTTCTAGAGTTCACGTTCTTAATTGGTTGGATTCCCTATATTGTCAGGTCTGTTGAAGCACTGCTCTAGGTCCAAACTCCGAGGGTCTATGTGTCAAACAATCATTTACTCAGAAAGCTTAAGCTATCAGAGTACGGTAGGTTAATGTATATCAATGGACTTTATCGCTTCAACACTATTTGGCCAGTGGTCTTAAGTTGTATTAAATGGGACTGTATTGCTAATCCTACCTTGGGATTGGGTGTGACATGGTTGGTAGGAGGGTGGGAGGGGATTAATTTATAGGCCTTGGAAAATGAGCCTGGTGTTGGAAAAACGTGAGATGGGATTTCCATATCTCACGATGGGGAATTTCTAAGTGTTATTGGAAAGGAATTCTCGGAATTTACCCTTAATTGCGTACATTCTAAACATGGTGTCGGAAGACATAGGATACACCCAATCTAGGGGCCATACCCTACATATACATTTATTATTACTTTTACAATTCTATCCACCGTAAACTTACCTAATGTAATTTGGCCAAACGGACCCTAAACGTTCTCAAATAACTAAAACATTCTACCAACTACTACACCTATCAACAGGAAAACATAACCACCCTAAGATAGTAGCCCATGCAAACTACAAGACAACATATGGATGAGCTCGGATAGAGCCATGGAAAATGAGGATAAGGGAAATGGGGGGGGGCTGGAGTTTTTGGTTCTCCATGGACTTGAGCCTCAACAGGATTGTAAAGGCCAAAAGGTAGGGAATGAAGGAGGAAAATGAGTAGATGGGATGGGTTGAGAGCTTGCACGATTTTAGAGCTTCAAATGAGGCATGTAAGCGCTCAAGAGAGAGAATGGAGAGGGTAGGGGGGTAAGTTATGTTGTAAACATTGTTGAAGGATGGATGGTGTGTGGGTTATGGAAGAAAATGAAAGATTGCAAGGTTTGGAGGGATGGATTTTGAGAAAAATCGAAAATGGGTTTGGAGGTGTTTGAAAATGGGTGAAATGAGGAAGAAGGGTGCTCCAGCCCTTAAAAACCCAACCCATTGCCAAAATGGCACGTGCCAGGGGGTGTAGGAGGTTGGGCCGACCAACCTGAGCCTTGGACCCCGCCGGAAAAAACGGCCGGACCGCGGTCCGCCGCCCGAGCCGCGGCGCCGCCGCGGCCGGACTTGGCCGGAACCGCGCCGCCGGGTGGGGACCTGTTCTCTGTGGTCCCAAGGTGTCAGAAACACCCTGGTTCGACCCTGGGTCTTAGTAAATTTAAGTGGGGAGGCCCCCGACTCCGGTTCGTTCAATTTCGGATAGTTTCAGGTTAAACCGGACGTAACTTGCAATCCGGAATGAGTTATCTAACGTAAAATATATGAATTTGGGGTAGAACGAGCTAATGAAGCCAACCAACCCTGCTATGCCGGGTTGCGCAGCCCGAAATTACGAGAAAACCCACCGATTGACGGTTATTTCCACGCTTCAATTTCGTTTTGCTAAAGTAGTAGTTTTAGTTTGATTTCTCTTCATCCATTGGGCTTTAGGAGTTGTGCCCAATGAGAAAAGAGTTTAGAATAATTAGGAGAACAGTTTGGTGAAGTCGTTTAGGACACTTACTATTTTTTTTGACCGAAAACCTTACCCACTAGTAGACATCACGACCCATAGTAAGTCGCGAATTCTAGAAGTTTTAGTTGTAGTTTGTTCCTGATTTCTTTCCCATTACCTGGTATCCTTATTTAAAGGGTTGTGAACTCGTTTTTAGTATTAATCAGAATTTATTTCTATTTCCTGCTTTCTGCTTCTCCTCTGTAGATTCGAGAAGTCTCTGGGAGGAGTCCAGAGAAGCTCCAAGGATTCGGGGTAGTTATCCTCATCACGTTTATCGCACATTTTACTGATTCTCAATGATTGGGATGAGGTGGATTATGATCTAGACCCTTCACTAGACAACCTAGAAGTGTTTTAAGGTCGACCCGTGAGACCATGGTTAATACATACTCGGCGTTCGTTTTCAGTGAACTAGCCGTTGGATGGAACCGGGATGCCTAAGACTGTTTCTACATTCCGTCGCTCCCTCCTAAGTCAGAGTGCGTCAGTGTGCGTCGTGTGACCATAACCCAGGTCCGGTTTAATCAAAATCATGCTCTGATACCATCTTGTAACGCCCTGAAAATCGGGGGTCGAGCATAAAAAACTCAACTCCCGAGTTCCAGAACATCACTTATGCAACAAAATGAATGATGATTGAATGTTGATTGAATTCGTGCATTGAACATGAGTGAGATTAAGCCAAAACAGGATATCATACTCCAGAGACAGTTAAATTTGCAAGCGGAAGACTGTGATAGATAGATAAAATATATAACCTATGATGAGTCTCCAGAGTGTGATAACATTACCAGGTTAAATAAATACAAGTGCAGTTCTAGAATATACCAAATTTGAGGAAGTGTAATGCCTCCTATCCCATGTACCATAGCCCCGTCAATACAATATCAGGTCTTCATTGACCTGCCAGAGAGATACAGATAGGAGAACTCCTCCTATCATCACAGAAGTAGTCCGGCTCTGCTTCACAAGCATCGCCATCACCTGAAACTCAACAAATCTGGTGGGTGTTCGGAACACCGTCCCGTAACGTGGGAGTGAGTGATCAACTCAGTGGAACAGTAAAGCATAAGTTAACATGTTATCAAATCAATCAAGCAGTAATGATAAAGCAGTACAAATCAAGCATTTCTAACTACTCTTGTTAAGTGCAAAAATGATATGACATGATGCTGTATGCCCTTGCCAAACCACCCTCAAGCGACATCATCTTACGTTCGCGAATGCTAACTCCCTCAGTGCGCCACATCTACAAAGCACATGCGGTGCGATGATGCTCATGATTACCAAGTTTTTATTAGTCCATTTCAAACAGCAGTATTGGGAAACTAAGGTACCTCCCTTGTATCATTCCCAAACATGATCCATTCTAGGGTCGTCAATCCTAGTTATCTCATACGATATTATGGTTTGAGAAGCATAGTGAAGGCATCGCAAAGGGCTCGTCACCCGTCAGCGCGGATACAGATCTCACCGTATGCGGCTCAATTGCTGGCCGTCAGCTCGAGTACAGGTCTCACCGTACTCGGCTCAATCACTAGCCGTCAGCTCGAGTACAGGTCTCACCGTACTCGGCTCCACTCATACTCTAGTTGCTGTGAAAGACTCGTCGCCAATCACAGACCCTTGGAGTATACTCGAAGATACTACGGAGGACTCGTCGCCCGTCAGCACGAGCACAGGTCTCACCGTACTCGGCTCTCGCCGTAAGTATCGACAGCTCGAATACAGTGTCCCATACCACCATATTCGGCTCACGAGTTGGTTGCGCAATGGTCACTACGGGGAGGCACATGGCCCCAGCGTAGGCCGACAGCTCGACCACGGTGTCCCATACCACCATGCCCGGCTCATGCGACTTAGCGGATCTAGGTACCATGGTTAAACGGGGATCGCCACTGGTAAGTTTGGTACCCTAGGTTCAAGCAGTAGCGTCCAAACAGGGTGAACATACATAAGGCAGATCGGGTTACTTGACGAGCTCGACTAGCACGATCGCCCGTTGAGCTGCACGACATGAAGTGCATAAACAACTTCGTGTGGCCTAGCCACTGCCGACAGGCAACGCACGACTCGAGTTCGTCGAACACATCCCACGTGGCAAATGAATCTCAGCCACGAGTTCAATCTCGTTACCGATTGCCTGGACTATAATCATAGCCCCAAACACAATCAATTACAGAGATATAAAGCAGTAATGGATCAGGATTCAAATCATACAATCAGTCTGGTATTATCCGTTTAGGGCTGCCAGGGCTGTTGCACGCACTCGTTGCTCCGCTCCCCCATCACCCATGACGGATCATACAACATAAATATAAATTTACACATATGCATTACATAGTTAAAATCATAAAACAGTTAAGCATGTTATAAGCACAACACAAGCATGAGTTTGTACATGTTCAAATCCTAATCACACAACTATCAAAGGAGATCATACACATAGTGAAAAGAGGTTGAATCATATCTCAACACCCTATATATTACAATTTGCCAACTACTACACATTCAGACATCTCAAGAAACACTTAAACAAACATACATCAACATACATGACATATGTCGATCACATAGGCATTAGGCCAAATCCTTTCGCTAGGGAGTTGCCCCAATCATAACACGCGTACACCCACGACGGATAGTCATGGCACGCAGGAACCCAAGTTCTATTCATTCAGCTATTTTCACAAATACTTGGGCCACACATTTTAGCACATTAGTGTATACTGGCCGTGGCGTGGATTTAGGGCAAATCCTTTCGTCAAAGGGGGTATGGTATCGCCAATACATCAATCATGAATCCATGACAATTAGTCATGGGAGCATGAATGAGAATTCTATACTCATTCAGCCATTTCCACAAACACTTAGAAACACTATTCCAACATACAATAGTGTATGTTAGCAAACATGTGTTAGGGCGAACTTTTCGCCAAGCGGTTATTTTATCGCGCGTGTACCATGATCATACAACAAATAATCATGACAATTACATTTCCAAAATCCGCACGTATGCGGCATTTCTAGAATACGCAATTTCAACATACATGACATTTACACATGAACACGTATTTTTGCGATTCCTTTCGCCAAACTAACATTTTATCCACATATTATATAATCAAACATTAAATAAACATGTCAAACACTTTCCCAAAAAAAATACATATACGGTATTTCTACGTATATCTAGAGTATGTGAAAATCCATATTCTTTATCGCTAATCGAAACAGGAAACGGAAAGCACTTTGTACATGTGCATTTGCATGCAGATCATGAATCTATCATTATCTGACATTGAAAGCGTTGAAAAACGTAACTTATATGCTTAAAGTCCTCACCTCAGCCCTTGGAATTCCAAAAAATCAGCAAGGGTGTTGGAGCTTCCGTATACGGGAGTTTCCTAGCCTAAAGAGCGTATCCGATTAGCCTTTGCATAACCTACCACTAATCAAGCTCAAATCAGACCTAGGTTTAGGGTTTCTTACCTTCAAATGGGGTGGAAACCGCCGGGAAATCCCCTGGAATAGGGCGGTGTAGGCCGTGGGAGGAGTGGAAGCAGCAGGAGGAAGATCGGCTCTCGATCTCCAAAACTTTCTCTCTCTTTCTCTCTTTCTCTCTAAGGGTTTGGACCCAAATTCGTATGGTTGTGAGAGGGGCTGTTCCAAGCCCCTTTTATAGCCTAGAACATGTCCAAAATAGACTCAGGTTCAAGGGTGGCTGCATATATAGGCAGTTTCGCCACTTTCCAAGCTCAAAAGGTGTGTTCTGGTAGCCCTCTTTGAGCCAAACGTCAGACTTAAGCTCACCTCTGCGGATCTACGTGGGATTATCATTTTCGGCTCGATCGGATTCTCAGATCGCACGTGGCGGACCACTTTCAGTTCAACGGTCCGTGAGCCACGATCAGAATTTCTGAGTACATGTAAATGTTCCTGAAATTTTTCTTAATCCGAGGGTGTAATTTGGTCTGATTCCGATGGTCAGGTTGCTTAATACTGACATGACAACAAAAAGATGCCAGATCACTATTCCAGATATTTTCATTGGATGGGAATAGTGTTTTTCACACTCCCTCGCTCCGGAGTGAAAACAATGGCCGTGGGGGGACATCGGATCATCTAGATTTTTGAGATGATTGTCAAGCCCAGTGGGGCGGTCCTGGTTCCTTAGCTTCGTGTTAATCGGACTCCCGATGTGCGATCTAGACCTCATACGAAGTTTCGTTTCAGTCCCGAGAGCAGACGGGTAATGAGTTTGGCTCTAGGACTTTAGGGAAACCTAGAGTCACTGATTTTGCAAGTTTTGGGTCTTGCAGATCGTATTTAAAGCGATCCCAACGGATTTCATGGCTAATCGAGTTTGCACTTAGTTAACTTTGTTAAATTCTAAAGGATTTAATCATAATTGTTTCTGGTTGAGATGGTAATTAGGCCTTTGCAGTTTGTATATAAAGTGATCCAAGTCTTACTACTTAGCTAGTTTAAGATAGTGTCTAGGGCGAAAGTGCTTTGAAAAATTGAAAGCACAAGGTAGTGAAGGGTGGGATTTGTGAAGAAAATGGTTTAAGACGGGATTTGAGGCTTTGAATTGAGCGTTTGAAAAGTTAATCAGGTGTTAAGATTGACCCAATGCCTAAGGATGTCTAATCCCAGGTTGGCAAAAATCCGGGATGTTACATAATCAAAGTGGGCCATTGGCCACAACTTAGGGTCCCAAGTGAGATCCATACCATTGATCGGTAGGCCTCACTTGGCCCATCATGAAAACATAGAAAACTAACCTATCAAAGCACCCCACCGGTTGATTTCTTCGGTCCGTTGGAACGCCACCCTCCTTGTGCTCCTCTTTGATGGTGGAGATTGGAAATGGATGGCTAGGATGATGGGTTTTGGAATGGGAATGGTGGGCCACAAATCGCATTTCTCTCTTGGAAACCATGGACGTGTGGTTTTTCTCTTGCTTGGAAATTTGTGAGAAGAGAAAGAGGGAGAGAGAGAGAGTTGTAAGGAGAGGTGATGGGAGATGGATGATGGATGTGAGATGAGTGAGGGTGAGGTGATGGATTGGATGACTTTGGTGGTTACTTTACGTGTGGAGAAAGGTAGCATGGGTTGCTTGTACTTGACAGTAAAGTGATTGATTGATTGATGTGATTGATTGATTGATGGGATTGATTTTACATGGTGTAGAGATTCTCTTGGGATCGAGAAAGCGCGGTGTTTCTTCGAAATAAACGCCGACTCACGTCTTCTGGTCAGGGTATCGGATCGGTGCGTGAGTTGCGGCGTTGGAACCGCGGCGACGGTGTAGTCACAATAATACAGGTATCGGATTAAACTGACTCGAATCTAAAGGATACGACTTACGGTCGTGCGCAACGTCAGTTATCAGTCGCGGATTGTCAGACTTCGACGGACAGGATCGCTGTAGTCGATGGAACAGTACGGACTAGGATATGGGTCTTACAAAGGTCTAAGTACCACCTCAGACCGAAATCACTCAGGACTAAATCCTTTAGAAATTAGGCGAGATTTAGCTAGTGTTAAACTAGAGTGCCTGTGAAATTAGCACCAATCACTTTAAATACGATATGCAAGACCCAAAACTTGTAGAATCATTGACGCTAGGTTACCCTAAAGCCTAGGATCAATCTCATTACCCGGCTGCTCTCAGGAGCATCTTGAAACTCCGTATCGGATATGGACCGCACGTCGGAAGTCCGATTAACACGAAGTTAAGAAACTAGGACCGCCTTGCTGGGCTTGACAACCATCTCGAAAATCAAATCCAGATTGTGTCCCAGCGCTATTCGCTTGAGCTCGGAGTGAAGAGTGTGAGAAATGTGAAATTAATTCAAAATAAAATATCTTAAATAGTAATCTGACACCTCTAGCTTGCGGATCAGTTTTAAGCAACCAGACCGTAAAATCAGACCAAATTACACCCTCGGATCAGGAGAAATTTCATACACATTTACATGTACTCGGAATCTCCGATCGAGATCCGCTGACCGTTGAACTGAAACTGGTCCGCCACGCGTGATCTGAGAACCCTAGTGGAACGAAAACTTAATAGAACTTAGATCCATTGTCGGTGAGCTTAAGTCCGACCTTTGGCTCAAGGAGGCCCGCTAGAAGTCCTCCGTTGAGCTGAAACTGACCCTCTTTGGTTATAACCTAAGTATACTTTGACCTGGAGTCTGTTTCGGTAAGTTTTTAGGCTATATAAGGACCTCAAACCCTCTCTCATTGCGGCCATACGAATTTGAGAGAAAACCTAGAGAGAGAAGAGAGAAAAGAGAGAGAAAGTGTGGGAGTTGTGAGAGATCCTTCCTGCCACTCTTCCCTGCCGCTCCACGAGCTCCACCGTTCCGTTCTCATTACTTTCCCGGCGATTTCAGCCCCGTTTTTAGGTAAGAAACCCTAACCCTAATCTGATTTGGGGCTTGGGTGGTTGTAGGTTGTGAAATAGCTAACCTATTTCATTCTATATGTTGTCAAACTACCGAATATGGAAGCTTAGCAAACCTATCGACTTCGTTTCGATTCTACGACGAAGGTGAGGACTTTAGGTGTATAGGTTATGATTTTCAATGCTTTCAATGTCAGATAATGATAGATTCATGATCTGCATGCAATTGCACATGTACAAAGTGTTGTCTGTTTTCCGTTTCGATTAAAAATGAAAAATATGGAATTCTACATACTCTAGGTATTTGTAGAAAGTACCGTATACGTATAAATTTTGGAAATGTGGATGACATGATTATTTGTCGTATGAATATATTATATGTGGATAAATTACCTGTTTGGCGAAAGGACTCGCCCTAATACATGTTTTGCTTATATACACTATGTATGTTGAAATTGTGTATTCTAGAAAATACCGTATATGTATAAATTTTGGAGATGTATTTGTCATGATTATTTGATGTATGAATATATTATACATGGATAAAATACTCGCTTGGCGAAAGGATAGCCCTAATACATGTTTTGCTAACATACACCATGTATGTTGTAATAGTGTATTCTGAGTGTTTGTGAAAATGGCTGAATGAGTATAGAATTCTCATTCGTGCTCGCCATGACTAATTGTCATGGATATATGATTGTTGTATTGGCGATACCCCTTTGACGAAAGGATTTGCCCTAAATCACGCCACGGCCACTATACGCTATATATGTTGAAATGCGTAGCCCAAGTGTTTGTGAAAATGTTCAAATGAATATGGAACTTGGATTCCTACTTGTCATGACTATCCGTCGTGGGTGTACGTGTGTTATGATAGGGGCAACTCCCTAGTGAAAGGATTTGGCCTAATGACTATGTGATCAACATATGTCATGTATGTTGATGTATGTATTTTAAAGTGTTTGTTGAAATGTCTGAATTGGTAGTAATTAGTAAATTGTAATGTTTAAGGGTGTTGAGATATGATTCTCAACATCTTTAACTATGTGCATGATTTCTTTAGATATCTGTGTGATTAGAAATTGAATATGTACAAGCCCATGCTTATGTTGTACTTCATAACATGCTCAATTGATTGTATGATTTTATCTATGTAATGCATATGTTTAAATTTATGTTTACGTTGTATGATCCGTCATGGGTGATGGGGGAGTGGTGTAACGATTCCGTGCAACAGCCCTGGCAGCCCTAAATGGATAATACCAGACTTTGATTGTATGATTTGAATCTTGATCCATTATTGCTTTATCTATCGAAAATTGATTGTGTTTGGGGCTATGATTATAGTCCAGACAATCGGTACCAGAATTGAATTCGTGGCTATGATTCATTTGCCACGCGAGATGTGTTCGACAAACCCGGATCGTACTTCGGTTGGCGATAGTGGTTGGCCACACGAAGTGCTTTTGCGCTTCATATTGCTCAACTTGTTGTGCGCTCGAGTTAGCCGAGCTCGTCAAGCAACCCGATCTGTCTTATGTATGTTCACCATGTTTGGATGCTACTGCTTGAACTTAGGGTACTAAACTTACCAGTGAAATCCCTTTTAACCATGGTACCTCGATCCACTAAGACTCATGAGCCGGGCATGGTGGTATGGGACACCGTGGTCGAGCAGTCGACCTACGCTGGGGCCACGTGCTTCCCCATAGTGACCAGTGAGCAACCAGACTCGTGAGCCGATTATGGTGGTATGGGACACTATATTCGTGCTGTCGACCTACGCTGGCACAGCCTGGCTGTGGTCCCCAGTCGGGTTGCATCCGGGTTCCATTCTCAATAAGTGGACTGGTCAGGCTTTGAAAATAGACTGCCAGTTGGTAGGGTGTCAGTGAAGTGACCTCGAGCATACTCTAAATCTGCGGTGAAGCGATGAGCCTTTCCGTAGTAACAAAGTATAAACTAGGCGTGTTTCTGTATAGTGATGAATCGTTAAAGAGGTGATGGGGGAGTGGTGTAACCTTTGTGCGTAACAGCCCTGACAGCCTTTGCAGTGAACTAGAAAAACACATCATCGTATGAGATTAACTAGGACTGACAACCCTAGAATGGATCATGTTTGGGAATGATACAAGGGAGGTACCTTAGTTTCCCAATCCTGCTGTTTGAAAAGGACTAATAATAACTCGGTAATCTTGCTCATCATGCATTGCATGTGCTTGGAAGATGTGGAGCACTGAGGGATGAAAGCATGCCGCGAACGTGAGATGGTGTCGCACGAGGGAGGGTGTTGTGAGGGCATACATCATGTCATTCATACTTGCATTAATAAGAGTAGTTAGAATTGTTTGATTGTACTGCTTGACTGAGTTGATAACATGTTAACCTATGCTTTATTGTTCCACTGAGTTGGCCACTCATTCCCACGTTATGGGACGGTGTTTTAAAACACCCACCAGACCCTGTATCGATGCAGGTATCACTGGAGCACAGGAGACTGAGCCCGACTTTTATGACGATCAGGAGGAGTTCTCCTACATGCAGTTCGCTGGAGGCTTCGCATAAGCTGTCCAGTGCTACGGGGCTACAGGTTTGATAATTTCAGTTGTACTATTTTGACATTTTGATTCAGAACCAACATGTGTATATTCGGTGACTCAGTTAGTGTTCATACTCTGGAGATCGAGAATGTTTTGTTTCATATATATCTATATACACATTTTAGTCTTCCGCTTATGTTTTATACATGGATCTGGAGTTTGAATTAGTGTTTTGGTTGAATCTCGCTCATGTTTATTGTACTAACACAGACAACATTTAATCATCATTATCTATGTTGCATAAGTGATGTTCTAGAACTCGAGTGTTGAGTTACTACTCGACCCTCGATTTTTCGGGATGTTACAGTTGGTATCAGAGCATGATTTAGATTAAACCGGACCTGGGTTATGGTCACACGATGCACTCTGACGCACTCTGACTTAGGAGGGAGCGACGAAATGTAGAAACAGTCTTAGGCGTCCCTGTTCCGTCCAACGTCTAGTTCACTGAAAACGAACGCCAAAATTGAGTCTGTATTCAACTATGGTCGCACGGGTCGACCTTATAACATTCCTAGGCTGTCTATTAAAGAGTCTAGATTACAATCCACCTCACCCCAACCGTTGAAAATAGATAGAATACGGGATAAACGTGATGAGGATAACTACTCCGAATCCTCGGAGCTTCTCTGGACTCCTCACAGAGACTTCTCAAATCCACGAGGAAAGAAAGCAGAAAGTAGAAATAAATTCTAATAAATTCGAAATTGATTAATGAATGACAAAAGGAAAATGAGTTCACAACCCTTTAAATAGGGATACCAAGTAATGGGAAAGAAATCAGAAACAAACTACAAGTAAAACTCCTAGGTTGTGATGTCTACTAGTGTGCAAAGTTCTCGGCCAAAAATAGTAAGTGTCCTATTTGGCTTCACCAAACTGTCCTCCTAATTATTCCAGGCTCTTTTCACAATAAGCGTAACTCCTAAAGCTCGACAGATGAAGAGTAATAAAAAAAAAACTACTATTTTAGTAAAACGGAATTGAAACAGGGAAATGACCGTCAATTGGAGGGTTTTTCCATAATTTCAGGCTGTACAATCCAGCATAGCTGGGTTGGTTGGCTTCATTAGCTCGTTCTACCCCAAATTCATATATTTTACGTCAGATAACTCATTCCGGATTGCAAGATATGTCCGATTTGACCCGAAACGACTCGAAACGGAGTCGGGGGGCCACACTCATTAATCTGGGGGGGAATCAAGTGGACCCAGGGTGCATTTGGCATCTTGGGGGGTTGGAGAACATCACCCAACCGTGGCGGCAGCACACCAGGCAAAGCGGACCGCGGTGGAACAGCGGTCACCGTGGTCGACCGCTGTCTGGTTGGGCCGGGCTGGTCGGGCCGGGTCTGGTCATGGTCGGCCCGACCCCTAGGTACGTGTGGTGCGTGCGGAATTGCTGGGGGACCCCTATTTTAGGTCTGTTTGCCCCCTTTTTCTCATTTCACCCTTTAAAGCCCCCTTTCCCTTTTCAACTTGCTGTTTTCCCTCTCAAACCTTCCCTCTAATCACTCATTTCATCATTTCTTGCCCAACTCATCCTCCTCCAACGTTTACAACGTAACCTACCCCCTACCCGCTCCATTGTCTCTCATTTGGGCTCTTACATGCCCCATTTGAAGCTCTAAAACGTGTAAGCTCTCTAACCCATCCATTTTCTTCATTTCCCTTTCTTTACTCCTCGTCAGTTGGGCCTCTACAACCCCTGATGAGAACTAAGTCAGTGAAGAACCAATCCTCTAACCCTCTTTCTTTCCATTCCTTCCCGTTCCATGGCCTTTCTCGCAATTATCTCGGCCATTTTCTCCATCTCCACCATCCTCTCTCTTATGGGTAAGAGAAAGAGCACCGCTGATGAGGTTGGGCCTAGTCGCCCTACACGTTCAAGGCGACCTATAGGCGCCCTGGCGAACATACACATTGAGCGGGAGTTGCAGACGAAGCGGGATCTCGATCCACGAAATCCTGTTGTGAGAGCCCAGTTGGCGGCACTACCTCATGGAGTATATGAGGATCGAAGAGTGCTGTTTGAGGCCAGATGTCACGCCAATGCTGGTACTGTCCGAGCCTTCTACGCCAACATTCATGAGCCTACACTGGAACCGTTGCAGTTCCGGCTCTTAGTTGGGGTGGATCTGTTTCCCACTATTGATGTGAGGGTGATTGCGCGGCTTATGAATATGCCCCTTGGTGACGTACATGCTAGCGAACAGAATCTGGGAACTGCTCGTGAAAGAGATCGTCGCACTCGGTTCCTTTGTTCCCAGCTGGTTCCGTGACAGCCAAACAAGAGTCTGCTAGCGTCCCATATGACAGACGAATTCCGTCTACTACATCACATCTTCACATACAACCTCTACCCCGATACAGTTACCGCATTAGGCGGCTTATGTTTTCTTATTGATGGATGTAGTAGTAGTTCATAGTATGTTTTAAGTATTTGAAACTTGGTTGTAATCGGCTCACATGCATCTTCAGTCATGATTCATGTAACTTTGTTATCCATGTATTGTGACAATTTGGGTAAATGAAAAGCTTGCAACTTCTTTTGCTATGGAGCGTGTAGAATGCTTAAGTGCTTGTGTATTGGGTTGAATTGCTTCATCTCACATGCGTTGCACCCTATGTTGTATAGGGCCTACCGCGGAAATATATGCGGAGCACAGCACACCTCCTACGCATTGATACGATGGATCAGGCTCCTTATCGAGGTGATGGTCGCAGAGACCCTAGTTTGGACCCTGATCGTAGGACTATACCTGAGTCTCTGCCTCCCACTGGTCCTACAGTTGGACTACCCCCTTATGCACCACCGGTTCGCGAGCAGAACCGGACATCCTCTTCGACGCCGTATGAGCCGCAGGCCGCTCCACCTACTGATAGGTTTGAGCAGTTGTTGTTGATGATTCATGAGCAGCAGATGCAGCACCAGCAGCAGCACCAGCAACTTATGGCCACTATTTCTGAGGCCTTGTCCCAACGTGGCAGTGCGACTCCACATTCACCACCTGCACGTCCTGCTGAGACACAGAGCAGGCCTATCCTTGGCAAGAGGCCATCTCAACGAACTATGGCAACGCAACCAAATCATCCTCAACGAGCCCATGTGCATGCGCTTGCCGCTGAGACACCTGAATCCGCAACTGTAGTGCCTTTGGCCTTTGAGGTCACTGCCCACACTCAAGGTACACCTGTTTTTCCTAATGGTACACATTGAGTCTATTAAACCAATTCATATGAAAGAAAAAGGCCTAACACTGGATTATTACAAAAGTAATATGGTAACTAGAGGTGACACTTATGTTATAAATAGTAGGAGGGTTGAAATGAAATGAAGAATTCTACGACTTCATGTTGCCAATAGGGTAGGTCACTAGATGGTCACTAGCTAGGGGTTAAACCTTCCTTAGATCGTTAACGTTGAAATTACTGGAATAAAGACAATTAGGGTTCAATATTACATTAATTCGTACTATTAGACTTATCAATAGTTACGAGTTAGGTCACAATAAATAGAGTTAGTGTATTCACAAATGTTAATAGAAACCTTAGCCAATTCTATACTCTTAGAAACCTCTTTAGGATGATCTATTAGGACATGGATTTACCTTGTCCTTGAATATAGATTTTATTAAGGACTCTCTTAAACCAAGACCTACAGGGCAACCTTAGAAAGAGGATATTTAAACCTTTCAGCGATGGCCATTCCCTAAGCTTTTAGAGTGATCGGACTACGGAGTTACTGAAATATACAACTGCGAAGCATTCGGGACTTGACCCAATTCTCAATCCTGGGCGACTGCCAATGGACTCACTGCTTAGCCGAGCAGAAGACCAGGATCCATCAGGATTGAGAAGGGATATGATGAGCCTTCTATCCTAGCAAGGTAGATGATCAATGTATCGGGATCAAGCCCACTATAATCATCTCTCCGTGTTGGTCAAACAATGAAAACAGCTATCTTACTCTAAATTATTGGGAACTGTTGTCAAGACTCCAAATAGGTACAGAAATAAATTGTAGCAAACCATCAGGGTATGAGAAATGGATAAAGAAATAAGTTTTAAGGGGGGTAGACTAAAAATGAACTAGGCTAATATACACCCTACCGCGCATAGAGACTTGAAAACAATAAGTCTTAGACAAATGAAATAATAAAATCTTTCCATATTACCCTTAGGCAATTTCAGGAACGAAATTTTGTTTTAAGGGGGGTAGATTGTAACAGCCCGGATTTTTCCCAACCTGGAATTAGACGTCCTTAGGCGATGGGACAATCCTAACTCCTGTTTAACTTCACAAACACTCAACTCGAGGGTCTTAAGTCCCTTTTCAAACCATTTTCTTCACAAATCTCACCTTTCATTACCTCGTTCCTTAAATCCTTCTAAGTACTTTCACATTAGACACTACCTTAAAGTTTAGGTGATGAAGAACAATACTTAAACTAAAACATTACAACAAAGGTCTAAGTACCACCTCAGACCGAAATCACTCAGGACTAAATCCTTTAGAAATTAGGCAAGATTTAACTAGTGTTAAACTAGAGTGCCTGTGAAATTAGCACCAATCACTTTAAATACGATCTGCAAGACACAAAACTTGTAGAATCATTGACGCTAGGTTACTCTAAAACCTAGGATCAATCTCATTACCCGGCTGCTCTCGGGAGCATCTCGAAACTCCGTATCGGATCTGGACCACACGTCGGAAGTCCGATTAACACGAAGTTAAGGAACTAGGACCGCCTTGCTGGGCTTGACAACCATCTCGGAAATCAAATCTAGATTGTGTCCCAGCGCTATTCGCTTGAGCTCGGAGTGAAGAGTGTGAGAAATGTGAAATTAATTCAAAATAAAATATCTTGAATAGTAATCTGACACCTCTCGCTTGCGGATCAGTTTTAAGCAACCAGACCGTCAGAATCAGACCAAATTACACCCTCGGATCAGGAGAAATTTCATACACATTTACATGTACTCGGAATCTCTGATCGAGATCCGCTAACCGTTGAACTGAAACTGGTCCGCCACGCGTGATCTGAGAACCCTAGTGGAACGAAAACTTAATAGAACCTAGATCCATTGTCGGTGAGCTTAAGTCCGACTTTGGCTCAAGGAGGCCCGCCAGAAGTCCTCCGTTGAGCTGAAACTGACCCGCTTTGTTTATAACCTAAGTATACTTTGACCTGGAGTCTGTTTCAGTGAGTTTTTAGGCTATATAAGGACCTTAAACCCTCTCTCATTGCAGCCATACGAATTTGAGAGAAAACCTAGAGAGAGAGAGAGAAAAGAGAGAGAAAGTGTGGGAGTTGTGAGAGATCCTTCCTGCCACTCTTCCCTGCCGCTCCACGAGCTCCACCGTTCCGTTCACATCGCTTTCCCGGCGATTCCAGCCCCGTTTTTAGGTAAGAAACCCTAACCCTAATCTGATTTGGGGCTTAGGTGGTTGTAGGTTGTAACATCCCGGATTTTTGCCAACCTGGGATTAGACGTTCTAGGGCAATGGGTCGATCCTAAGACCTTATCAACTTGTCAAAACTAAATCCCACAGTCTAAAATCGCTCCTGAACCCATTTCCTTCACAAATCCCACCCCTTTACTACCTTGTGCTTTCAATTTTTCAAAGCACTTTCGCCCTAGACACTAACTTAAACTAGCTAAGTAGTAAAACTTGGATCACTTTATATACAAACTACGAAGGCCTAAGTACCATCTCAACCAGAAAACAATTAGGATTAAATCCTTTAGAAATTTAACAAAGTTAACTAAGTGCAAACTCGACTAGCCATGAAATCCGTTGGGATCGCTTTAAATACGATCTGCAAGACCCAAAACTTGTAAAACATGTGACTCTAGGTTACCCTAAAGTTTAGAACCGAACTCATTACCCGTCTGCTCTCGGGACTGAAACGAAACTTCGTATGAGGTCTAGATCGCACATCGGGAGTCCGATTAACACGAAGCTAAGGAACCAGGACCGCCCCACTGGGCTTGACAATCATCTCAAAAATCAGATGATTCCGATGTCCCACGGCCATTGTTTTCACTCCGGAGCGAGGGAGTGTGAAAAACACTATTCCCATCCAAATGAAAATATCTGGAATAGTGATCTGGCATCTTTCGCTTGTGCATCAGTATTAAGCAACCAGACCGTCAGAATCAGACCAAATTACACCCTCGGATTAAGAAAAATTTCAGGAACATTTACATGTACTTGGAATTTCGGATCGTGGCCCACTGACCGTTGAACTGAAAGTGGTCCGCCACGTGCGATCTGGAAATCCGATCGAGTCGAAAACGTAATCCCTCATAGATCCATGTGTGGTGAGCTTAAGTCTGACGTTTGGCTCAAGGAGGGCCACCAGAACCTCTCTTTTGAGCTGGAAAAGTGACGAAATACCTATATTAGCAGTAACCTTTGAACAGGAGTCTATTCCGGTGAGTTTTGAGGCTATATAAGGACCTTAAACCCTCTCCCATTCCAGCCATACGAATTTGGATTTGAGAGAGGGAAAAGAGAGAGAAAGTGAGGGAGAAGTGGGAGAATCTCCCTGCCGTCCTTCCCTGCTGCTATCCATGCTCCACCGCATCCTTCTTGACGCTTTTCCGGCGTTTCCGGCGTCGTTTCTAGGTAAGAAACCCTAACCCTAATCTGTTTTGGGGTTTAGACTGTTGTAGGTTGTGAAGTAGCTAACCTATTTCGTTCTATAGGTCGCCTAGTTGCCGTATAGGGAAGCTTAGCAAACCTATCAACTCCGTTACGATTCTACGACAAAAGGTGCGGACTTTAGGTGTATAGGTTACGTTTTTCAACGCTTTCAATGTCAGATAATGATAGATTCATGATCTGCATGCAATTGCACATGTACAAAGTGCTTTCCGTTTCCTGTTTCGATTAACATTGTAGAATATGGAATTTCACATACTCTAGATATACGTAGAAATACCGTATACGTATTTTTTTTGGAGAAGTGTTAACATGTTTATTTAATGTATGATTATACTATATATGGATAAAATACTAGTTTGGCGAAAGGAATCGCCGTAATACATGTTCACTTGTAAATGCTACGTATGTTGAAATTGTGTATTCTAGAAATACTGTATACGTATAAATTTTGGAGATGTATGTATCATGATTATTTGCTGTAGTAATATATATACATGGATAAAATACTAGCTTGGCTAAAGGATAACCCTAATACATGTTTTACTAACATACACCATGTATGTTGTAATAGTGTATTCTAAGTGTTTGTGGAAATGGCTGAATGAGTATGGAATTCTCATTCATGCTCGCCATGACTAATTGTCATGGATTCATGATTGTTATATTGGCGATACCCCCTTTGACGAAAGGATTTGCCCTAAGTCACGCCACGGCCAAAATATACTATATATGCTAAAATGAGTGGCCCAAGTGTTTGTGGAAATGACTGAATGAATATGGAACTCGGATTCCTGCTTGCCATGACTATCCGTCGTGGGTGTACGCGTGTTATGGTTGGGGCAACTCCCTAGTGAAAGGATTTGGCCTAATGCCTATGTGATCGACATATGTCATGTATGTTGAGGTATGTTTGCTTAAGTGTTTCATGAAATGGAATGTGAGTAGTTAGCAAATTGTAAAGTATAAGAGTGTTGAGATATGATTCTCAACCTCTTTTCACTATGTGTATGATCTTTTGATAGTTGTGTGATTAGGATTTGAACATGTACAAACTCATGCTTGTGTTGTGCTCCATAACATGCTCAACTGTTTTATGATTTTAACTATGTAATGCATATGTTTGAATTTATATTTATGTTGTATGATCCGTCATGGGTGAGGGGGGAGCGGAGCAACGAGTGCGTGCAACAGCCCTGGCAGCCCTAAACGGATAATACCCGACTGATTGTATGATTTGAATCCTGATCTATTACTGCTTTATATCTCTGTACTTGATTGTGTTGGGGCTATGATTATAGTCCAGGCAATCGGTAACGAGATTGAACTCGTGGCTGAGATTCATTTGCCACGTGGGATGTGTTCGACGAACTCGGGTCGTCCGTTGCCTGTCGGCAGTGGCTAGGCCATACGAAGTTGTTTATGCACTTCATGTCGTGCAGCTCAACGGGCGATCGTGCTAGTCGAGCTCGTCAAGTAACCCGATCTGCCTTATGTGTGTTCACCCTGTTTGGTCACTACTGCTTGAACCTAGGGTACCAAACTTACCAGTGGCGATCCCCTTAACCATGGTACCTAGATCCGCTAAGTCGCATGAGCCGGGCATGGTGGTATGGGACACCGTGGTCGAGCTGTCGGCCTACGCTGGGGCCATGTGCCTCCCCGTAGTGACCATTGCGCAATCAACTCGTGAGCCGAATATGGTGGTATGGGACACTGTATTCGAGCTGTCGATACCTCGGCGAGAGCCGAGTACGGTGAGATCTGTGCTCGTGCTGACGGGCGACGAGTCCTCCGTAGTATCATCGAGTACACTCCAAGGGTCTGTGATTGGCCACGAGTCTTTCACAGCAACTAGAGTGTGAGTTGAGCCGAGTACGGTGAGACCTGTACTTGAGCTGACGGCTAGTGATTGAGCCGAGTACGGTGAGACCTGTACTCGAGCTGACGGCCAGCAATTGAGCCGCATACGGTGAGATCTGTATCCGCGCTGACGGGTGATGAGCCCTTTGCGATGCCTTCACTACGCTTCTCAAACCATAACATCGTATGAGAATAACTAGGATTGACGACCCTAGAATGGATCATGTTTGGGAATGATACAAGGGAGGTACCTTAGTTTCCCAATACTGCTGTTTGAAATGGACTAATAAAAACTTGGTAATCATGAGCATCATCGCACCGCATGTGCTTTGTAGATGTGGCGCACTGAGGGAGTAAGCATTCGCGAACGTAAGATGATGTCGCTTGAGGGTGGTTTGGCAAGGGCATACAGCATCATGTCATTTCATTCTTGCATTTAATAAGAGTAGTTAGAATTGTTTGATTTGTACTGCTTTATCATTACTGCTTGATTGAATTGATAACATGTTAACCTATGCTTTACTGTTCCACTGAGTTGATCACTCACTCCCACGTTACGGGACGGTGTTCCGAACACCCACCAGATTTGTTGAGTTTCAGGTGATGGCGATGTTTATGAAGCAGAGCCGGACTTCTATGATGGAGGAGGAGTTCTCCTACATGTAACTTTCTGACAGGCCAATGAAGACCTGGTATTGTATTGACGGGGTTATGGTTCTTGGGATAGAAGGCATTACACTTCCTCACATTTGGTAAATTTTAGAACTGCACTTATATTTATTTAACCTGGTAATGTTATCACACTCTGGAGACTCATCATAAGTTATATAATTTATCTATCTATCACAGTCTTCCGCTTGCAAACTTAACTGTCTCTGGAGTATGATATGCTGTTTTGGCTTAATCTCACTCATGTTCAATGCACGAATACAGTCAACATTCAATCATCATTCATTTTGTTGCATAAGTGATGTTCTGGAACTCGGGAGTTGAGTTTATGCTCGACCCCCGATTTTCAGGGCGTTACATAGGTTGTGAAATAGCTAACCTATTTCGTTCTATAGGTTGCCAAACTGCCGAATACGGAAGCTTAGCAAACCTATCGACTTCGTTTCGATTCTATGACAAAGGTGAGGACTTTAGATGTATAGGTTATGGTTTTCAACGCATTCAATGTCAGATAATGATAGATTCATGATCTGCATGCAATTGCACATGTACAAAGTGTTGTCTGTTTTCCGTTTCGATTAAAAATGAAAAATATGGAATTCTACATACTCTAGGTATTCGTAGAAAGTACCGTATACGTATAAATTTTGGAAATGTGGATGACATGATTATTTGTCGTATGAATATATTATATGTGGATAAATTACCTGTTTGGCGAAAGGACTCGCCCTAATACATGGTTTGCTTATATACACTATGTATGTTGAAATTGTGTATTCTAGAAAATACCGTATACGTATAAATTTTGGAAATGTATTTGTCATGATTATTTGCTGTATGAATATATTATACATGGATAAAATACTCGCTTGGCGAAAGGATAGCCCTAATACATGTTTTGCTAACATACACCATGTATGTTGTAATAGTGTATTCTAAGTGTTTGTGAAAATGGCTGAATGAGTATAGAATTCTCATTCGTGCTCGCCATGACTAATTGTCATGGATATATGATTGTTGTATTGGCGATACCCCTTTGACGAAAGGATTTGCCCTGAATCACGCCACGGCCACTATACGCTATATATGTTGAAATGCGTAGCCCAAGTGTTTGTGAAAATGTTCAAATGAATATGGAACTTGGATTCCTACTTGTCATGACTATCCGTCGTGGGTGTACGTGTGTTATGATTGGGGCAACTCCCTAGTGAAAGGATTTGGCCTAATGACTATGTGATCAACATATGTCATGTATGTTGATGTATGTATTTTAAAGTGTTTGTTGAAATGTCTGAATTGGTAGTAATTAGTAAATTGTAATGTTTAAGGGTGTTGAGATATGATTCTCAACATCTTTAACTATGTGTATGATTTCTTTAGATATCTGTGTGATTAGAAATTGAATATGTACAAACCCATGCTTATGTTGTACTTCATAACATGCTCAATTGATTATATGATTTTATCTATGTAATGCATATGTTTAAATTTATGTTTACGTTGTATGATCCGTCATGGGTGATGGGGGAGTGGTGTAACGATTTCCTGCAACAGCCCTGGCAGACCTAAACGGATAATACCAGACTTTGATTGTATGATTTGAATCTTGATCCATTATTGCTTTATCTATCGGAAATTGATCATGTTTGGGGCTATGATTATAGTCCAGACAATCGGTACTAGAATTGAATTAGTGGCTATGATTCATTTGCCACGCGAGATGTGTTCGACGAACCCGAGGCGTACTTCGGTTGGCGATAGTGGTTGGCCACACGAAGTGCTTATGCGCTTCATATCGCTCAACTTGTTGTGTGCTCAAGCTAGCCGAGCTCGTCAAGCAACCCGATCTGTCTTATGTATGTTCACCATGTTTGGACGCTACTGCTTGAACCTAGGGTACTAAACTTACCAGTGAAATCCCTTTTTAACCATGGTACCTCGATCCGCTAAGACTCATGAGCCGGGCATGGTGGTATGGGACACCGTGGTCGAGCTGTCGGCCTACGCTGGGGCCACGTGCCTCCCCGCAGTGACCAGTGAGCAACCAGACTCGTGAGCCGATTTTTAACATCCCGGATTTTTGCCAACCTGGGATTAGACATCCTTAGGCATTGGGTCAATCTTAACACCTGATTAACTTTTCAAACGCTCAATTCAAAGCCTCAAATCCCGTCTTAAACCATTTTCTTCACAAATCTCACCCTTCACTACCTTGTGCTTTCAATTTTTCAAAGCACTTTCGCCCTAGACACTATCTTAAACTAGCTAAGTAGTAAAACTTGGATCACTTTATATACAAACTGCAAAGACCTAAGTACCATCTCAACCAGAAAACAATTAGGATTAAATCCTTTAGAAATTTAACAAAGTTAACGAAGTGCAAAACTCGATTAGCCATGAAATCCGTTGGGATCGCTTTAAATACGATCTGCAAGACCCAAAACTTGCAAAATCAGTGACTCTAGGTTTCCCTAAAGTTTAGAACCAAACTCATTTCCCGTCTGCTCTCGGGAATGAAACGAAACTTCGTATTAGGTCTAGACCGCACATCGGGAGTCCGATTAACACGAAGCTAAGGAACTAGGACCGCCTCACTGGGCTTGACAATCATCTCAAAAATCAGATCCAGCCGATGTCCCATGGCCATTCGTTTCGATCCGGAGCGAGGGAGTGTGAAAAACACTATTCCCTTTGAAATTAAAATATCTGGAATAGTGATCTGGCACTTTTCGCTTGCGCATCAGTATTAAGCAACCAGACCGTCAGAATCAGACTAAATTACACCCTCGGATTAAGAAACATTTCAGGAACATTTACATGTACTTGGAATTTCGGATCGTGGCCCACTGACCGTTGAACTGAAAGTGGTCCGCCACGTGCGATCTGGGAATCCGATCGAGTTGAAAATGTAATCCCACGTAGATCCATGTGTGGTGAGCTTAAGTCTGACGTTTGACTCAAGGAGGGCCACCAGAACCTCTCTTTTGAGCTGGAAAAGTGACGAAATACCTAATTAGCAGTAACCTTTGAACAGGAGTCTATTTCGGTGAGTTTTGAGACTATATAAGGACCTTAAACCCTCTCTCATGGCAGCCATACGAATTTGGAATTGAGAGAGGGAAAAGAGAGAGAAATGTTGGGAGATGTGGGAGAATCTCCCTGCCGTCGTTCCCTGCCACCACACGGGCTGCACCGCTTCTTTCCAGGCGCGTTTCCGGCGATATCAACTCCATTTTAAGGTGAGAAACCCTAACCCTAGGTCTGATTTGAAGTGTATAGGTAATAGGTTGTGAAATAGCTAACCTATTTCGTTCCATAGGTTACCAAACTGCCGAATACGGAAGATTAGCAAACCTATCGATTCCGTTGCGATTCTACGACAAAAGGTGCGGACTTTAGGTGTATAGGTTAGGGTTTTCAACGCTTTCAATGTCAGATAATGATAGATTCATGATCTGCATGCAATTACATATGTACAAAGTGCTTTCCGTTTCCTGTTTCGATTAACGTTGTAGAATATGGAATTTCACATACTCTAGGTATACGTAGAAATACCGTATACGTATTTTTTTTAGAGAAATGTTTGACATGTTTATTTAATGTATGATTATACTATATATGGATAAAATACTAGTTTGGCGAAAGGAATCGCCGTAATACATGTTCACTTGTAAATGCTACGTATGTTGAAATTGTGTATTCTAGAAATACCGTATACGTATAAATTTTGGAGATGTATTTATCATGATTAATTGTTGTAATAATATGTTATACATGGATAAAATACTCGCTTAGCTAAGGGATAGCCCTAATACATGTTTTGCTAACATGCACCATGTATGTTGTAATAGTGTATTCTAAGTGTTTGTGAAAATGATGAATAAGTATGGAATTCTCATTCGTGCTCGCCATGACTAATTGTCATGGATTCATGATTTCTGTATTGGCGATGCCCTTTTCGAAGTTGCCCTAAGTGCCAGTCGCCACGGCCAATATATACTATATATGCTAAAATGTGTGGCCCAAGTGTTTGTGGAAATAGCCGATTGAATATGGAACTTGGGTTCCTGCTTGCCATGACTATCCATCGTGGGTGTACGCGTGTTATGATCGGGGCAACTCCCTAGTGAAAGGATTTGGCCTAATGCCTATGTGATCGACATATGTCGTGTATGTTGATGTATGTTTGTTTAAGTGTTTCTTGAAATGTCTGAATGAGTAGTAGTTAGCAAATTGTAAAGTATAAGGGTGTTGAGTTATGATTCTCAACCTCTTTTAACTATGTGTATGATCTCCTTTGATAGTTGTGTGATTAGGAATTGAACATGTACAAACACATGCTTGTGTTGTGATTCATAACTTGTGTGATTAGGAATTGAACATGTACAAACACATGCTTGTGTTGTGATTCATAACATGCTTGTGTTGTGATTCATAACATGCTCAACTGCTTTATGATTTTAACTATGTAATGCATATGTTTAAATTTATATTTACTTTGTATGATCCGTCATGGGTGATGGGGGAGCGGAGCAACGAGTGCGTGCAACAGCCCTGGCAACCCTAAACGGATAATACCAGACTTTGATTATATGATTTGAATCCTGATCCATTACTGCTTTATCTATCTGCAATTGATTGTGTTTGGGGCTATGATTATGGCCCAGGCAATCGGTAACGGGATTAAACTCGTGGCTGAGATTCATTTGCCACGTGGGATGTGTTCGACGAACTCGAGTCGTGCGTTGCCTATATCGGCAGTGGCTAGGCCACACGAAGTTGTTTATGCACTTCATGTCGTGCAGCTCAACGGGCGATCGTGCTAGTCGAGCTCGTCAAGTAACTCGATCTGCCTTATGCATGTTTACCCTGTTTGGACGCTACTGCTTGAACCTAGGGTACCAAACTTACCAGTGAAACCCCTTTTAACCATGGTACCTCGATCCGCTAAGACGCATGAGCGGGCATGGTGGTAGGGACACCGTGGTCGAGCTTTCGCTGTCGACCTACGCTGGGGCCATGTGCCTCCCCGTAGTGACCATTTCGCAACCAAACTCGTGAGCCGAATACGGTGGTATGGGACACTGTATTCGAGCTGTCGATACTTACGGCGAGAGCCGAGTACGGTGAGACCTGTGCTCGTGCTGACGGGCGACGAGTCCTCCGTAGTATCTTCGAGTATACTCCAAGGGTCTGTGATTAGCGACGAGTCTTTCACAGCAACTAGAGTATGAGTGGAGCCGAGTACGGTGAGACCTGTACTCGAGCTGACGGCTAGTGATTGAGCCGAGTACGGTGAGACCTGTACTCGAGCTGACGGCCAGCAATTGAGCCGCATACGGTGAGATCTGTATCCGCGCTGACGGGTGACGAGCCCTTTGCGATGCCTTCACTACGCTTCTCAAACCATAATATCGTATGAGATTAACTAGGATTGACGACCCTAGAATGGATCATGTTTGGGAATGATACAAGGGAGGTACCTTAGTTCCCAATACTGCTGTTTGAAATGGACTAATAAAACTTGGTAATCATGAGCATCATCGCACCGCATGTGCTTTATAGATGTGGCGTATGAGGGAGTAAGCATTCGCGAACGTAAGATGATGTCGCTTGAGGGTGGTTTGGCAAGGGCATACAGCATCATGTCATTTCATTTTCGCACTTAACAAGAGTAGTTAGAAATGTTTGATTTGTACTGCTTTATCATTACTGCTTGATTAAATTGATAACATGTTAACCTATGCTTTACTGTTCCACTGAGTTGATCACTCACTCCCACGTTACGGGACGGTGTTCCGAACACCCACCAGATTTGTTGAGTTTCAGGTGATGGCGATGCTTATGAAGCAGAGCCAGACTACTTCTATGATGATAGGAAGAATTCTCCTATCTGTATCTCTCTAACAGGTCAATGAAGACCTGATATTGTATTGACGGGGCTATGGTACATGGGATAGGAGGCATTACACTTCCTCACATTTGGTACATTTTAGAACTGCACTTGTATTTATCTAACCTGGTAATGTTATCACACTCTGGAGACTCATCATAAGTTATATATTTTATCTATCTATCACAGTCTTACGCTTGCAAATTAACTGTCTCTGGAGTATGATATGCTGTTTTGGCTTAATCTCACTCATGTTCAATGCATGAATATAGTCAACATTCAATCATCATTCATTTTGTTGCATAAGTGATGTTCTGGAACTCGGGAGTTGAGTTTATGCTCGACCCCCGATTTTCAGGGCGTTACAAGATGGTATCAGAGCATGATTTTGATTAAACCGGACCTGGGTTATGGTCACACTACGCACTCTGACGCACTCTGACTTAGGAGGGAGCGACGGGATGTAGAAGAACAGTCATAGGTATCCCGATTTCGCCAATTGGCGAAGTTCATTGAAAACGAACGCCGAAATCGAGTATGTATTCAACCATGGTCGCACGGGTCGACCTTAAAACATTTCTAGGTTGTCTAGTGAAGGGTCTAGATCATAATCCACCTCATCCCAATCATTGAGAATCAGTAAAATGTGCGATAAACGTGATGAGGATAACTACTCCGAGTCCTTGGAGCTTCTCTGGACTCCTCCCAGAGACTTCTCGAATCTACAAGAGGAGAAAGCAGAAAATAGAAATAAATTCTAATAAATTTGAAACTGATTAATGAATGACTAAAAAAAATGAGTTCACAACCCTTTAAATAGGGGTACCAAGTAATGAGAATGAAATCAGAAACAAACTACAACTAAAACTCCTAGAATTCGCGGCTTACTATAGGGTCGTGATGTCTACTAAGTGCGCTAGGCTTTCAGCCAAAAAAATAGTAAGTGTCTATTTGACTTCACCAAACCATTCTCCTAATTATTTTAAGCTCTTACACGATGAGCGCAACTCCTAAAGCCCAACCGATGAAGAGTAATTAAACTAAAACTACCATTTTTAGCAAAACAAAATTGAAACGGGAAAATGACCGTCAATCGGAGGGTTTTCTCATAATTTCGGGCTGCGCAACCCGGCATAGCAGGGTTGGTTGGCTTCATTAGCTCGTTCTACGCCAAATTCATATATTTTACGTCAGATAACTCATTCCGGATTGCAAGATATGTCCAATTTGTCCCGAACTACCCGAAAGGGAGCGAATCGGAGTCGGGGGCCTCCCCACTTAAAACCGATGGGACCCAGGGTCGAACCAGGGTGCACTTAGCACCTTGGGACCACAGAGAATAGGTCCCCACCACGGCGGCGCGGTTCCGGCCAAGTCCAGCCGCGGCGGCGCCGCGGCTCGGGCGGCGGACCGCGGTCCGATGGACTTTCTGAGGTGGGTCCAAGGCTGAGTTTGGTCGGCCCGACCTCCCTACCCCTGGTGGGTGCGTGGTTGGCCTGGGGTTGGGATTTTTAGGTCTAGAACCCCCCTCTCTCTCACATCTTTCTTCCAAACGCCCTCCCCTTCTATTTTCGATTTTTCCCTCAAATCTCGCCTCCAATCTTTCAATCCACCATATTCGGTCATGATTCACGCATTCCATTGATCACAGCAGCCCCAGCCACCTACTCTACCCCTTCCTTTCACATGTGACCACTTACATGTCTCATTTGGAGCTCAAATTCGGTAAGCTCTCAACCCATCCATCTATTCATTCTCCTCTTCAATCCCTGTCGGTTGGGGCCTTTATAATCTTTGTTGAGGCTCAAACGTGGTGGGGACAAACCTCCATCCCTTACTCTCTCTCTCCCTTCACTTTTCATTGAGTTTCCATGGCCCTATTCGATTTGGTTACGGCCACTTTTGCGCTTTCCAAACATGGCTCATTTTCCAAAGCCTATACCAATAATTTTAATCCCCACCCACCCTCCTACCAACCATGTCACTCCAATCCTGAGGTAGGATTAGTAATACAATCCCGTTTAGTACGGCTTAAGACCACTGGCCAAATAGTGTTGAAGTGATAAAGTCCCTTGATATACATTAACCTACTGCACTCTGATAGCTTAAGCTTTCTGAGTAAATGGTTGTTTGACAAATAGACCCTCGGAGTTTTGGACCTAGAGCAGTGCTTCAACAGACCTGACAGTATAGGAAGTCCAACCAATTAAGAACGTGAACTCTATAACCCCCCTTGTGGTTGGTTTGAGCATGTGTGACATGCTCGGGCGTAGTTAAATTCAACTTTAGGCAACTCAATTTCAATTAAACAACTTTGACCCTAAGTGATAAAACCCTTCTTGTATTAAAAATGAAGTGAAATCATCTAACGTATAAGCATCGACTTTGGCTCACCTATGGATTCCCGCTACTCCTCAATTAAGATTAGGCTACTGGTTAGGCTAAGGAGAGTACAAGACTAATTAATTAGGCTAAGCAATTGAATAATAGACTTAGTTATTCGGCTTAACCAACTCAGACCCACTACACAATTTTCTTTCCGTGTTGGCCCGACCATTTACAATAAGAGTTTATGATTTTGTCCTTGAAAAGTGTTAGGAGTATATCGCTGATAGAGACTTTGTCTTTTAGGCCTAAGGAATTGCCCAAATAGGCAACAGACAGTTGGGGATTAGGTCCCAAATCGCATGCATGTTGGCATCCATATTGTGTTTATGAACGTAAAAAGATAGCCTGCCTATTAAGCTAGACATAATTAAATAGGATAAGTCTGGACCGCGACAAAACTCCTTGGTAGAATTAGGCATCTTGCCTCAAAACTCACACCCATCCGTGATAACTCCTTTCTATAATCCTAGGTACCAAGACTGATGTAGTGGGAGACCGCATTTCATTTCATGTCAAGGATAAGACTTAAATTACACCTTGTTCTGTCATACGGATCAGGACATAGCTCTTGAGCCTTGAGGGTGTGAAAAAAAATTTAAGGGGGGTAGAACATTATGAGCCCAATCTAGTTAGGTCACCTAATACGCCTCTTTGATCTGGGTGGCGCAGCGGAAACACGGTGGACCCTATCCCACTGGCCTAGGATCGAAACGGTGCTCGGAATACGAACATTATAGAAGCCCTAGCCTGCCCTACTATGAGAAACCGTTTTAGGATGATCTAGTAAGATTGATTCACCATTCCTTAGACATAGATAATAATGAGGACTCTCTTAGACTAAGACCTAAAGGGCAACCTTAGAATAAACAATTTGAGCCTTTCAATGAGGGACATTCCCTACTCTTAGAGAGTGATCAGACTACGGAGTTACTGAAATATACAACTGCGAAGTTTTCGCGGCTTGACCCAATTCCCAATCCTAGGTGACTACCGATGGACTCTCTGCTGACGAGCGGATGACCAGGATCTACCAGGATTCGGAAGGGATACGATGAGCTTCCTACCCTGGCCCGAGTAGATGATCGATGTATCGGGATCGAGCCCACTATTACCGTCTCTCCGTGTTGGTCAAACAATGATGAAAACAGTTATCTTACTCTAAATGTTGGGAATTGTCGTCGAGACTCCAAATAGGTAAAGAAATAAATGGTAGCAAACCATCAGGGTATGAGAAATGGATAAAGAAAGAATTAAGTTTTAAGGGGGGTAGACTAAAATGAACCAGCTGGTATATACCCCACCACGCGTGGAAACTTGGAATCAATAAGTCTTAGGCGAATGAAATAATAGAAATCTTCCCTTATTACCCTTAGCCAATTTCGGGGACGAAATTTTGTTTAAGGGGGGTAGATTGTAACATCCCGGATTTTTGCCAACCTGGGATTAGACATCCTTAGGCATTGGGTCAATCTTAACACCTGATTAACTTTTCAAACGCTCAATTCAAAGCCTCAAATCCCGTCTTAAACCATTTTCTTCACAAATCCCACCCTTCACTACCTGTGCTTTCAATTTTTCAAAGCACTTTCGCCCTAGACACTATCTTAAACTAGCTAAGTAGTAAACTTGGATCACTTTATATACAAACTGCAAAGGCCTAAGTACCATCTCAACCAAAAACAATTAGGATTAAATCCTTTAGAAATTTAACAAAGTTAACTAAGTGCAAAACTCAATTAGCCATGATGAAATCGTTGGGATCGCTTTAAATACGATCTGCAAGACCCAAAACTTGCAAAATCAGTGACTCTAGGTTTCCCTAAAGTTTAGAACCAAACTCATTTCCCGTCTGCTCTCGGGAATGAAACGAAACTTCGTATTAGGTCTAGACCGCACACATCGGGAGTCCGATTAACACGAAGCTAAGGAACTAGGACCGCCTCACTGGGCTTGACAATCATCTCAAAAATCAGATCCAGCCGATGTCCCACGGCCATTCATTTCGATCCGGAGCGAGGGAGTGTGTGAAAAAACACTATTCCCTTTGAAATTAAAATATCTGGGAATAGTGATCTGGCACCATTCGCTTGCGCATCAGTATTAAGCAACCAGACCGTCAGAATCAGACTAAAAATTACACCTCGGATTAAGAAAAATTTCAGGAACATTTACATGTACTTGGAATTTCGGATCGTGGCCCACTGACGTTGTTGAACTGAAAGTGGTCGCCACGTGCGATCTGGGAATCCGATCGAGAGTTGAAAACGTAATCCCACATAGATCCATGTGTGGTGAGCTTAAGTCTGACGTTTGACTCAAGGAGGGCCACCAGAACCTCTCTTTTGAGCTGGAAAAGTGACGAAATACCTATATTAGCAGTAACCTTTGAACAGGAGTCTATTTCGGTGAGTTTTGAGACTATATAGGACCTTAAACCCTCTCTCATGGCAGCCATACGAATTTGGAATTGAGAGAGGGAAAGAGAGAGAAAGTGTGGGAGATGTGGGAGAATCTCCCTGCCGTCGTTCCCTGCCACCACACGGGCTGCACCGCCTCTTTCCAGGCGCGTTTCCGGCGATATCAACTCCGTTTAAGGTGAGAAACCCTAACCCTAGGTCTGATTTGAAGTGTATAGGTAATAGGTTGTGAAATAGCTAACCTATTTCGTTCCATAGGTTGCCAAACTGCCGAATACGGAAGCTTAGCAAACCTATCGATTCCGTTGCGATTCTACGAAAAGGTGCGGACTTTAGGTGTATAGGTTAGGGTTTTCAACGCTTTCAATGTCAGATAATGATAGATTCATGATCTGCATGCAATTGCACATGTACAAAGTGCTTTCCGTTTCCTGTTTCGATTAACGTTGTAGAATATGGAATTTCACATACTCTAGGTATACGTAGAGAAATACCGTATACGTATTTTTTTTGGAGAAATGTTTGACATGTTTATTAATGTATGATTATACTATTATTGGATAAAATACTAGTTTGGCGAAAGGAATCGCCGTAGTAATACATGTTCACTTGTAAATGCTACGTATGTTGAAATTGTGTATTCTAGAAATACCGTATACGTATAAATTTTGGAGATGTATTATCATGATTATTGTTGTAAATAATAGTTATACATGGATAAAATACTCGCTTGGCTAAAGGATAGCCCTAATACATGTTTTGCTAACATGCACCATGTATGTTGTAATAGTGTATTCTAAGTGTTTGTGAAAATGACTGAATGAGTATGGAATTCTCATTCGTGCTCGCCATGACTAATTGTCATGGATTCATGATTCTGTATTGGCGATGCCCCTTTACGAAAGGATTTGCCCTAAGTCACGCCACGGCCAATATACACTATATATGCTAAAATGTGTGGCCCAAGTGTTTGTGGAAATAGCCGATTGAATATGGAACTTGGGTTCCTGCTTGCCATGACTATCCGTCATGGGTTGTACGCGTGTTATGATCGGGGGCAACTCCCTAGTGAAAGGATTTGGCCTAATGCCTATGTGATCGACATGTGTCATGTATGTTGATGTATGTTTGTTTAAGTGTTTCTTGAAATGTCTTGAATGAGTAGTAGTTAGCAAATTGTAAAGTATAAGGGTGTTGAGTTATGATTCTCAACCTCTTTTAACTATGTGTATGATCTCCTTTGATAGTTGTGTGATTAGGAATTGAACATGTACAAACGCATGCTTGTGTTGTGATTCATAACATGCTCAACTGCTTTATGATTTTAACTATGTAATGCATATGTTTAAATTTATATTTACGTTGTATGATCCGTCATGGTGATGGGGGGCGGAGCGGAGCAACGAGTGCGTGCAACAGCCCTGGCAGCCCTAAACGGATAATACCAGACTTTGATTATATGATTTGAATCTGATCCATTACTGCTTTATCTATCTGCAATTGATGTGTTTGGGGCTATGATTATGGCCCAGGCAATCGGTAACGAGATTGAAACTCGTGGCTGAGATTCATTTGCCACGTGGGATGTGTTCGACGAACTCGAGTCGTGCGTTGCCTGTCGGCAGTGGCTAGGCCACACGAAGTTGTTTATGCACTTCATGTCGTGCAGCTCAACGGGCGATCGTGCTAGTCGAGCTCGTCAAGTAACCGATCTGCCTTATGCATGTTCACCCTGTTTGGACGCTACTGCTTGAACCTAGGGTACCAAACTTACCAGTGAAACCCCTTTTAACCATGGTACCTCGATCCGCTAAGACGCATGAGCCGGGCATGGTGGTATGGGACACCGTGGTCGAGCTATGGGGGCTACGCTGGGGCCATGTGCCTCCCCGTAGTGACCATTGTCAACCAAACTCGTGAGCCGAATACGGTGGTATGGGACACTGTATTCAAGCTGTCGATACTTACGGCGAGAGCCGAGTACGGTGAGACCTGTGCTCGTGCTGACGGGCGACGAGTCCTCCGTAGTATCTTCGAGTATACTCCAAGGGTCTGTGATTGGCGACGAGTCTTTCACAACAACTAGAGTATGAGTGGAGCCGAGTACGGTGAGACCTGTATCGAGCTGACGGCTAGTGATTGAGCCGAGTACGGTGAGACCTGTACTCGAGCTGAACGGCCAGCAATTGAGCCGCATACGGTGAGATCTGTATCCGCGCTGACGGGTGACGAGCCCTTGCGATGCCTTCACTACGCTCTCAAACCATAATATCGTATGAGATTAACTAGGATTGACGACCCTAGAATTAATCATGTTTGGGAATGATACAAGGGAGGTACCTTAGTTTCCCAATACTGTGTTTTGAAATGGACTAATAAAAACTTGGTAATCATGAGCATCATCGCACCGCATGTGCTGTATAGATGTGGCGCACTGAGGAGTAAGCATTCGCGAACGTAAGATGGTGTCGCTTGAGGGGGGTTTGGCAAGGGCATACAGCATCATGTCATTTCATTTTCGCACTTAACAAGAGTAGTTAGAAATGTTTGATTTGTACTGCTTTATCATTACTGCTTGATTGAATTGATAACATGTTAACCTATGCTTTACTGTTCCACTGAGTTGATCACTCACTCCTACGTTACGGGACGGTGTTCCGAACACCCACCAGATTTGTTGAGTTTCAGGTGATGGCGATGCTTATGAAGCAGAGCCAGACTACTTCTATGATGATAGGAAGAATTCTCCTATCTGTATCTCTCTGGCAGGTCAATGAAGACCTGATATTGTATTGACGGGGCTATGGTACATGGGATAGGAGGCATTACACTTCCTCACATTTGGTACATTTTAGAACTGCACTTGTATTTATCTAACCTGGTAATGTTATCACACTCTGGAGACTCATCATAAGTTATATATTTTATCTATCTATCACAGTCTTCCGCTTGCAAATTAACTGTCTCTGGAGTATGATATGCTGTTTTGGCTTAATCTCACTCATGTTCAATGCATGAATATAGTTAACATTCAATCATCATTCATTTTGTGGTTGCATAAGTGAGTGTTCTGGAACTCGGGAGTTGAGTTTATGCTCGACCTCCGATTTTCAGGGCGTTACACGAGTATGGTGGTATGGGACACTAATTTTGTTTGTCGGCATACGCTTGCACGCCGGCTACGGTCCCAGTCGGGTTGCATCCGGGTTTCATTTCAATAAGCGGACTGGTCGGGCTTCAAAAAAGGACTGCCAGTTGGTAGGTTGGTGTCAGTGGAGTGACTCGAGCATACTCTAAATATGCGGTGAGGCGATGAGCCTTCCGTAGTAACAGAGTATAAAATAGGCCTGTTTCGTATAGTGATGAATCGTTAAAGAGTGATGGGGGGAGGTGTTGTAAACCTTTGTGCGAACAGCCCTGGCAGCCTTTGACAGTGAACTAGAAAAACCATACATCATCGTATGAGATTAACTAGGACTGACAACCCTAGAATGAATCATGTTTGGGAATGATACAAGGGAGTACCTTAGTTTCCCAATCCTGCTGTTTGAAAAGACTAATAATGACTTGGTAATCATGTCTCATGCATTGCATGTGTCTGGAAGATGTGGAGCACTAGGGATGAAGCATGAGCGAACGTGAGATGGGTGTCGCACGAGGGAGGGTGTTGTGAGGGCATACATCATGTCATCATACTGCATTAATAAGAGTAGTTAGAATTGTTGATTGTACTGCTTTATATTACTGCTTGAGAGTTGATAACATGTTAACCTATGCATATTGTTCCACTGAGTTGGCCACTCATTCCCACGTTACGGACGGTGTTTTTTTAAAAACACCCACCAGACCCTGTATCGATGCAGGTATCACTGGAGCACAGGAGACGAGCCCGACTTCTATGACGATCAGGAGGAGTTCTCCTACATGCAGTTCGCTGAGGCTTCGCATAGGCTGTCCAGTGCTACGGGGCTACAGGGTTGATAATTTCAGTTGTACTATTTTGACATTTTGATTCAGAACCAACATGTGTATATTCGGTGACTCAGTTAGTGTTCATACTCTGGAGATCGAGAATGTTTTGTTTCATATATATCTATATACACTTTTCAATCTTCCGCTTATGTTTATACATGGATCTAGAGAGATGAATTACTGTTTTGGTTGAATCTCGCTCATGTTTATTGTACTAACACAGACAACATTTAATCATCATTATCTATGTTGCATAAGTGATGTTCTGGAACTCGAGTGTTGAGTTACTACTCGACCATCGATTTTTCGGGATGTTACATTCAATGTCCCGAGATCAGTCGGGTGGTGAAGGAAGGGTAATGAGGTTTGATCCTAGAAGTTAGGGTTAACTTAGCGTCAATGATTTCTCAAGTTTTGGTCTTTCAGATTTAATCCGTTTAAGTCGATTCCAATGGATTCATGGCTAAATCTAGGGGTATTAGCGAACACGACTCACATGTTGATGAAAGCTGTTTGATTGTTACCTAGTGATGGACATACTCCGGAAATGGGTGGGGGTCCCATATTTGAGGGAAATACACATGCAAGTGAATGCACCGTGCGAGCCTTCTTTGGTCATATACGGGACCCACAATTGAAGCCTCTCCAATATACTATCCCTTTGGGGAGGGAGGATGTAAGACCCATATCCTACACCATACCGTTCCTAGGCTTCCGCGGTCCTCCTGGTCAACTTCCGCCAACCCGCGATCTGTTATCGGCAGTTGCGCACAACCATGAGTCATGTCCCGTATTCCAGAGTCGGCTCAACCCGAGACTTGTACCCTAGCGACCGCGCTGTTGCCGCGGTTCTGATACCACGTCTCACGCACTGATACGATACCCAGACTAGGAGATGTGGGCCCACATTCAGTTCAAGAAAAATACCGCACATTGCAAATCTCGAGATAATCCATCACATCAATCCATCAATCATTCAATCAAAAGTACACATCACTCTCATCACTCACACCCATCCCTAGGTACAACTACCCATCCCCAAAGTCAACCTTTAAATCACTTCACCCATCCCTCTCCCCATCACTCCATCACTCACATCACCTCTCTTTCTCTCATCTCTCTCTCTCTCATTTTTTCTCTCAAGCTCCATGAGAGCAACCCACGTACAAGGGAGAGAAGAAAGTCATGTGTGGCCCACCTTCCTACCACCCAATCCCACCCTCCAAGCCTCATCTCAACCGTTGGATCACATTATTTGGAGCTATGGAACGCGTTGGCGGAAGAAGAAGAGATCAAAGGTGGGTGATATTTATTTTGTGATTTAAGGGCCCACATTTGGTGGAACCCATCTTGATGTATGTATTATATGGGGAGGGCCCGTAGTGGCGGGGCCCCTCCCATAACCGATATCTCTCTCTCTCTCTCTCTCTCTCTCTCTCTCTCTCTCTCTCTCTCTCTCTCTCTCCTTCCCTTGTAAGATGGCCCACCTTGTGGTATGTATTATATCCACGCTATCCAGTGGACCATCCATACAGTCCATCAAAAGGGCCCACATAGGAGGTGAAACCCCATTACAACATGAGGGGTGGTGCAAACCCCCTGTTAAAAAAAAAAAAAAAAAGAGGCTAAGGACGCTGCTACCAACGTCTAGGGCTGCAGCACCCCACCGTGCTCCTAGTAGAAGCGAGAAGTGTGGGACCCATAGTAGACTCCACTCATGATGCATGTAATTAATCCATACCGTCCACCCTATTTTCCAGTTCATTTTAGGTGTTGAGCTGAAGAATGAAGCTGATCTAAAACTCTAATAGGCCACACCATCTAGAACATCATTTTAATAGTTAAAAATTAGTAGGATTTGCTATGATGTTCCGTGGGTCGAAAAACATCCAATATTGGGCTCGTTGGGTGTACCATGACCCATAAAATCCAGTAAATGGAGTGGATTGTCTTGATATGGGCCCCACCTATGAAAAACTATAAGAAAACAATAAAATAAAATAAAATGGAATTTATATAGCCAAGGGAGCTGACGCCCCTGGCTGCTGGCGTCCTATGCTGCAGCTCCTGTTGTTTGTAAACCGGGCAGGGACTGTGGGCCCCACTACAGGCCCGACCTTGATGCGTGTTGAACATCAACACCATGCATTTAATGGGGCCCCTTGATATGTGGGGTGTCCCCAAAAATCAGCCACTCACGGGACTCAGGTGGACCACACCTCAAAGCAGCAAGGGTTGAACGTCTAGACCACACCTCAAAGCAGCAAGGGTTGAACGTCTACTATTGAAACTTTTTTTGGGGCCATAGAAGTTTTGGACCCATACGAAATTTGTTTTTCCTCTTAGTCCAGGTCCCTGTGACCTTATCTACAGATGGGATAGAAAATAAGTGTTATGATGGGCCCCACATGGGACCCACTGTTGAAAGTGTTTTACCCACACCATTCACTCATGTGTATCCTACCATGATGTATGTTTTGTATGCACACCGTCCAGCAGTGGACGGTGGTGCCATTATGTATGTGTTTCACATCCTACACCGTCCAAACAGTGGGCCCCCCCCCCCCCCCCCCCCCCTAAATGTATGGGTTTTATCCCTGCCGTCCAAATGGCCCACATGACACATGTATTTATGTGACCGCTCATCTGTTGAATGGTGTGGGCCAGCACAATAGTCCATAGTTGTTGTATTTACGTTAGGCCATGGGGTCTGACCATGGGCTTATGTTTCATCCACACCATCAGTCTGTTGGACGATAGATTATATTATTATAATAATATATATTATATATAGTATGATATATATATATATATAGGCCCCACTCGGGAACCCACCTACTTTGTGAAGTGGATTGGTTGGAGCACCTCCCACCAGCAGTTGTAGTTGCTTAACGTCAGCGATTGCTGTGGACCACCATGATGTATGTGGCGTATCCACACGTGAGGAGCCCACTTATGATGTAAGTGTTTCATCCCAATCGTCCATTTATTCAGATCAATGGACACTACCATAATATATGTGTTTCAACCATGCTGTCGTCCCTTTTTGGGCATGGAGCCACCCACACTTGCTGCACGTGTGAGGGTGGGGCCCGCCTTGAGATGTGTGTAGATCCACACCATTCCCATGGGACCCACCTTGACGTATTTATTGTCTAACCACTCCGTCCATCTGGACGTGGGATGGTGGGACAGCACTGTGATGTACGTGTTTTTCCCACACCGTTCAGTGGTGCCATAGGCCATACCTTGATGTATTTAGTGTATTTGCACCGTCCAGTGGTACGATGGGCCACGCCTTGATGTATTTATTATATCCACATCGTCCGAGTTGGGGCCCACCTTGGTGATATATCTGCCGCACCGTCCAGCATGAGATGGTGGGCCTGCCATGATAAACATATTTCATTCCATGCTGTCCATTTGTTTGATAGGTGGAAACCACCTTAATGGATGTGTTTCATTTCATGCCGTCCATAGGACGTGGCCCCACGTGATGTATATGTTTGATCTAAATGGCCCAATCTGATTTATATAAGGCCCATTTGGTGAAGCCCATTGTGATGTTCTTGTGGCCCATCGTGACGTATTTGAGGCCCATGGATGTGGCCCATCATGATGTACATGAGGCCCATGTGATGGGGCCCACCTATCACGTATTGAGGCTAATGGGCCATGGCCCATTGTGATATACTTGAAGCCCATTTGGTATGATCCAATGTAATGTATTTATGACCCTTGTGATGTGGCCCGCTTTGATGTACATGAGGCCCAGGTATGAGGCTCACCTATTGTGTATATGAGGCCCATGAGTGAGGCCTATTGTGATGTGTTCGAGGCCCATGTGATGCAGCCCACCTTGACGTGTATTAGGACCATTTGATTGGCCCATTTGATTCGGTCCATTTGATGTAATTGCATTGGTGCGGCTCATCCATGAGGCCCATCATGATGTATATTTGAGGCCCATGTAATAGGGCCCACCTGCCTTATATTTATGGCCCATATGATGAGGCCCATTGTGATGTATTTGAGGCATATGGGCAAGGCCTATTGTGATATGTATTAGGCCCATAAGGCATGGCCAATTTGATGTATTCAAGGCCCAAATACATGGCCCATTTGATGCACATGAGACTCATGTGTAGGGCCCACATGTCATGTATTTGACGCCCATGAGTAGGGGCCATCTGTTGTGTATATGTGGCCCTTGAGTAAGGCCCAATGTGTTGTATATTAGTCCTCTACGTGAGGCCGTGGACCCATTATATGTTTGGCTCTATGTGGGCCACTACTTGGGAGCAATGTTGGTTGAATGTCCACATTGATGGGCAATGATGGTCGAAAGTCCTCATGTGACCTTCCCTTAGGCCTTTGGTTAGGCCGATTATCGATCGATCCTGATTGTCGTGGCGATTGCCGATTAGCGATCAAGGCCGATTATCATGACCGATTGCCGATTTCGATTGTCGAGGCCGATTGTCGATGCCCATTGTGATGTATATGTGGCCCGTATTTGAGGCCCATTATGATGTACATTCGGCCCATGTTTGAGGCCCAATGTGATGAATATGCTGCCAATATTTAAGGCCCATTGTGATGTGTATTCAGCCCATGTTTAAGGCCTAATGTGATGTATATGAGGCCTATGTGATGAGGCCCATTGTGATGCATTGAGGGCCAGGCTATGGAGCCCGTTGTGTTATATATTAGGCCCATGTGAGAGGCCTATCGTAATGTATATTAAACTCTTGAGTGAGGCCCATAGTGTTGTATATTTGGCCCTTGTGTGAGGTCATGAGTCCACTATATGTTATGCTCTATGTGGGTGGTTAAATGTCCACATTGTCGATGCCGATTATTGATACTGAATATGAGTATGTGACTGCATAATATCATGATACATGCCCATATGCATCATCTGCATATTTGTTATGAGATGTGATTGACTATTGCATATGTCATTAGGCAGGATGATATGAGACTCCTTGATAGGCGGAGGTTATTTCATATGAGTGCACGACATGTGCAGGATTGATGCATGACTGGATTGTATGACTCATGCATCTTGCATTGTGTTATGATTACTATACACCCTAGCGACATCAGGGTCATAGCCTCCACAGGCATGTCATGGATGGATAGACGGGACACCGAAAATTTGTTCTAGCATCGGGCTGCCATAGATGGCCCTGGGTGAAAATCCCTTTACCCTCTTGGTACCAGAGGACACCTCAACGTCGAGACTGAGTGATACGTGAGGGCCCGAGTGCCGAATACTAGGCGGTCGCGTCTCCCACTGTGTCATGGTCAGTTGGGAGGGGGTATGGCCTTCCCCGCCCGAGCGTAGGGGGCATTCCTAGGCTGAGTTTGACCTACTTGTGAATGGGTCCGCTATCGACCTGCCGAATAGGTATTGACAAACTATTGGCTAGGCGGATAATGAGGTTTCTTACTCTCACTTGGACTATGCGGCTGGGATATCGACAGTGCCATTTGGAGTGTACTAAACCCCGATGATGATCTCAGGATGAACAGTACTGATATGTAAACTTATTGAGCAGGAGTTGCATACTCATTCATTCATTCATTCACTATCGACTTGGGCTGGTGGTGCGCAACTATTTATTATGTGTACCTTCACAATGGCCAGAATTTCGGTTGGGGCGTGCGACTAACCTGAGATCGGGAGTTTACCACATTAAGTCTGACTATCCAAATTTAGGTATGGGACTGGTTTGGATAGAAGTCCCTTGTGATGGACCCTATAACCTGCGATACTACGTACTATCATCCCGACTTCACACTCCAGCATGGTCATTCTAGTCACACTGCATATTGCATTACATTCGCGCCATATATCATTTTGAGTTACTGTGTTTTTACATTTATATGGTCTAGATACGGCTGACGCTATTCGTTAACTCATCAAGAATTGCATATTATATCATATCCTCGACATCTGATATTTGGCTCCTTATGACTCCTCATTTGCATAGTTGTCCTATATTGCGTATTCTGATATTGATTGACTCATGGAATTGTCTGTATTTCTGCTTACTCTGTTATCATATAATTCAGATCTTGTCAGTATTTCTGCTTATTCCGATATTGTACGCTTATGGATTACCAGTATTTTCGGTATTGTATGATGACGACATTGTATTGAATACTTGGCACTTACCCTGTGCACACACTTACACCACCCTCTAAGCTTTCTATAAGCTTATGCACGATAGATGCATGCAGGTGATGTTAGGTTGCAGCAGTGTTGAGCTTAGAGCGTGCAGCAGTCTTCTGGAGCTTGATTTTTGATTGATGTATTTTCCTTTCAGCATTGTACTCAAATGATTATATTAGTGGATATGTGATGATGATGTTGCCTTTGTGAATTGGGTAATCTTGTGGTTATGCTTATTACGAGTTAAATGTACAAAAAAATAAAAATAAAATAAAATAAATCCTCCTTGTAGGATCCCAGGATTGGAATCTGGCGTATGAATGTTGTTGGCGTATGATCGCTGTGATCGGGATGCCTTAAAATCCCGCATGGCTCAGATTGAAGAAAACCAGGCCGCCCTTAGATAGGAGGTCAAGGAGACCCAGGCCGAATTGAAGCAAAAGCTTGAAGAGAATCAGGCTTACCTGAAGAAGAAATACAAGAAGATGTCTCGCACTCTGAAGGCCTTCCTGTGTTGTATACAGGATAAGAGTGTGCCTCCACCTTCGCCTGAGTCGGCAAACTAGTCTCATGTTGCGATCGTCAGTTGTTTTGCTTCATTTCTTGTCTTTCTATGTAATAGCTCTTGTATGCTTAGTGGTATGTTAGAGTGGTTATTGTGAAACTTTTACTAAATTAGCTCACATGCATCTTCTGTCATGATATTTTTTTTTATAAAGTTACATCATATGTATCATAGTAAATTTTCGTTAAATGAAATGCATGAAGCTTCTTTTGATTTGGAATGTGTAGAATGCAGGAAAAATTGAATGTTGTCATTTAAAATCTTACATGTGTTGCACCCTATGTTGTGTATAGGGAATGCCTCTGAAGAACACTCAGAATATGACACATCTTGCACTTGGCGGATCGTTTGACGGGGCACCTCCCCTAAGCGATAGCCATACGGACCCCAGTTTGGGCCTGGATAGTGACACTATGCCGGATTCATAGCCGGCCACTGGCCCCACCAATGGGCCAACACCTAATACACCACCGGTTCCAGAACAGAACCATGCGTCTACCTCGACGCCACACATGCCTCAGGCTACCCCTCCTGATAGGTTGGAGCAGATGATGCTCCTAATGCAACAACAGTAACAAGTTTGGACCACGATTGCGGGGGCCTTTGCCCAAAACATGAATATGGTCCTGCCTGCACCACCTGTGCAGCTTGCTGGGAATATGAATACCAGCGTTCTTTTTGAGCGCTTTCAGAGTTTCCGCCCTCCCACTTTTGCTTGTACTCACTGACCCGAGAAAGCCGAATACTGACTAGATCGCATCTCTAAGATGTTGAAGCCGCTGCACTACACTGAGGTAGAGCAGGTGGGGTTGGTTACCTATATGTTCGAAAAGGAGGCTAGTCTATGGTAGGACAACTCCTACGAACAGTTGTCACTGGATACGTATGGACGTGGGACACATTTGAGACCCGCTTCCATGGGAAGTACTTCCCCCTCACTTACCACAATGAAAAGGAGGGTGAGTTTCTTCACCTTCGACATGGAGGATGACCGTGACTGAGTACGAAAATAGATTTACGGAGCTGGACAGATATGCTCCTTTGATCCTGGCAGACGAGCTGATGAGAATGTGGCTATTTTCTGAGGGTCTGCGGCCCGATATCCGCACGAAGATGTATTGCGCTAGCATTCCCAACTATGATGAGCTAGTGGACATGTCCCTACGAGCTGAGCAGGATGGAGACAGACTGTCCCGTACACGTGTGCCCATGGGCCCGAAGCCTCGACCTGATTTGCTAAACTGACCATTCCTCGATAAGAGACTGCGCGCAGATTCGCCTCCCAGGCTTATGGCTCCACCGACCCAGCCGAGGCGATCAGAGTTGTGGTGCACCTACTGCAAGAGGACGGGACATACGGACACTTATTTTTTTACTAAGATGAGGGACAACGGCTTTACGCCACCTCGGAAGATCAACCGTCAGTTACCACAAGCCATATCAGCTCCACCTCTACGATCGGCACCACCAGCACAGTCTTTTTATAGACCTAATGTACCTCGAAATAGGCTGCCTCAATGACCTATGGCAACGTAGCCGAATCGTCCTCAACAAGCCCGTGTGCACTCACTTGCAGTTGAGGCATCTGAGACAGCAACCGCAACACGATTGGCTTTCGAAGTCACAACATATATCCAAGGTACACCAGTCTTCCTATTGGTGCACACCAGGTCCACCATTTTAATAATATTATGTGCAACAGTCAAGCGACTAGTGTTAGAAACTACTCCTACGAAGGGGGTGAGAATCCTTACCGCCACAGGGACCTTTTCAGACGTTACCAAGATTTGTAAGGATAGCTCGATAGACTTAGGAAGAAGAACAATACTCGTTGACCTGATTGTTGCCCCACTATATCATTACGACGTTATCCTTGGTATGGATTGGCTCACCGAGATGAAGGCAGAGATCGATTGCAAACTAGAGTGGTGACAGCCTGTGCACCTGAGGGCACGACCTTTACTTTTCCAGTTCAGGTCAGTTGGCCCTACCGCATAAGTTGTTATGCTTCCTTATTGAAGAATACTGATGGTCGGACACTTGGGGTCACGCCTATAGTCCAAGATTTCACGGACGTGTTCAGGACGATACCTGGACTACCTCCTCGGTGCGAGATAGACTTTACTATCTACCTTGTGCCTGGTGCGACACCCATTTCTCTATCGACCTATCGCATGCCTCCATGTGAAATGGAGGAATTGAGGAGACAGATCGACAACCTATTGGATTCAGGTTTCATACGACCGAGTGTATCTCCTTGAGGAGAACCTGTGTTGTTTGTAAAGAAGAAAGACAGATCACTGTGATTGTGTATTGATTATCGCAGGCCGAACCAAGTGACAGTGAAGAACAAGTATCCTTTGCCCAGGATAGATGATTTGTTTGACCAGTTTAAAGGGGCACAGTATTTCTCGAAGATCGACTTATAGTCTGGGTACCATCAGTTTCCGGTCAGGGATGAAGATATGCAAAAAACAACATTCAGAACCAGCTTTGGGCACTACGAGTTCCTTATGATGTCGTTTGGACTCACAAATGCACTGACCGTGTTCATGAACCTCATGAGCCGGGTGTTTCAGCTGTACCTATACCGATTTGTCATCGTGTTTATAGATGACATTTTAATATACTCCAAGAGTTGGAAAGATCACGAAGAGCACCTGTGAGCAGTCTTCGATACTCTCAGGAAGAACCAATTATTTGCTTAGTACATGAAATGCTACTTCTGGAAGGAAGAAGTCAAGTTTCTAGGACATGTAGTGTCTAAGGAAGGAATAGCCGTGGACCTTGCTAAGGTGACCGCAGTTCAGGACTGGGAGCAGCCTGGTTCGGTTACAAAAGTGAGGAGTTCCTAGGACTTGCTGGCTACTACCACTGATTCATTAAAGACTTTTCCAAGATAGTCAGACGTTGTCCCAGCTCACTCAGAAAGATCTTAAGTTTGCCTGGAACAAGGAAGCAGAAGCAGCCTTTCAGGAATTGAAGGGCAAGCTGACATCCACACCCGTGTTAGTATTGCCAGAGCAAGGGGTTAGATATATGATATAAACCAACGCATCTCGTGTTGGTTTGGGTTGTGTCCTTATGCAGAAGGACAAAGTGATTGCCTATGCATCGCGACAGTTGAGGAAACATGAAGAAAACTACCCCACGCACGACTTGGAATTGGCAGCAGTTATCTTCGCATTAAAGCTCTGGAGACATTACCTCTATGAAGAGGAGTTCGAGCTCTTTTGCAACCACAAGAGCCTCAAGTATATATTCAAGCAGAGAGACCTGAATATGAGGCAGTGACATTGGATGGAAACCTTGAAAGACTTTAAGTTTGAGGTCTCTTACCACCCTGGAAAGGCCAACCTTGTGGCCAATGCGTTGAGCTGCAAGAAGACAATAGAATTTTCAGCTCCGCTGATGATAGAAGAATGAAATATGGTGGAGTTCGTGTGAGATTTCGAGCAGAAGCTTACATTAGAGGAGCCGTTCGAGAGTGTCGCACACATCCGCATACAACCACTTATTGATGACCGAATCATTGTGGCTCAGAAGGTAGATGAACTGTTGGTGAAAATGAGGAAACATGCGAGTGATAGTGAAGACTTTGAATGGTGTGTTGGTTTGGATGGGGGTTTACGTTATCGTGGCCACCTTTGTGTCCCGAATCTCCATGACTTGAGGAAGGAAGTTCTAGAAGCTGCTCACAATTCGAGGATGGCAATGCATCCTGGCAGTACGAAGATGTACCGAGACATGAAGCGTTCGTACTGGTGGGACAACATGAAGGCCCACATAACATATTTTATATCCCGTTGTCTTACGTGCCAGCAGGTCAAGGCCGAATATCACCGACCTCCTGGATTACTTCAGTCCATGCCCATAGCTGAATGGAAATGGAATTTTGAAAAGGCCAAGCTATATGTCCTAGAGGGGAGGTGAATTTGACTATACCAAATTTAAAAATAATACCAGCGGAATTAAACAATAAGATAGCAAGTAAAAGAAAGATAGCAATCTACAACACAAAATGTAAAGCAACCTCAAATTCTAATTGTTCTAATGACAACCTTTCAGCATAAAAACCAAGGGTTTATGGTAAGGACAACTTTACTAGAACAAATAGAGAATTAAAAACTCAAATTATAGAGAAATAAAAAGGAAATAGCAAGAATTGAAATCTATACTATTACAACATTCCCTACAATGCTTGAAATGTAAATATTACAACATTTACATTGACACATACATCCCACAAACTTGAATGATAAAATATATAGAAAATAAATCACACATCCACAAAACACAAAGAGTTATAATGGTTTGCCTGTGTGTACACCAACTGTTAAACAATAGCCACACAACTTGCTACTCCACTACTAATATCCTCACACAGGGGATATTAGCGTTCACTATTAAAATAGGTTTTTCCAGGTTCACCTAAAACCTTCACATTGTGTCTTTTAAATGGGCTTACACAATCCAAAAACCCCACTCTGAGTTTTCTGGCTCACCTTAGATAACCAAAACAATGATATTTTTCTAGCTTAATCTCAAAAGAAACCAATACAATAAAAGATTTACACAAATGTAAAATACCTGGATTTCTCCTTTTGTAACAACCCGGAAGAACCAAATCAGAGTAGAAGTTCGAATATAGAAGTTCAATGTTCACACTCACTTTGAAATGGTTCTAGGTTCTACTTGATTTTAAATTAAACCAGTTAGGCTAGCTCTATTTGATTTTGAATCCAAAAAGTAGAATATCACAATTCCTCTTTCAAGTTAGATTGGAATGCAGAAACAAAATCAAATATGAAAAGCTAATAAAAGAGAATATTAAATAAGCACAATGTAGCTTAACAATAACACAAACTTATCTCTCAGAGTGATGCCTTAATTTTACTTGAATTGGATATAAAACTCTGAAATTCGTGTTCTATTTATAGTTGCAGAAATCGCATCTTCAACTGGTCCCGCGGACACTACGACTAGTTGAAGGTCGAACAAATTTTTGAATTTTGAGCGAGATCGGATAAAACCGTTTCACGACTGGTCGAAGGCTCTTCACGACCGGTCGTGAGCCCTCCACGAGTGGTCGTGACCTTCCCATGACTGGTCATGAGGAACCATAATTCGTTGCTGTAGTTTGAGTTGTGGCTGCTACACTGGTCGTGAACGAGTCGAGCACTGTTCATACGACCGGTCGAGTAGTCTCCAGGATTGGTCGTAAACGAATAAAAAATTCTGAAAATTTGCAACCAACATAGGACTAGTGTTGAAGCATAAAAAAATGATAAAAGAATTGAAGTAAAAGAAGACTGGGAAGTGAGGAAAATGAAAGGAAGAAGAGAAATATCTTTGAAAGTTTTTTTCGCTGGATTACGCAGACGATATCCGTTGCGCGGCTCCGCACAACAAAAGACCAGTTTCGCGGGTCTGTGCAACCAAAGATCAGTTGGGCAGGTCTGCACAATTAGTTTCATGAGAATATTTCCTTGAAATGGTTAAGATTGATGAAAGGAGGGTCTCACGGCACCAAGATCGAGGCACCGCACGTGTGAAGGACTATAAATACCCCCTCCCCTCCTTCATTTGGATGGATTAAAGATTTTAGAGAGGAAGCGGAGTGAAGAGGGAGATCTAAGGTAGGAGAGGAAGTCCCGGTGGGTTGCACGGGTTCGCACAATCAATATAAGTTATGAGGGTCTGCACAACCAGACTGCTCTGTAGTCTGTGAAGATAAAAGGCCATTATGCTGCCGAAATGGTTGAAGTTTTCAAGTTCCTTCTGTTCAAGTCAAAAGCAAAATGATCAGCAGAAGAGCATATTCCTCTTAAGTCCTAGGAGATGCTGAAATCACTGATGAAATGCCGCCGAATTTGATATTTGACAATTATACTTATAATATTTCATTATTCTAAATAATCTATCTTAGAATCAAGGGTTGTTAAAAGGATGTAAATGAACTCAGTATTAATAAAGTGTGATGATTGTTTCAGATATTCTTTCTCTGTTATGTTTGAATAAGATAATCTCCCAAATCAAACACTTTTGTTTCATGTTCGAAACAAAATGGCGACTCTGTTGGGGAAATTTATCTTATTTAACATTAGCAGTGAAATCGTTATGAAACTTTCATCATTGTTTGGCGTCTGAAATGGTGATTCTCAGTTTTGTATTCGAAGGTTTGCTGCATACAATTCCAACTTACTACTCATGGCAACTTCTGTAAGAAAAGTGAACTTCCGATTCACTCCGACCGAGTTCGTAATAAAATATACATCAAATCAAATTCCTACGAGTGGAAACAACATGACTCAAGTAACAGTTGGAGTTGTATCTGCATCACCTCGACCATCGGGGGGTGATGAAGGTTGGACTGTTGTAATGTCTCGTAAGACGAGAGCACAGAATGCAAGAAACTCCAAAATGAATCAGCCTTCGCTAAGAATCAGAGGGCCGATAACACGCAATGCAGTCAGAAGGAATCCCGAACTCGCTCCTCCGGCGATATACCCCGAACGAATAACCCCACTATTGACAGCGCATGACTTCCCAGTTCTGAGTGCATCAAGAGTCAAGTGGACGAGAGAGCAGAAAGGAAAAGCGCTAGTAGTCAGATCGCCAATGTCTACACCTCTCTAGGCAAGTTCATCAGTATCAGTGTTACCCCAATCGATTAATGATGTCAGGAGCATAGAAAAACCCGATGAAACCCCGCCCTCCCCCTTCTTCGTAAGTCCCATTACGTTAGCATATTCTTGTTCCACCTGGACTACCGCCTCGTCGAAGAGTGGGGAAGCTATAGTACATATGGCCGGAACGAATCCAGAACATAGAACGACTATGGAAGATCTGTAACGCCCTGAAAATCGGGGGTCGAGCATAAACTCAACTCCTGAGTTCCAACGCATCACTTATGCAACAAAATGAATGATGATTGAATTGTTGTCTGAATTAGTGCATTGAACAAGAGTGAGATTAAGCCAAAACAGCATATCATACTCCAGAGACAGTTAAATTGCAAGCGGAAGATTGTGATAGATATATGAAATATATAAAAATAGTGGTGAGTCTCCAAAGTGTGATAATGTTACCAGGTTAATGAATTACAAGTACTATTCAAATTATACCAAATATGTAGTGTCATCTAGTCAACATCCCTGTAATCCCGTCGATCAAGACACGGCTTACTTGAAGCCATCAGCACATAGCATATACGAACAAGCATCACTGTCTTCATAAAGGTCTGGCTTCGCCTCAGGAGTAGTGTTGTTATCTGCAATCAGACAAAGTCTGGTGGGTGTTCGGAACACCGTCCCGTATCATGGGAGAGTAACTAACTCAGTGGAACAATAAAACATAGGCTAACATGTTATCAACTCAGTCAAGCAGTAATGATAAAGCAGTATAATCAAACACTCCTAACTACTCTTATTAATGCAAGTATGAATGCAGTCATGATGGATGCCCTCACCGACATACTCCCTCATGTGACACCATCTTACGTTCATGACATGCTTGCTTTCCTCAGTGCTCCACATCTTCCAGGCACATGCAATGCATGGTGAGCATGATTACCGAGTTGTTATTAGTCCATTTCAAACAGCAGGATTGGGAAACTAAGGTACCTCCCTTGTATCATTCCCAAACATGATCCATTCTAGGGTCGTCAGTCCTAGACAATCTCATATGATGGTGTGTTTCTAGGTCGCTGCAAGGGCTGTCAGGGTTGTTACACGGAATCGTTGCACCACTCCCCCATTACAGGCCTAGTTTATACTCTATTACTACGGGAAGGCTCATCGCCTCACCGCAGATTCAGAGTATGCTCGAGGTCACTCCACTAACGTCCTACTAACTGGCAGTATATTTTCGAAGCCCGACCAGTCCACTTATTGACAATGGGACCCGGATGCAACCCGACTGAGGACCACAGCCAGGCTACACCAGTGTAGGCCGACAGCTCGATTATAGTGTCCCATACCACCATAATCGGATCACGAGTCTGGTTGCTCACTGGTCACTACGGGGAGGCACGTGGCCCTAGCGTAGGTCGACAGCTCGACCACAGTGTCCCATACCATCATGCCCGACTCATAAGTGTAACATCCCGAATTTTCGCCAACCTGGGATTAGACATCCTTAGGCAATGGGTCGATCCTAACACCTTATTAACTTGTCAGAACTGAATCCCACAGTCTAAAATCGCTCCTTAACCCATTTCCTTCACAAATCCCACCCTTCACCACCTTGTTCTTTAAATTTTCCAAGTACTTTCACCTTAGACACTATCTTAAACTAGCTAAGTATTATAACTCGGATTACTTTATATACAAACTACAAAGGCCCCGGTACCACCTCAGACAGAAATCATACAGGACTAAATCCTTTCGAAATTAGGTGAGAATTAGCTAGTGTTAAACTAGAGTGCCAGTGAAATTAGCACCAACCACTTTAAATACGATCTGCAAGACCCAAAACTTGTAAAATCATTGATGCTAGGTTACCCTAAAATCTAAGATCAATCTCATTACCCGGCTGCTCTCGGGAGCATCTTGAAACTCCGTATCAGATCTGGACCGCACGTCGGAAGTCTGATTAACACAAAGTTAAGGAATTAGGACTGCCTTGCTGGGCTTGACAACCATCTCGAAAATCAACTCCAGATAGTGTCCCAGCGCTATTCACTTGAGCTCGGAGCGGAGAGTGTGAGAAATGTGAAAATAAATCAAAATAAAATAGAAAATTATGAAATCTGGTACCTCTCACTTGCGGATAAGTTTTAAGGAACCAGACCGTCAGAATCAGACCAAATTACACCCTCGGATCAGGAGAAATTTCATACACATATCCATGTACTAGGAATCTCCGATCGAGATTCGCTGACCGTTGAACTGAAACTAGTCCGCCATGCGTGATCTAGAATCCCGACTGAAACGAAAACTTAACTAAACGTAGATCCGGTGTTGGTGAGCTTAATTCCGACCTTTGGCTGAAGGAGGCCCGCCAGAAGTCCTCCGTTGAGCTGAAACTGACCTGCTTTGGTTATAACCTATGTATACTTTGACCTGGAGTCTATTTCGGTGAGCTTTTAGACTATATAAGGACCTTAAACCCTCTCTCATTACAGTCATACGAATTTGATAAAAACCCTAGAGAGAGAAGAGAGAAAAGAGAGAAAGAGTGAGAGAAGTGAGAGAATCTCCCAACTGTTATTCCCTGCCACTACACAAGCTGCACCACCCCATTCTTATCACTTTTCCGGCGATTCCAGCGTCATTTCTAGGTAAGAAACCCTAACCCTAACCTGTTTTGGAGTTTTGATAGTTGTAGTTTATGAAATAGCTAACCTATTTCGTTCTATAGGTTACCAAACTGCCATATACAAAAGCTTAGCAAACCTATTGACTTCGTTACGAATCTACGACAAAAGGTGCGGACTTTAGGTGTATAGGTTATGGTTTTCAATGCTTTCAATGTCAGATAATGATAGATTCATGATCTACATGCAATTGCACATGTACAAAGTGCTGTCTGTTTTCCGTTTCGATTAAAGATGAAAAATATGGAATTCTACATACTGTAGGTATTTGTAGAAAGTACCGTATACGTACAAATTTTAGAAATGTGTTGGACATGATTAATTATTGTATGAATATATTATATGTGGATAAATTACTTGTTTGGTGAAAGGACTCGCCCTAATACATGTTTTGCTTATATACACTATGTATGTTGAAAGTGTGTATTCTAGAAAGCACCGTATACGTATAAATTTTGGAGATGTATTTGCCATGATTATTTGTTGTATGAATATATTATACATGAATAAAATACTTGCTTGGCAAAAGGATAGCCCTAATACATGTATTGCTAACATACACCATGTATGTTGTAATAGTGTATTCTAAGTGTTTGTGAAAATGACTGAATGAGTATAGAATTCTCATTCGTGCTCGCCATGACTAATTGTCATGGATATATGATTGTTGTATTGGCGATACCCCTTTGACAAAAGGATTTGCCCTGAATCATGCCACGGCCACTATACCTATATATGTTGAAATGTGTAGCCCAAGTGTTTGTGAAAATGTTCAAATGAATATGGAACTTGGATTCCTACTTTCCATGACTATCCATCGTGGGTGTATGCGTGTTATGATTGGGGCAACTCCCTAGTGAAAGGATTTGGCCTAATGCCTATGTGATCAACATATCTCATGTATGTTGATGTATGTAGTCTAAGTGTTGTCGAAATATTTGAATGAGTAGTAGTTAGTAAATTGTAATGTATAAGGGTGTTGAGATATGATTCTCAACTCCTTTAACTGTGTGTATGATTTCCTTAGATAGCTGTGTGATTAGGAATTGAATATGTACAAATTCATGCTAGTGTTGTGCTTCATAACATGCTCAACTGCTTCTATGATTTTATCTATGTAATACATATGTTTAAATTCATATTTATGTTGTATGATCCGTCATGGGTGATGGGGGAGTGGAGCAACGAGTGCGTGTAACAGCCCTGGCAGCCCTAAACAGATAATATCAGACTTTGGTTGTATGATTTGAATCTTGATTCATTACTGCTTTAACTATCTGCAATTGAATGTGATTGGGGCTATGATTATAGTCCAGACAGTCGGTAATGAAAATGAATGCGTGGCTGAGTTTCATTTGCCACGTGAGATGTGTTCGATGAACCCGAGTCGTGCTTCGGTTAGTGATAGTGGTTGGCCACACGAAGTGCTTATGCGCTTCATATCGTTCAACTTGTTATGCACTCTAGCTAGCCGAGCTCGTCAAGTAACCCGATCTGTTTAATGTATGTTCACCATGTTTGGACACTACTGCTTGAACCTAGGGTACCAAACTTACCAGTGAAATCCTTTTTAACCATGGTACCTCGATCCGCTAAGACTCATGAGCCGGGCATGGTGGTATGGGACACCGTGGTCGAGCGCTCGGCCTACGCTGGGGTTACATGCCTCCCCGTAGTGACCAGTGAGCAACCAGACTCGTGAGCCGATTATGGTGGTATGGGACACTATATTCGAGCTGTCGACACCTACGACGAGAGCCGAATACGGTGAGACCTGTATTCGTGCTGATGGGCGACGAGTCCTCCGTAGTGTCTTCGAGTATACTTTAGGGTCTGTTATTGGCGATGAGCCCTTCGCAGTAACTAGGGCATGAGTTGAGCCGGGTACGGTGAGACCTGTATTCGAGTTGACGGCCCGTGATTGAGCCGAGTATGGTGAGACCTGTATTCGAGCTGACGGCCAGCAATTGAGCCGCATACGGTGAGATCTGTATCCGTGCTGACGGATGACGAGCCCTTTGTAATGCCTTCGCGATGCCTCTCAAACCATAATATTGTATGAGATTAACTGGGACTGACGACCCTAGGATGGATCATGTTTGGGAATGATACAAGGGAGGTACCTTAGTTTCCCAATACTGCTGTTTGAAATGGACTAATAATTACTCAGTAATCATGCTCATCATCGCACTGCATGTGCCTGGTAGATGTGGAGCACTAAGGGATGAACGCATTCGCGAGCGTAAGATGGTGTCGCAAGAGGGTGGTTTGGCAAGGGCATACATCATGTCATTTCATACTTGCATTAAATAAGAGTAGTTAGAATTGTTTGATTGTACTGCTTTATCATTACTGCTTGACTGAATTGATAACATGTTAACCTATGCTTTATTGTTCCACTGAGTTGATCACTCACTCCCACGTTACGGGACGGTGTTGTACACACCAACCAGATTTGTTGAGTTTCAGGTGATGGCGATGCTTATGAAGCAGAGCCGGACCACTACTATGATGTTGAGAGGGAGTTCTCCAGCATGTAACTCTCTGACAGGTCTATGAAGACCTGGTATTGTATTGATGGGGCTATGGTGCTTGGGATAGAAGACATTACACTTCCTCACATTTGGTATATTTTAGAACTGTATTTGTAATTGTTTAACCTGGAACATTATCACACTCTGGAGACCCACCACTGTTTTTATATTTTATATATCTATCACAGTGTTCCGCTTGCAATTTTACTGTCTTTGGAGTATGATATGCTGTTTTGGCTTAATCTTACTCATGTTTTGTGTACTAACATAGACAACATTTAATCATCATTATCTATGTTGCATAAGTGATGTTCTGGAACTCGAGAGTTGAGTCACTACTCGACCCTTGATTTTTCGGGATGTTACAGTTGGTATCAGAGCATGATTTGGATTAAACCGGACCTGGGTTATGGTCACACTCTAACCCACTCTGACTTAGGAGGGAGCGACGGAATATAGAAACAGACTTAGGTTCTCTAATTTCGCCAAATAACACAATTGGTTGAGATCAACCGTAGAGATTGGACCCGTAGGCCTCAATGATTGCTCGAATCACCTCTAGGCCGTTAGTTGACGGGTTTGAGTCGTTCCCTAGAAATAAATGTTCTTAGGTTGTGGGTCAACCACAACACCAATGCCTAAAACCCCCTTTTACCCAATTTCTTCAAAATCTCTCCTTGCACCACTTCATTCTTTAAATTTTTCTAAATCCTTTCATACCAGATATAAATTCTAACGTATAAATGATGAAGAATAATACTTAAACAAAAAGTTACTGTAAATAGTAAATATATGTATAAATTGGACTTTTGACCATTAAAACTTTGGAATATAACCAAGTAAATGGGTTAGTTGGATAGATTAGCTCCTCCTACCCCAAAATCATATGCCACATATCATATAAACTCATTTCAGTTTGCAAATTGGCCCCAAAAATGCCTCAAATGGAGTCGGGGGCCACACTATGCAATCCGGGGGGACCCGGGACAGACCCGGGGTACCATTGGCCTCTTGGGAGGGTGGAGAACACCACCCAGCTGTGGTGGCGCAGTGCTGGACAAGGCAGACCGCGGTCACCGCGGTGGACCGCTGTCCAGTGGGCCTGGGCGGGCCGCAGTTCATTGGCTGGCCTGTTTTCGGGCACATTTTTCTGCGATTTTGGTCCGACTTCAAAAAGTCATATCTCACTCATTATAACTTCGATTTATGTGATTCAAAAGCCAGATTTAATCTTGATAAGTATAGTTTCATATAAAAATAAGTGAAAAATATAATAAAATATTTAATATAGTTAAATATGGGTCGTTGTGTCAAATGAACTACTGAAAAAATAATTAAAATAATAGACAAACTAGAAATGCTAGAAAAAAGGTGTAGAACTTTCCTAGGCCCATGTGGTGCCTACCAAATTTTGTGGGGGCCCCTATTTCACGTTCGTTTTGCCCCCTTTCTCAACTACACCTCCAAGCTCTCTGTTTCTTCAAAAATTATTGTTTTCGCTCTCAAATCTTTCTCCCAATCACCCAATCCCTCATTTTCGGCTACAACCCATCCACATCCATCGTTCACAGTAACACCTACCCTCTACCCTTTCCGTTTCCTTTCATTTGGGCTCTTACATGCCCCATTTGGAGCTCGAAAACGTGTAAACTCTCAACCCATCCTATCTTTCCATTTTCCCTCTTTATTCCCTTTCATTTGCGCCTATGTAGGCTCAAGATTTCAAAACCTAACAACCCCTCTCCTATCTTCCATGTTTACTAATACCATGTTTGAAATGTATGCAATTAAACATAAACTCCGAGATTCCTTTTAAAGTACATTTGTAAATTCATCATCTTGGGATTTGAAAATCCCATCCCACATTTTCCAACACCAAGCTCATTTTTCCAAAGCCTATACCATTAAATTAATCCCCACCCACCCTCCTACCAAATAAGCCACTCCCAATCCCGAGGTGGGATTAGTAATCCAGTCCCATTTAATACAACTTAAGACCACTGGCCAAATAGGCCTATGGAGTTTTGGACCTAGAATGGTAATCCTAGATTTCGAAAGACCTAAATGTATGAGAAATCCAACAATTTATAATGTGAACCTTAGAACCCTCTTAGCTGGTATGAGCATATGTGTAGTGCTCGAGCATAGTTAAATTTAATTTCGGACGACTAAATTCCAATTAGGCAACTCAACTTTGACCCTAAGTGATAAAATCCTTCCTGTACTAGAAATGATGTTAAATCATCTAGCATTTGAGCATAGACTTTGGACTACACCTATGGATTTCCACTACTCCTAAATTAAGACTAGACTACCGGTTACATTAGAGAATGCCAGAGGCTGATAGATGTAGTTAGGTCACCCAATACACCTCTTTGATCTGGGTGACGCAGCGGAAGCGTGGTGGACCCTACCCCACTGGCCCAGGATCGAAACTGTGCTCGTTGAATACGAACATTATAGAAGCCTGTTCTACTATGAGAAACCATTTTAGGATGATCTAGTAAGATTTGACTCACCATTTCCTTGGACATAGATAATAACGAGGACTCTCTTAGACCAAAGGGCAACCTTAGAAATAGACAATTTGAACCTTTCTATGATGGGCATTCCTAAGTTTTTATAGTGATCGGACTACGGAGTTACTGAAATATACAACTGCGAAACATTCGCGGCTTGACCCAATTCTCAATCCTGGGCGACTACCAATGGACTCACTGCTTGGCCGAGCAGAAGACAAGGATCCACCAGGATTCGGAAGGGATACGATGAGCTTTCTACCCTAGCTCGGTAGATGATCGATGTATCGGGATCAACCCCACTACACCTGTCTCTCTGTGTTGATTAAACATTGAAAACAGCTATCTTACTCTAACTTGTTGGGAATTGTCGTCAAGACTCCAAATAAGTAAAGAAATAAATTGTAGCAAACCATCAGGGTATGAGAAATGGATAAAGAAATAAGTTTTAAGGGGGGTAGACTAAAATGAACCAGACTAGTATATACCCTACCACGCGTAGGAACTCGAAATCAATAAAACTTAGGCAAAATAAATAATTAAATCTTTCCTTATTACCCTTAGGCAATTTTGAGGACGAAATTTTGTTTTAAGGGGGGTAGATTGTAACATCCCAGATTTTTGCAAACCCGGGATTAGACGTCCTTAGGCAATGGGTCGATCCTAACATCTTATTAACATGTCAGAACTGAATCCCACAGTCTAAAATCGCTCCTTAACCCATTTCCTTCACAAATCCCACCCTTCACCACCTTGTTCTTTAAATTTTCTAAGTACTTTCACCTTAGACACTATCTTAAACTAGCTAAGTATTATAACTCGGATTACTTTATATACAAACTACAAAGGCCCAGGTACCACCTCAGACAGAAATCATACAGGACAAAATCCTTTAGAAATTAGGCGAGAATTAGCTAGTGTTAAACTAGAGTGCCTGTGAAATTAGCACCAATCACTTTAAATACGATCTGCAAGACCCAAAACTTGTAAAATCATTGATGCTAGGTTACCCTAAAATCTAGGATCAATCTCATTACCCGGTTGCTCTCGGGAGCATCTCGAAACTCCGTATCAGATCTGGACCGCACGTCAAAAGTCTGATTAACACGAAGTTAAGGAATTAGGACCGCCTTGCTAAGCTTGACAACCATCTCGGAAATCAACTCCAGATAGTGTCCCAGCGCTATTCGCTTGAGCTCGGAGTGGAGAGTGTGAGAAATGTGAAATTAATTCAAAATAAAATAGAAAATTATGAAATTTGCCACCTCTCACTTGCGGATAAGTTTTAAGCATCCAGACCGTCAGAATCAAACCAAATTACACCCTCGGATCAGGAGAAATTTCATACACATATCCAAGTACTCGGAATCTCCGATCGAGATTCGCTGACCATTGAACTGAAACTAGTCCGCCACGCGTGATCTGGAATCCCGACGGAAACAAAAACTTAACTAAACGTAGATCCGATGTCGGTGAGCTTAAGTACGACCTTTGGCTCAAGGAAGCTCGCCAGAAGTCCTCCGTTGAGCTGAAACTGACCTGCTTTGGTTATAACCTAAGTATACTTTGACCTGGAGTCTATTTCAGTGAGTTTTTAAACTATATAAGGACCTTAAACCCTCTCTCATTACAGCCATACAAATTTGAGAAAAACCCTAGAGAGAGAAGCGAGAAAAGAGATAGAAAGAGTGAGAGAAGTGGGAGAATCTCCCAACTGCTATTCCCTACCACTACACAAGTTGCACCACCCCATTCTCATCACTTTCCCGGCGATTCCGACGTCATTTCTAGGTAAGAAACCCTAACCCTAACCTGTTTTGGAGTTTCGATAGTTGTAGGTTATGAAATAGCTAACCTATTTCGTTCTATAGGTTACCAAACTGACATATACAAAAGCTTAACAAACCTATCGACTTCGTTACGATTCTACGACAAAAGGTGCGGACTTTAGGTGTATAGGTTATGGTTTTCAACGCTTTCAATGTCAGATAATGATAGATTCATGATCTGCATACAATTGCACATGTACAAAGTGCTGTCTGTTTTCCATTTCGATTAAAGATGAAAAATATGGAATTCTACATACTCTAGGTATTTGTAGAAAGTACCGTATACGTACAAATTTTGAAAATGTGTTGGACATGATTAATTGTTGTATGAATATATTATATGTGGATAGATTACTTGTTTGGCGAAAGGACTCGCCCTAATACATGTTTTGCTTATATACACTATGTATGTTGAAAGTGTGTATTCTAGAAATTACCGTATACGTATAAATTTTGGAGATGTATTTGCCATGATTATTTGATGTATGAATATATTATACATGGATAAAATACTTGCTTGGCAAAAGGATAGCCCTAATACATGTTTTGCTAACATACACCATGTATGTTGTAATAGTGTATTCTAAGTGTTTGTGAAAATGACTGAATGAGTATAGAATTCTCATTCGTGCTCACCATGACTAATTGTCATGGATATATGATTGTTGTATTGGCGATACCCCTTTGACGAATGGATTTGCCCAGAATCATGCCACGGCCACTATACGCTATATATGTTGAAATGTGTAGCCCAAGTGTTTGTGAAAATGTTCAAATGAATATGGAACTTGGATTCCTACTTTCCATGACTATCCGTCATGGGTATATGCGTGTTATGATTGGGGCAACTCCCTAGTGAAAGGATTTGGCCTAATGCCTATGTGATCAACATATGTCATGTATGTTGATGTATGTAGTCTAAGTGTTGTCAAAATATTTGAATGAGTAGTAGTTAGTAAATTGTAATGTATAAGGGTGTTGAGATATGATTTTCAACTCCTTTAACTATGTGTATGATTTCCATGGATGGCTGTGTGATTAGGAATTGAATATGTACAAACTCATGCTTGTGTTGTGCTTCATAACATGCTCAACTGCTTCTATAATTTTATCTATGTAATGCATATGTTTAAATTCATATTTATGTTGTATGATCCGTCATGGGTGATGGGGGAGTGGAGCAACGAGTGCGTGCAACAGCCCTGGCAGCCCTAAACAGATAATATCAGACTTTGGTAGTATGATTTGAATCTTGATTCATTACTGCTTTAACTATCTGCAATTGAATGTGATTGGGGCTATGATTATAGTCCAGATAATCGGTAACGAAAATGAATGCGTGGTTGAGTTTCATTTGCCACGTGAGATGTGTTCGACGAACCGAGTCGTACTTCGGTTGGCGACAGTGGTTGGCCACACGAAGTGCTTATGCGCTTCATATCGTTCAACTTGTTGTGCGCTCGAGCTAGCCGAGCTCGTCAAGTAACCCGATCTGTCTAATGTATGTTCACCATGTTTGGACGCTACTGCTTGAACCTAGGGTACCAAACTTACCAGTGAAATCCTTTTTAACCATGGTACCTCGATCCGCTAAGACTCATGAGTCGGACATGGTGGTATGGGACACCGTGGTCGAGCTATCGGCCTATGCTGGGGTTACGTACCTCCCCGTAGTGACCAGTGAGCAACCAGACTCTTGAACCGATTATGGTGGTATGGGACACTATATTCAAGCTATCGACACCTACGGCGAGAGCCGAATACGGTGAGACATGTATTCGTACCGATGGGCGACGAGTCCTCCGTAGTGTCTTCGAGTATACTTTAGGGTCTGTGATTGGCGATGAGCCCTTCGTAGCAACTAGAGCATGAATTGAGTCGGGTACGGTGAGACCTGTATTCGAGCTGACAGCCCGCGATTGAGCCGAGTACGATGAGACCTGTATTCGAGCTGACGGACAGCAATTGAGCCGCATACAGTGAGATCTGTATCCGTGCTGACGGGTGACGAGCCCTTTGTGATGCCTTCGCGATGCCTCTCAAACCATAATATCGTATGAGATTAACTACAACTGACGACCCTAGGATGGATCATGTTTGGGAATGATACAAGGGAGGTACCTTAGTTTCCCAATACTGCTGTTTGAAATGGACTAATAATTACTCCGTAATCATGCTCATCATCGCACTGCATGTGCCTGGTAGATGTGGAGCACTGAGGGATGAACGTATTCGCGAACGTAAGATGGTGTCACATGAGGGTGGTTTGGCAAGGGCATACATAATGTCATTTCATACTTGCATTAAATATGAGTAATTAGAATTGTTTGATTGTACTGCTTTATCATTACTGCTTGACTGAATTGATAACATGTTAACATATGCTTTATTATTCCACTGAGTTGATCACTCACTCCCACGTTACGGGACGGTGTTGTACACACCAACTAGATTTGTTGAGTTTCAGGTGATGACGATGCTTATGAAGCAGAACTGGACCACTACTATGATGTTGAGGAGGAGTTCTCCTCCATGTAACTCTCTGACAGGTCTATGAAGACCTAGTATTGTATTGACGGGGCTATGGTGCTTGTGATAGAAGACATTACACTTCCTCACATTTGGTATATTTTAGAACTGTACTTGTAATTATTTAACCTGGTAACATTATCATACTCTGGAGACCCACTACTGTTTTTATATTTTATATATCTATCACAGTCTTCCACTTGTAATTTAACTGTCTCTGGAGTATGATATGATGTTTTGGTTTAATCTCACTCATGTTTTGTGTACTAACACAGACAACATTTAATCATCATTATCTATGTTGCATAAGTGATGTTCTGGAACTCGAGAGTTGAGTTACTACTCCACCCTCAATTTTTCGGGATGTTACAATGAGTCTTAGCGGATCGAGGTACCATGGTTGACGGGATTCCACAGGTAAGTTTGGTACCCTAGGTTCAAGCAGTGGTGACCAAACATGGTGAACATACATTAGACATATCGGGTTATTTGACGGGCCTGACTAGCTCGAGCGCATAATCAACTGAATGACATAAAGTGTATAAGCACTTCGTGTGGCCTAACCACTATCACCAACTGAAGTACGACTCGGGTTCGTCAAACACATCCTACGTGGCGACATGAATCCTCAACCATGATCTCAAGTCTGGTACCGATTGTCTGGACTATAGACATAGTCCCAAACTCAATCAATCCTTATTTAGAACATGTAGAGTAAAGCAAAATAGACAAAGTAAATCAAGCATGTTAACAAGCATATCATAAAGCATGTTATAAAGCATATTGTAAAACACTATATATAAACAAGAATACAAACACATATATTTCACAAGTAAGCGGTTAAAGTAAACAACCACATGGAGGAAATCATGCAGGTCTCTAAGGTAGTTGAGAATCCCATCTCAACACCTATCTAAGGCACCATTATCCAAGCACTTACTCTCACAAGCATTTTCACAAACACTTAGAATACACTATTTCAACATACATAGTGTATGTTAGTAAAACATGTATTAGGGCGAATCCTTTCGTCAAGCAAGTATTTTACGCATATATAACATGTTCATACAGCAAATAGTCATGGCAAACACATCTCCAAAATATATACATACACGGTACTTTCTACAATACACTATTTCTACATACATAGTGTATATTAGCAAACATGTATTATGGAAAATCTTTCGCCAAATAAGTATTTTATCCATATACCATATATTCATACAACAAATAATCATGGCAAACACATTTCCAAAATTTATACGTATACGGTATTTCTACGAATACCTAGAATATGTAAAATTCCATATTCTACATCTTTAATCGAAATGAAAAACAAACAGCACTTTGTACATGTGCAATTGCATGCAGATCTGTAAGTGCTATATTTTATATCCCTGTTTGTTGTCAAATTTGTGGTGCCAAAATCACTGTTATATATCTTGCATAAGTGAAGCTCTCTCAAAGATCAACATTCATGAACAAGCTAAGCTCACAACAAGCAAAGCTCACGAGTACAAAGATTAAACTTGAATGCAAGAACTACTCACAAGACATGACTCAAGCTGCAAGACTTCAAGAAGAGTACAAGGCTGTTCATAAAGAACTCAAGACACTTTCAAGATTGAGCTACATCAAGATTTCGAGATTGAACTACATCAAGACTTCAAGGCTCATACTTCAAGGTCACTAGTTCTTAATGTTTCAATGTCCTTACTTCATGATTAAGGTTTGACTGACCTTAGGTTGACCTTAGAAGTAGGTCACTTTGGATACATAAATCGAATGTTTATTTTACATAAGTTTGGTCTGTTCTTCGACTAGTCCTAGGCCTTCTTCGACTAGTCCTAGAGTTGCTTCGACCAGTCTAAGAAATTCCTCGATCGGTCGTAAGTTTGTTACAAAAATCGGATAATTTCTGTTAGGCTTCGACTAGTCCAGGAATCTGATCGACCAGTTGAAGGAACAGTGTCGACTGCATCTTCGACCAGTCGAAAGTCTTCGACTCAAAGTCCAGCGATGAATTTTAAGTTCTTCGACCAGTCGAAGGAGACCTTCGACCAGTCGAAGGTGACCTACGACCAGTCGTAGAACGGTCAAAGCTTATCGCGCCTGATTTTTCAAATATCTGTTATTGCTTCGACTAGTCGAAGAGCTCTCTAGACCAGTCGAACACGCGATCTACTCACCTATAACTAGAGCATGAATCTCAGAAGAAAATATCGAATAAATTAATCCATTTAAGCCAATCTTTGTCAAACTTCTGAGAAGTAATTTTGTATTCCATCTAAGCTAAGTGTGCTTATTTTATACTCTCTTTCTTTAGCTTTATTTAATTGATTTTGTTTCTGCTATTCCAATCTAATTTGATAAGAGGAATTGTGTAGCGCCCTGAAATTCGGGGGTCGAGTATGAACTCAACTCCCGAGTTCGAACGCATCACTTATGCAACATACACAATGATGGTTAAATGTTGTCTGAGTTAGAGCAATAAACATGAATGAGATTATACCAAAACAGTAATTCATACTCCAGTTCAATTGTATAAAGGCAAGCGGAAGACTGAATTTGTATATTTAAGGTATGTAAAGAAACAAAATTTTTGTGAACACCTGAGTATGAACACTAACTGAGTACCAATATACATGTATTATTTCTGAGTCAAAAATCAAAATACAATCTACAAGATAAGTCCTGAAATCCCCGCGATGCAGTCGGCCTAAGCAAAGCCGTCAGAGTACTGCATAAATGAGAACTCGTCCTGGTCCTCATCGATATCGGGCTCCGGCTCCTGAACCGACGCACCGTCTACACCTGCGACAGAGTCTGGTTGGTGTTGCAAACACCGTCCCGTAACGTGGGAGTGAGTAGCTAACTCAGTGGAACAATAAAGCATAGGTTAACATGTTATCAATTCAATCAAGCAGTAATGATAAAGCAGTACAAATCAAACAATTCTAACTACTCTTATTAAGTGCGAGAATGAAATGACATGATGCTGTATGCCCTTGCCAAACCACCCTCATGCGACATCATCTTACGTTCGCGAATGCATAACTCCCTTAGTGCTCCACATCTACAAGGCACATGCGGTGCAATGATGCACATGATTTCTGAGTTGTTATTAGTCCGTTTCAAACAGCAGTATTGGGAAACTAAGGTACCTCCCTTGTATCATTCCCAAACATGATCCATTCTAGGGTCGTCAATCCTAGTTAATCTCATACGATATTATGGTTTGAGAGGCATAGCGAAGGCATCGCAAAGGGCTCGTCACCCGTCAGCGCGGATACAGATCTCACCGTATGCGGCTCAATTGCTGGCCGTCAGCTCGAGTACAGGTCTCACCGTACTCGGCTCAATCACTAGCCGTCGGCTCGAGTACAGGTCTCACCGTACTCGGCTCAACTCATACTCTAGTTGCTGTGAAAGACTCGTCGCCAATCACAGACCCTTGGAGTATACTCAAAGATACTACGGAGGACTCGTCGCCTGTCAGCACGAGCACAGGTCTCACCGTACTCGGCTCTCGCCGTAAGTATCGACAGCTCGAATACAGTGTCACATACCACCGTATTCGGCTCACGAGTTTGGGTTGCTCAATGGTCACTATGGGGAGGCACTTGGCCCCAGCATAGGCCGACAGCTCGGCCACGGTGTCCCATACCACCATGTCCGGCTCATGAGTCTTAGCGGATCGAGGTACCATGGTTAACGGGATCGCCACTGGTAAGTTTGGTACCCTAGGTTCAAACAGTAATGACCAAACATGGTGAACACACATCCAACATATCGATTTACTTGACGGGTCAGACTAGCTCGAGCGCACAACAAGTTAGGCGATATGAAGCGCAAAAGCACTCCGTGTGGCCAACCACTATCGCCAACCGAAGTACGACTCGGGTTCGTCAGACACATCCCTTGTGGCGACATGAATCTCAGCCACAATCTCAAGTCTGGTACCGAATGTCTGGACTATAGACATAGTCCCAAACTCAATCAATTCTCATCAATAGCATGTGGAGTAAAGCATGATAAACAAAGTAATACAAGCATGTTAACAGGCATGTCATAAGGCATGTTATAAAGCATGAAGTAAAGCATGTTGTAAAGCATGTTGTAGAGTACTATACAAATAGGGATACAATTACATACACATCACAAGTGAGTGGTTAGAGCAAACCACCACATGGAGGGTATCCTACATGTCTCTAAGGTAGTCGGGAATTCCATATCAGTACCTATCTAAGGCACTAACACTTAAGCATTTACACTCACAAGCATTTACACAAACACTTAGAGTGCACTATTCCAACATACATGACGTATGTTAGCAAAATACGTATTAGGGCTATCCTTTCGCCAAGCGGGTATTTTATCCGTATATACCATAATCATACAGCCAATAATCATGACAATTGCATTTCCAAAATTTACACATATGCGGTGTTTCTAGAATACACAATTTCAACATACGTAGTATTTACAAGCGAACATGTATTACGACGATTCCTTTCGCCAAACTAGTATTTTATCCATATATTGTATAATGATACATTAAATAAACATGTCAAACATTTTTCCAAAAAAAATACGTATACGGTATTTCTACGTATACCTAGAGTATGTGAAATTCATATTCTACAATGTTAATCGAAACAGGAAACGGAAAGCACTTTGTACATGTGCAATTGCATGCAGATCATGAATCTATCATTATCTGACATTGAAAGAGTTGAAAACCGTAACCTATACACCTAAAGTCCTCACCTTGCCCTTTGGAATCTCAACGAATCAGCAAGGTTGGATGAGCTTCTGTATTCGGGAGTTTTCTAGCCTAAAGAGCGGAATCGGTTAGCCTTTTCACAACCTATAGCCTATACACTTCAAATCAGACCTATGGTTAGGGTTTCTCACCTCAAAACGGAGTGGATACCGCCGGGAAAGCGCCTGGAAAGAGGCGGTGTAGGCCGTGTGATGATTGAAAGCAGCAGGAGGAAGTACACTCACAAATCCCAAGCTTTTCTCTCCCTTTTCTCTCTCTCTCTCTCTAGGGTTTTATCCCAAATTCGTAATGCTGTGAGAGGGGCTGTTCTAAGCCTCTTTTATAACCTAAAACCTCTCCAAAATAGACTCAGGTTCAAGGGTTACTGCTAATATAGGTATTTCAACACTTTTCCAGCTCAAAAGAGGGGTTCTGGTGGCCCTCCTTGAGCCAAATGTCAGACTTAAGCTCTCTACACATGGATCTACGTGGGATTATGTTTTCGACCTGATCGGATTCCCAGATCGCATGTGGTGGACCACTTTCAGTTCAACGGTCAATGGGCCACGATCCGAAATTCCAAGTACATGTAAATGTTCTTGAAATTTTTCTTGATCCGAGAGTGTAATTTGGTCTGATTCTGACGGTCTGGTTGCTTAATACTGATGCGCAAGCGAATGGTGCCAGATCACTATTCCAGATATTTATTTTGTAAAGGGAATAGTGTTTTTCACACTCCCTCGCTCCGGATCCAAACGAATGGCCGTGGGACATCGACTGGACCTGATTTATGAGGTGGTTGTCAAGCCCAGTGAGGCGGTCCTAGTTCCTTAACTTCGTGTTAATCGGACTTCCGATGTGCAGTCTAGACCTAATACGAAGTTTCATTTCATTCCCGAGAGCAGCCGGGTAATGAGTTTGATCCTAACCTTTAGGGTAACCTAGAGTCACAGATTTTGCAAGTTTTGGGTCTTGCAGATCGTATTTAAAGCGATCCCAACGGATTTCATGGCTAATCGAGTTTTGTACTTAGTTAACTTTGTTAAATTTCTAAAGGATTTAATCCTAATTGATTTCTGGTCGAGATGGTACTCGAGCCAAAGTACGAAAATTTACGGGTCGTTACAAATTGTTATTCCCTTTCTTTGGAATCAAAATAATTAAAACAAGCCCTATTTGGTCTAATTTAAAATCTATTAGAACTAGAACCATTGTAATTGAGTACTGGACATTGAACTTGAACATTCAATCATTTACTCTGATTTGGTTCTACCGGGCTGCTACAACGAAGGAGTTAATCAGGTATTTTACGTTTAATTGTAAAATTCTTTCTATTTTGGTTTCTTTCAAGATTTGCTAGAAAAATCTTGTTGTATTGGTTATCTGAGGAGAGCCAAGAAAGCTCAGAAGTGGGGTTTTTTTATTGTGTAAGCCCACGGACAAAGACACAATTGTAAAGGTTTTGGGTGAACCTGTGAAAACCTATTTTGTGAGTAAACACTAATATCCCCTGTGTGAGGATATTAGGAGTGGAGTAGCATTCTGTGTGGCTGTTGTTTAACAGTTGGTGAACACACAGGCGAACCACTATAATCCCTTGTGTTGTGGTTGAATGATTTACATTTCTAATCTCTAATATTCATTTGTGGGATGTATGTGTGGTGGTAAATGTTGTAATCGTTTAATTCAAGCATTGTGGGAATTTTGTAATAATTTAGAATTTACTTTCTGCTATTCCTTTATCTACTTGAATTTAAATTTCCTTTAAAGTTGTTCTAGCAAGGTTGCCCTGCCATTTTTATGGTGTATGGCTGTCCCTAGAATAATACATTTGTGATTACACTTTATTTCAATTTGTGCTTAATTCTATATTCCTCTTTGGTTTGAGATTTGATACAAAGATCTTTCTAGAAATAAGGTTGTCCTACCATAAACTCTGGTTTTTGGTGAAAGGTTGTCCTTAGAATAACATTTGTATCAATCCCTCAAGATCAGATTTTTGAGGTTGTTTTACTTTCCTGCATTGTGATTTATTTTGGCTATCATATAGTTTTTAATTCCGCTGTTATAACATTTATTTGGCATAGTCCTATTCTCCCCCCCTCTAGGACATATAGCTAGGCCTTTTCAAGTGGTATCAGAGTCTAATAGCTCGTTCTTATTTGCTATTTATTTGGATTTATTTCCTGAGCTAACGATCTAAGCTATTTAAAAAGATGTCAAATTTTGATAGCCTTTTAGTCACGAGGCCTCCACCATTTGATGGCTCCAACTATGCCTATTGGAAAGCCAGAATGAGAATCTTCCTAAAATCAATGGATGAGAGTGTGTGGCGAGCCACAGTAACTGAATGGAAAACTCCTACCATTGAAGTAACTGAATCCGACGGTTCAAAAATTATGTCTGTACCTGCTTATTATTTATGGACCACTCTTCAGAAAAGTGAGTATAGTGCCAATGCTAAAGCACTAAATGCAATCACTTGCGCACTATCACCGGATGAGTTCAAAAGAATCATATCCTGTGATACTGCGAAACAAGCCTAGGATATACTAGAAATGACACACGAGGGTACATCAATTGTCAAAAAGTCTAAACTCCAACTCCTTATAACCAAATTTGAAGAAATTCATATGGAGGAAAATGAAATGTTTATGGACTTTTACACTAGACTAAATGACATTGTAAACTCAATGTGGGGTCTTGGCGATAAAATCCCAGAAAGTAAAGTGTGTGCAAAGATATTACGCTCACTTCCTAAACGGTTCAATTCTAAAGTAACCACGATCCAGGAACTTCTTGATACGGATAATATGAGGATAGAGGAATTAGTTAGTTCTTTACAAACCTACGAGTTAAACTTTAAAGCTCCTAAAGGTAAATCGATTGCTCTAAAATCCTCTAAATGTAATTCAGATTCAGAAGATGATATGGCTCTTTTGGCTAAGAAATTCTACAAGATTTTTAAAAGTAAGAAAAGGGTTGATTTCCAAAAATCAAACGATAAAAAGAAGTTTAGACCCAAATCTCAAAAATCTTTGAAAGATAGTCAATGTTACAACTGTCAAGAATATGGGCATTTGGCAAATAGATGTCCTAAAAAGGACAAACCCAAGAAGAAGAGTATGTTGGCTACGTGGGATGAATCATCTGATTCTGAAACTTCTTCTGAATCAGAAGATTCTGAAACTGAGTTAGGGAATGAAGTTAAAGCACTTATGACTCTAGCCAAATTCACATTTTCAGATAATGACTCAACAAGCGAAGAAAATCTGAGTAGTGAATATGAAAATGAAGATGATCTTCAAGATGCTTACAATGCCCTATACAAAGAAAGTTGTAAAATTGCTGTCAAACTTAAACTTCAAAAAGAAAAGTTTTCTAAACTCAAAGAATGTTTTGAATCACTTGTCTTGGAAAAATCACAAATTTCAGATTGTTTTGAAAAAACAAAATGCGATTTGGAATTCAAAAATTCTTTAATTGTTGATTTGAAATCTGAGATTGAAAATCTCAAAAAGGAAGTATCTTCTCTTCTGAGTCAAAAGGACACATGGAAATATGCCCAAGGTGATCCAAAGTTAGAAAAACTCTTATCCGGATCAAGAAAATGTGGCGATCTATCCGGGCTGGGCTATGATAAAAATTTATCTCCTAAACAAAAGTATACTCCTCCTATGTTTGTGAAAGGAGAGTCCTCAAACTCAAAAGGGAAAAATACTTATCAAGGTTTTTCTAAAAATCCAAAAACTCTTCAAAAATCTGGAAGCAGTCATGTCAACTTTAATCAGAAACGAAATCCACTAGCTGAAAAGATAGTAGATTTACTCAAGGAGCTCCTAAAATCTAACTCTATAGGTTATTCTTATAACTATAAATAAAAGAAGACCAACTATGTTCCTAAACCCAAAACAGTTTTGAAATGGGTTCCAAAAGTCACCTGCTTGGTTGCTCACATTGCTTTCAAAGCAACAAGTCATTCAAAGTGGTACCTAGACAGTGGATGCTCTAGGCATATGACAGGTGACAAAGCTTTATTCACGGATCTAAAAGATATGACTAATGGTTCAGTCACATTTGGTGATGGTAGCAACTGCAAGATTATAGGCCAAGGTACAGTTCAACTTTTTAATCTTCCTGTATTTAAAAATGTTTTATATGTTGAAGGCCTAAAACATAACTTACTTAGCATATCTCAGATATGTGATAATAACCATAGTGTTCGGTTCTCTAATCAAAGATGTGAGATACTAAATAATAAGGGTTCTGTAATATTAACTGGACGTAGAACGTCTGAAAATTGCTATGTTATTAGCGAATCCAGCTCATCTAATCAAACATGTTACATGGTTCATACAGACGAGACTGATTTATGGCACAAGCGTCTTGGACATGTTCATTATCGAAATTTATATAGATTGAGCAATCAAGAACTTATAAGAGGTTTACCCAAACTTCAGAAATTAGATAAAATATGTGGTGAATGCCAAATAGGCAAACAAACAAGGAACTCACACAAAAAGGTGAATTCAAATACCACATCAAAACCACTCGAACTTCTTCACATGGATCTAATTGGACCTACTAGAACGGAAAGTCGTGGTGGTAAAAAGTATATTCTGGTAATAGTTGATGACTTTACCAGATACACTTAGGTAGTCTTCTTAAGGGATAAATCTAAAACCCTTGAAGAAGTAAGAAAAGTTCTCAAAAATATTCAAACTGAAAAATCTTCTCAAATCAGTAAGATTCGTAGTGATCATGGATCTGAATTTGAGAATAGTAATTTTGATAAGTTCTGTACCGACCAAGGAATATTACATGAATTCTCAGCTCCCAAAACTCCACAACAAAATGGAATTGTGGAAAGAAAGAATAGGGTGCTTCAAGAAATGGCTAATGTCATGTTGAATAGCATGAAGCTCTCTAAAAATCTTTGGGCTGAAGCTGTAAATACAGCTTGCTATATTATTAACAGAGTTTATACTAGCAAAGATAATAATAAAACGGCTTACGAATTATGGTTCAACAAAAAGCCTACTGTCAAATACTTTCGAGTTTTTGGCAGCAAATGCTATATTTTACGTGATCGTGAAAATTTGGGAAAATTCGATACAAAGAGTGATGAAGGGATTTTTCTAGGATATTCCTTAAACAGTCGTGCTTATAGGGTTCTGAACAAAAGGACTGGTGTGATTCAAGAATCCATCAATGTTGTCATTGATGATCACTTAAATAAGCCAATCTCGAATTCAGATAATGATGAAGTTCTAATCATTGATAAACCCAATAATTCATCAAATCAGACTGAATCTGAATTGAGGACTGTTAAAGATCATCCAACCACTCAAATTCTTGGAAACCCTCTCACTGGTGTTCGCACCCGTAGACAACTTGAGGATTTATGTAATTATGTATGTTTTACATCCCAAATAGAACCATCCAATGTAAAAGAAGCTCTTGCTGATGAGAACTGGATTGTTGTAATGCAAGAAGAACTTAATCAATTTGTAAGAAATGATGTTTGGTATCTCGTACCAAGACCTAAAGACAAACACATCATTGGAACAAACTGGATTTTCAAAAATAAGTCGGACGAAAGTGGAAATATAATTAGAAACAAGGCTAGACTAGTGGTACAAGGTTATACTCAAATAGAAGGAATTGATTTTGATGAAACTTTTGCACCAGTAGCACGTCTTGAATCTATCAGGCTATTTATATCCATTGCATGTTTTAGAAAGATAAAAATATATCAAATGGATGTGAAAAGTGCTTTTCTAAATGGCGTTTTACATGAAGAAGTATATGTTGAACAACCAATGGGTTTTGAAGATCCCAAAAATACTGATCATGTGTATCGGCTTAAAAAGGCACTTTATGTATTAAAACAAGCACCTAGGGCATGGTATGAGAAACTAACAAAATTTCTTTTAAGTCACAATTTTCAAACGGGATCTGTTGATAAAACTCTATTTGTTAAAAACATAATGATCATATCTTAATAGTACAGATTTATGTTGATGATATCATCTATGGATCAACTTGTACTAACTTGACTATTGAGTTTGCAGATTTAATGAAATCACAGTTTGAAATGAGCATGGTTGGGGAATTAACTTATTTTCTTGGTTTGCAAGTTAAGCAGCAACCTAAAGGAATATTCATCTCTCAATCTAAGTATGCCTTGAATCTAATCAAGAGATTTGGATTTGAGAATGGCAAGAATTTCGATACTCCTATGAGTACTACCCTGAAACTCTCAAAAGACTATAAGGGTAAAAATATTGATTCAAAACTTTATTGGAGTATGATTGGTAGTTTGTTATATTTAACTGCTAGTAGACCTGATATTTCTTTAAGTGTTGGTATTTGCGCAAGATTTCAATCTGATCCAAAAGAATCTCACTTGATTGCTGTTAAGCGGATTATTAGATATGTTGCAAGTACTATAAATCTTGGTCTCTGGTATCCTCATGAGACAAGTATCCAACTTATTGGGTACTCAGATGCTGATTGGCCTGGTAATCTAGATGATAGAAAATCAACCAGTGGTGGTTGCTTTTACATTGGAAATTGTTTAGTTTCTTGGTTTAGTAAGAAACAAAATTCTATATCACTTTCAACAGCTGAAGCTGAGTATATCGCAGCTGGTAATGCATGTACACAGCTTGTTTGGATGCAATGAATGCTAAGTGATTATGGAATTAAACAGGATTCTATGATTTTGCATTGTGATAATTCCAGTGCAATAAATATTTCAAAAAATCCTATTCAGCATTCTCGTACTAAGCACATTGACATTAGATTTCATTATATAAGGGAATTAGTAGAAGAAAAAGTTGTATCTCTAGAATATATTCCTACCGAAGATCAACGAGCTGACATTTTCACAAAACCTCTCGATAAAAGCAGGCTCAAAAGATGAAATTTGATCTTGGCATGTGCATTTTGAAATGATTATTTATGCCTACTTGTATCATAGTGTATATATTTGCTAGATTGAATTCTAATCTTTGAATAATTTGCAAGAAATATGAATTTTTGGACGTTCTTCGACCAGTCGTGAGTATACTAGACCAGTCGACCTTCGACCGGTCGTAGATCTCGGAAATCACTTAAAATTTGGGGATCTTTGCTTTCTTCATCACTTCATTTTTCCTCTCTAAGGAGCCGAGCTTCGACTTGTCGAACCCATCTTTAATGTTCTTCAAGGTTAGTGTTCCAAATCACGTTTTTCTTGCAGATTTGTGTTTAAATTGTTTACTTTTCAAGCTTTAAGCTTTGAATTTTGTATTTCATTGTGATTTGGGGTTTGGATTTTGAAAAATCTGTTTTATGTAAACCCACTTCTCAATCCTTTGCAACTTCTTAATTCCTTGATATCCTTGTTGCAAATGGCTTCTCGAGGTAGAAAAACTACTTCCCGTGGTCCTTCTTCCTCCAGATCGACCATTATCACTAAGCGTCATCTTCTTGTTACCAATAATGATCCATCTTATGTTAAGGACATTAGATTACGTAATGTTATTGTTGAACATCCTGTTGATGTTAATCATATTGCACCTTTTGACATCCTTCCTATGCTTGAAGCTGTAGGTTGGGTTAACTTATTACATTGGGGTGGGCCTACATACCGGTCCATTGCCCAATCCATGTTTACATGTATTAGTGCTTTTTCACAGGATAATTTAACTTTTAAAATATCTACTAGAGAAGGGCCTTCTGACATTGATCGTCATTTAATTTCAGCCCTTATGGACATTCCTGTGAATGATGAGGGTATTCCTATCCATAACTTAACTGATAAACCCTCAATGTCTGAAAAACGCATGCTCACTAGAGACTTGTGTAACATGGATGTTCAATGGACACAAAAAGGAAATGCACTTCCCGCAAGGTATTTGTTACCCAAGTACAGAATTCTCCACAAAATTTTTGTGTCTAATCTGTATCCTCGTTCGGGTAATAAAACTGACTTGACTTCGTTTATGGTTCGTGTTATCTATGCTATCTCCAAAGGTACTTAGATTTGTTTACCATCCTTAATCTGTCATTTCATTCTTCAGTTTAGACTCCATCCTGGTCATAGTGACATTCCTTTTGCCTATTTAATGACTGTATTAGCTACACACATGTTAGTCAATATGCCGGTTGATGAGGCACCAATCCATCATCTGATCTTCAACAATACTAATATCAATAAGATGAAGCTGGATCTACTTCCTGAACAAGGTGGTGGTGGTTATGAAGAAGCTGGTGATGACATTAATATGGATGACATTTTTGAGGAACTGGATTCTGACTCGACAAATGATCCAGATTTTGAACCATCTGATGTTGATGCTCGTCTGAGTGCATTAGAGGATAAAGTTAAGAATATAAATGTAAAGATGGAAAACATGTCTATTGCTCATGATTTATAATTCAAGTACATGCGCAAATATCTTAGGCGATTGAACAAAGGCATGCACCAACTTGATCCCTCTATTCCTGCTCCGTCATCTGGTTCTAGTTCTGATTAGTTTATATGAGACTTCTGGTCTCTAATAACTTTTTAACGTAGCACTTGGTTGACTGAGTTTGAGTAGGATATTATCTATGTTTTATGCTGGATATTTATTCTATGTTGAGTATCTCTATCTCTGTTTTGCTATAATCTCATAACTCCTCATGTTTACTCTCATATATCCCTTTATTTAGTTTTCCTTTATTATTGTTTCCTTTGTCATATTGTGACAAAAAGGGGGAGAATGGTTTATTCTTAACGATATGATTGTGAGAGGAGTAACATTGGTTATGTTACTCAGGGGGAGTATGTTTGAACTGGTTGAATGTTGAATGTTGAATATTGAATATTGATTTGCAGGTAGGTAAGCCAGTTGATATGAACTGGTTCATATCTCTTTAACCAGTTGTTTTATTTTATGTTTATCTGGTATGTGTTTTGTCACTAATTTGACAAAGGGGGAGATTGTAAGTGCTATATTTTATATCCCTATTTGTTGTCAAATTTGTGGTGCCAAAATCACTGTTATATATCTTGCATAAGTGAAGCTCTCTCAAAGATCAACATTCATGAACAAGCTAAGCTCACAACAAGCAAAGCTCACGAGTACAAAGATCAAACTTGAATGCAAGAACTACTCACAAGACATGACTCAAGCTGCAAGACTTCAAGAAGAGTACAAGGCTGTTCATAAAAAACTCAAGACACTTTCAAGATTGAGCTACATCAAGATTTCAAGATTGAACTACATCAAGACTTTAAGGCTCACACTTCAAGGTCACTAGTTCTTAATGTTTCAATGTCCTTACTTCATGGTTAAGGTTTGACTGACCTTAGGTTGACCTTAGAAGTAGGTCACTTTGGATACATAAATTGAATGTTTATTTTACATAAGTTTGGTCTGTTCTTCGACTAGTCCTAGGCCTTCTTCGACTAGTCCTAGAGTTGCTTCGACCAGTCTAAGAAATTCCTCGATCAGTCGTAAGTTTGTTACAAAAATCGGATAATTTCTGTTAGGCTTCGACTAGTCCAGGAATCTGTTCGACCAGTCGAAGGAACAGTGTCGACTGCATCTTCGACCAGTCGAAAGTCTTCGACTCAAAGTCCAGCGATGAATTTTAAGTTCTTCGACCAGTCGAAGGAGACCTTCGACCAGTCGAAGGTGACCTACGACCAGTCGAAGGAGTCCTTCGACCAGTCGTAGAACGGTCAAAGCTTATCGCGCCTGATTTTTCAAATATCTGTTATTGCTTCGACTAGTCGAAGAGCTCTCTAGACCAGTCGAACACACGATCTACTCACCTATAAATAGAGCACGAAACTCAGAAGAAAATATCGAATCAATTAATCCATTCAAGCCAATCTTTGTCAAACTTCTGAGAAGTAATTTTGTACTCCATCTAAGCTAAGTGTGCTTATTTTATACTCTCTTTCTTTAGCTTTATTTAATTGATTTTGTTTCTGCTATTCCAATCTAATTTGATAAGAGGAATTGTTATTCCCTTTCTTTGGAATCAAAATCAATTAAGACAAGCCCTATTTGGTCTAATTTAAAATCTATTAGAACTAGAACCATTGTAATTGAGTACTGGACATTGAACTTGAACATTCAATCATTTACTCTGATTTGGCTCTACCGGGCTGCTACAATAAAGGAGTTAATCAGGTATTTTACGTTTAATTGTAAAATTCTTTCTGTTTTGGTTTCTTTCAAGATTTGCTAGAAAAATCTTGTTGTATTGGTTATCTGAGGAGAGCCAGGAAAACTCAGAAGTGGGGTTTTTTTTATTGTGTAAGCCCACAGACAAAGACACAATTGTAAAGGTTTTGGGTGAACCTGTGAAAACCTATTTTGTGAGTGAATGCTAATATCCCCTGTGTGAGGATATTAGGAGTGGAGTAGCATTCCGTGTGGCTGTTGTTTAACAGTTGGTGAACACACAGGCGAACCACTATAATCCCTTGTGTTGTGGTTGAATGATTTACATTTCTAATCTCTAATATTCATTTGTGGGATGTATGTGTGGTGGTAAATGTTGTAATCGTTTAATTCAAGCATTGTGGGAATTTTGTAATAATTTAGAATTTACTTTCTGCTATTCCTTTATCTACTTGAATTTAAATTTCCTTTAAAGTTGTTCCAGCAAGGTTGCCCTGCCATTTTTATGGTGTATGGCTGTCCCTAGAACAATACATTTGTGATTACACTTTATTTCAATTTGTGCTTAATTCTATATTCGTCTTTGGTTTGAGATTTGATACAAAGATCTTTCTAGAAATAAGGTTGTCCTACCATAAACTCTGGTTTTTGGTGAAAGGTTGTCCTTAGAATAACATTTGTATCAATCCCTCAAGATCAGATTTTTGAGGTTGTTTTACTTTCCTGCATTGTGATTTATTTTGGCTATCATATTGTTTTTAATTCCGCTGTTATAACATTTATTTGGCATAGTCCTCTTCACCCCCCCTCTAGGACATATAGCTAGGCCTTTTCAAGATCATGAATCTATCATTATCTGACATTGAAAGCGTTGAAAACCGTAACCTATGCACCTAAAGTCCGCACCTTTTATTGTAGAATCGTAACGGATCCGATAAGTTTGCTAAACTTTCGTATACGGCAGTTTGGCCACCTATAGATCGAAATAGGTTAGCTATTTCATAACATACAACCTATACAACCCCAAAACAGATTAGGGTTAGGGTTTCTTACCTAGAAATGAAGTCGGAATCACCGGGAAAGCGATGAGAATGGAGTGGTGGAGCTCGTCGAGCGGCAGGGAAGCATGTCAGGGAGATTCTCCCACATCCCCCACACTTTCTCTCTCTTTTCTCTCTTCTCTCACTATGGTTTCTATCAAATTCGTATGACTGCAATGAGAGAGGGTTTAAGGTCCTTATATAACCTAAAAACTCACCGAAATAGACTCCAGGTCAAAGTATACTTAGGTTATAACCAAAGCGGGTCAGTTTCAGCTCAACGGAGGACTTCTGGCAGGCCTCCTTGAGCCAAAGGTCAGACTTAAGCTCACTAACACTGGATCTACGTACTATTAAGTTTTCGTTCCAGTAGGGTTCTCAGATCACGCGTGGCGGACCAGTTTCAGTACAAAGGTTAGCAGATCTCGATCGGAGATTCCGAGTACATGGATATGTGTATGAAATTTCTCCTGATCCGAGGGTGTAATTTGGTCTGATTCTGACGGTCTGGTTGCTTAATACTAATCCGTAAGCTAGAGGTGGCAGATTACTATTTGAGATATTTTAATTTGAATTAATTTTACATTTCTCACACTCCCCGCTCCGAGTTCAAGTGAATGGCACTGGGACACTATCTAGAGTTGATTTTCGAGATGGTTGTCAAGCCCAGCAAGGCGGTCCTAATTCCTTAACCTCGTGTTATTCGGACTTCCGACGTGCGGTTCAGATCTGATACGGAGTTTCGAGATGCTCCCGAGAGCAGCCAGGTAATAAGATTGATCATAGATTTTAGGGTAACCTAGCGTTAATGATTTTACAAGTTTTGGGTCTTGCAGATCGTATTTAAAGTGATTGTTGATAATTTCACGGGGACTCTAGTTTAACACTGGCTAATTCTTGCCTAATTTCTAAAGGATTTAGTCCTGGGTGATTTCGGTCTGAGGTGGTACTTAGTCCTTTGTAGCAATGTTTAGTTTAAGTATTGTTCTTCATTACCTAAACTTTAAGATAACGTCTAATGTGAAAGTGCTTAGAAAATTTAAAGAACAAGGTGGTGAAAGGTGGGATTTGTGAAGGAAATGGGTTAACAAGCGATTTTAGACTATGGGATTGAGTTCTGACAAGTTAATAAGGTGTTAGGATCAACCCATTGCCTAAGGACGTCTAATCCCAGGTTGGCAAAAATTCGGGATGTTACAATTGTCACGCCCCGAACTCGGAGACCGGGCTCACAAAATTCCGATCGCCGAATCCGGCGCCGACAGCCTCCGTAGAACCCCATTCTTGGCTCCCAGTGCCCATACGCTAGGTTCTGATCCTGGGATGCTACAAGGAGGATTTCAAATAATCAATTTGATTCGTAATGAGCATAACCACAAGCATAACCCACGAACAATAACCACAAGAACACCATCACAAAATCTACTATGATCAAAAACTTTGAGTACAAGGCGTAGGAAAGGGAAATACAATATACTAAAAATGACAAAAACTCCAAAAACTCAGCTGCACACTCCAACTACGGCGAGTCTACGGCTGCGTCCTAGCGTCACCTGCATGCATCATTCGTGCATAAGCTTATAGAAAGCTTAGAGGGTGGTGTAAGTGTGTGCGCAATATGAGCGTGCTCAGAATGCAGGGTCAGAGTAATGCGGAGTCGTGCCAATGAGTATATGAATGCAGTCAGCCGTACCAAGGCTATGCGATACAAAATATAAATGATATCGGCCATATCAAGGTCATGCGATGCATAATGCAGCTCAAGCATGTCAACCCTCATATCAATACAGCTCCTCAATAGAGCGTCAATCAGTATGGTTCTCAGTTTGGACAATCACCGGGGTCTAGTACACTCTACGCCAGCTTGTCGTCCCTATCCGGATGCACAACTGGAAGAGCGAAAGAGACTTCACTATCCGCCTGCCAATATCGGGCTCGGCTCGTCGATAGCGGACCGATTCCTCAAGCTGGTCAAACTCAACCTAGAAATTGCCCCATCACTCAAGCGGGTAAGGTCACACCCCTTTCCAACCGACCACGACACAATGGGAGACGTGGCCTCCTGGTATTCAGCCCTCATGCGCTCGTACATCCACTCGGTCTCGACGTTGGAGTCATCCTTTGGTACCATCCGGTTTAGGAATTTTCACCCAGGGACATCTATGGCGCTCGTATGCTAGAACCAAACATTTTCGGTATCCAATCCAGCCACCCACGATGTGTCTGTGGAGGCTATGGCCCTGGTATCGCTAGGGCATACAGTAACTACAATCACACAATGCAAGTGCATGAGTCACACTACCAGTCATGCAACAGTCCTGCGTAAACCATGCGCTCATGCAGGGCAACTCCGCCTATCAGGGAGCCCATAACAGTTTGCCCGAAGGCATATGCTATGATCAATCACCCCTTATCTCAACCATGCATATGATGCGTATGGGTATGAATCATGGAGCTATACTAAACATGTTATAAAGTGGTGAACTATCAACAAGTATGGGCTTACTAATGGGTCCTAGGGAGAGTTATAATGCGGACATTTAACCAACACTATACTTGCAATGTGGACGTCAAACCAACATTGCTCCCAAGGCATGGCCTGCCATAAAACATCATTACACAGATCATGGAGGAATCACACATTGCAATGGACCCTAAGGACATCCCATTGGGCCTTAAATACATCAAATGGGCCCCATCGCATGGGCCTTACATTCATCAAGTGGGCCACATCAATGGGCCTTATGTACATTGCAATGGGCCATAACCCATGGCCCTTTGAAAACATCACAATGGGCCTCGTAACATGGGCCACAATTACATTGAATGGGCCTAAACACGTGGGCCATATATACATCAAGGTGGGCCTCAACAATGGCCACAAATACACATCAAGGTGGGCCTCAATAACGGCCACAAGTACACATCAAGGTGGGCCTCAATAACGACCACAAGTACACATCAAAGTGGGCCTCAACAACGGCCATAAATAGTTGAACGACTTAGATGCAACACATGCATCATGGTGGGGCCCATAAAGGGCCACTAACAGGTATATTATATAAAATATAATATACATATATAGGTATATATATACACACACACACAACCTCCCCACACAAGCACACACGCTCACACATGCACTCACACACGCACACACACATGCATATACACATGCACACTCACACGCATGCACACACACATGCATACACACGTGCACACTCACACGCATGCACACACACGTGCAGCAGGGAGGGTCCCACCGTCCAGGGTGGACGGTGCGGCTGGAACACATACATCATAGTGGGCTTCCACCGTCCGCCTGGACGGTGACAGTAAGGCACACACATCACTGTGGGGCCCACCATAAAGTTTACTTTCCATCCAACCCGTTAATAAGTCACAGAGGCCGGGATGAATAGGGAAAACAAATATCAGATTGATTCAAAACTTCCTTGGGCCCAAAAAGGATTTTAATGGTAGAGTTCAATCATCGCTGTTTCTTATGGTGTGGGCCACCGAAGATCTGGATAGGCCTGAAATTTGGAGGGGACCCACCTCAGGGGGTGGTCCACCTCATGGACGGTGTGGATACAAAATATACATCATGATGGGGCCATTCACACACATTACGGTGGGGCCAGGGTAGGGCCCACTGTAATGTTTATTTCCCACACAACCTGTTAATAAGGTCACGTGAGCCAAGGCCCACGTGATATTTATTTGTCATGCAACTTGTTTATGAGGTCACACATGACCTGGGGGCCCACGGTGATATAGTTCACAAATTCGGTCCACCCATTAGGTGTGTCCCACTTGGCTGAGGGTTCAGACCAAGTTTCAGCCGTGTCCAAATCTCAGGTAGGCCCCACCAAGTGGTTTTATATGTTTTAGGCATGTCTTCACATGGTTTAAGATGGTATGGCCCACCTGAGATCCGTATACGGTTGATTTTTGGGATACCCCATTATTTAAAGGGGAACCAGCAAATGCACGGTGCAGATGATCGAAACGCACCATGGTGGGGCCCACAACTGGGACCCGTGGGTCAGCCCAGATCTGCCACCCGCCTGGCGCAGGCGCTGCCTGCGGCGTCTGTAGCAGCAGCAGCGTCAGACGCTGCTGCCTCCCTTTTTTTTAAATGGGACCCACAATGACTAGATCCACCCTGTCCATTGACTGAGTCCCGCAAAATGAGAGGTCCACACCAAGTTTCAGGTGGGTCCAAGCTTCTGGTGGACCCCACCAATCATTTTCCTATGTTTTTACAAGAAATACAAGCATTCTCGATCCCACGGCCCGTCAGAAAATCAGATCAGCCTCATTTTTCGGCTCAATGCCTAAAATAGGCTGGAGAATAGATTGGACAGCGTGGATCACATACATACATCAAGGTGGGGCTTGCATGAGCTGTCCACACCATAAAGTAATTTTTTTTTTGGTTAGCTTGCGAGTACACACCCATGCAGTACACGCACTCCATAATAACCACCTACGTCCAGCGTCCAGAGACGCTGGACGATTTGGATAAACACTACATCATGATGGGTCCCACATGTACGTGGCCCACCATCATGTAATATACATATATATTAATATAATATTAATAAAAAAATAAATATAATAAATTATATAACATGTGGGGCTTCCCACCATCTCAAAAATGTATGATGGATGTCTCCTAAAAATGTAGTGGGCCACACCAATGACGAATGGAGTGGATTTAACATGATTTGGTGGGACCTCCTTCATTCTAGGGAGAGAAAAGAGAGAGAGAGAGAGAGAGAGAGAGAGAGAGAGAGAGAGAGAGACGGTGATAGAGAGGAGGGACCCCGCCACTATGGGCCCTCCATTAATACAATACATAGATCAAAATGGGTCCCACCAACAAGTGGGCCCTTAAATGGAAATCAACGGTGGATCACCCACCTCTTGTACTACTCCTTCCTCCTTAAGCCTCCTTAGCTCCTAGCCTCCACTTTCAATGGTGGTTGATGATGATCCAACGGTTGAATTGGGAGATGTGAGAGTAGGGGAAAGTGAGCCACACTTGGAGTTTGGGAAGAGGGAGAGAGCTTGGACGTATGGTGTTGCTTGGGAGAGATTTTGAGAAATGAGGGAGAGAGAGAGAAGTGATGGGTTGATATAGGATGGGTGTGATGGGTGATGGATGGAATGATGTGTTGTAAGAAGGATGGGTGGAGAGAGAGGTGAAGTGATGTGAGGGTTGACTTTGGGCTTGCTTGTGTAAGAGAAAGGTATGGGTTGTTGTACTTGGGTATGGAGTGACTTGACATTGATTGATTGATGGATTGATGGGACATATCGTAGAGATTCCCTCGAAGTCCGCAACGCGCGGTATTTTCTTCAAATCAAACGCAGGCCGACATCTTCTAGCCTGGTTATCGGGTCGGTGCGCGAGTCGCGGCATTGGAACCGCAGCGACGGCGCGGTCGCCAAGGTACAGGTTTCGGGTCGAGCCGACTTTGGCATGCAGGTCTCGTCTTAGGATCGTGAGCAACGTTGGCTTTAGGTCGAGGATTGCCGGAATTCGACCGGAAGGATGGCGGAAGCCTTCGGAACAGAACGGTCTAGGATACGGGTCTTACAACAATCTACCCCCCTTAAAATAAAATTTCGTTCCCGAAATTGCCTAAGGGTAATAAGGAAAGATTTAATTATTTCCTTTGCCTAAGTTTTATTGATTTCGAGTTTCTATGCGTGGTAGGGTATATAGTAGCCTGGTTCATTTTAGTCTACCCCCCTTAAAACTTATTTCTTTATCCATTTCTCATACCCTGATGGTTCGCTACAATTTATTTCTTTACTTATTTGGAGTCTCGACGATAATCCCCAATTATCTAGAGTAAGATAGATATTTTCATTGTTTGACCAACACGGAGAGACGTTTATGGTGGGCTTAATCCCGATACATCGATCATCTAACGGGCCAGGGTAGGAAGCTCATCGTATCCCTTCCGAATCCTGGTGGATCCTGGTCTTCTGCTCGGTCAAGCAGTGAGTCCATTGGTAGTCGCCCAGGATTGAGAATTGGGTCAAGCCGCGAATGTTTCGCAGTGGTATATTTTAGTAACTCCGTAGTCCGATCACTCTAGAAACATAGGGAATGTCCATCATTGAAAGGCATAAATTGTCTATGTCTAAAGTTGCCCTTTAGGTCTTAGTCTAAGAGAGTCCTTGTTATTATCTATGTCTAAGGAAATGTGAATCAAATCTTACTAGATCATCCTAAAACTGTTTCTCATAGTAGAACTTGCTAGGGCTTCTATAATGTTCATATTTAACGAGCACAGTTTCGATCCTGGGCCAGTGGGGTAGGGTCCACCACGCTTTCGCTGCGCCACCCAGATCAAAGAGGTGTATTGATTTGACCTAGCTACACCTATCGGTCTCTGGCATTCTCTAATATAACTGGTAGTCTAGTCTTAATTTAGGAGTAGTGGAAATCCATAGGTGTAGTCCAAAGTCTATGCTCATACGTTAGATGATTTCACATCATTTTGAATACAATGAGGGTTTTATCACTTGGGGTCAAAGTTGTCTAATTGGAATTGAGTCACCTGAACTTAAATTTAACTATGCTCGAGCATTTCACACAGGCTCGTACCATCTAGGGAGGTTATAGGGTTCGCGTTATGAGTTTATGGGATTCCCTATATTGCCAGATTCTTTGAAATCTAAAAATACCAACTTTAAGTCCAAAACTCTAAGGGCCTATTTGTCAAACAACCATTTACTCTAAAAGCTTAAGCTATCAGAGTGTGGTGGGTTAATGTGTATCGAGGGACTTTATCACTTCAACACTATTTGGCCAGTGGTCTTAAGTTGTATTAAATGGGACCGTATTGCTAATCCCTCCTCAGGATTGGGAGTGACAGGTTTGGTAGGAGGGTGGGTGGGGATTAAAATTAACGGTATAGGCTTTGGAAAATGAGCCTTGTGTTAGAAAGCGTGAAAATGGCCGTAACCAATTCGAATAGGGCCATGGAAAGTGAATGAAAAGTGATGAGAAGAGAGAGATAGGGCTGAAGCTACTGACTCTTCACGAGTTTGGGTATCAACAGGATTTGTAGAGGCCCCACTAACAGGGAATAAAGAAGGAACATGTGAAGATGGAGTGGGGTAGGGGGTGTGCACGAATTTGGGATGAAATGGAAGGTGTAGGGGCTGAAACAAGAGAGGAATGAAGAGGAAGGGAGGTAGGGATGGTTGTACATGATGGAAAGGAATGGGTTGTGGTCGAAAATCATAGATTGGGCGATTGGAAGGGAGTTTTGAGCGAGAGGACAGCAAGTTGAAGGAGAAAAGGGAGCTTGGAGGGGTGGTTTGTGAAGGAAGTACTCGATTGGGGTGGTGAAAATGGACGGGAGGCATATCAGGGGGTTTATTAAACCCCCAAAGAGGATCGACCCGAGCCGCGGGCCCGGCCCAGCCCAAAATCCGACGAGGCCTCGCCGACCGGGCAAGGGCCTTGCCGATAAACTTCCCAAATTTTGAGGGGGGGGCCTATGGGCGAGATTCTCCTGTCCTCTAGGTCCCAAAAAACCCTGGGTCCCACCCTGGGTCCCTCTGGTAGTGTTCCGTTTGGCCCCCCGACCCTGATTCGCTCCATTTCGGGTAGTTTCGGGACAAATCGGACGTATCTTGCAATCCGGAATGAGTTATCTGACGTAAAATATTTGAATTTGGGGTAGAACGAGCTAATGAAGCCAACCAACCCGTTATGTCGGGTTGCACAGCCCGAAATTGCGAAAAAACCCTCTGATTGAAGGTCTTTTCCCTGTTTCAATTTCGTTTTGCTAAAAATAGTAATTCTAGTTTGATTACTCTTCATCTGTTGGGCTTTAAGAGTTACGCCCATTGTGAAAAGAGCTTAGAATAATTAGGAGAACGGTTTGGTGAAGCCAAATAGGACACTTACTATTTTTGGCCGAAAACCTTGCGCACTAGTAGACATCACGACCTTATAGTAAGTCGCGAATTCTAGGAGTCTTAGTTGTAATTCGATTTTGATTTCTTTCCCATTAATTGGTATCCCTATTTAAAGGGTTGTGAACTCATTGTTAGTCATTCAATAATCAATTTCGAATTTATTAGAATTTATTTCTATTTTCTGCTTTCTTTCCTTGTGGATTCGAGAAGTCTCTGTGAGGAGTCCAGAGAAGCTCCGAGGATTCGGAGTAGTTATCATCATCACGCTTATCCCGTATTTTACCTATTTTCAATGGTTGGGGTGCGGTGGATTGTAATCTAGAATCATCAATAGACGGCCAAGGAATGTTCTAAGGTCAACCCGTGCGACCATGGTTGAATACAGACTCGATTTTGGAGTTCGTTTTCAGTGAACTTCGCCAATTGGCGAAATCAGGATACCTATGACTGTTTTTATGTTCCGTCGCGCCCTCCTAAGTCAGAGTGTGTCGTGTGACCATAACCCAGGTCCGTTTTGATCCAAATCATGCTCTGATACCATCTTGTAATGCCCTGAAAATCGGGGGTCGAGCATAAACTCAACTCCCGAGTTCCAACGCATCACTTATGCAACAAAATGAATGATGATTGAATTGTTGTCTGAATTAGTGCATTGAACATGAGTGAGATTAAGCCAAAACAGCATATCATACTCCAGAGACAGTTAAATTGCAAGCGGAAGACTGTGATAGATATATGAAATATATAAAAATAGTGGTGAGTCTCCAGATTATGATAATGTTACCAGGTTAATGAATTACAAGTACTATTCAAATTATACCAAATATGTAGTGTCATCTAGTCAACATCCCTGTAATCCCGTTGATCAAGACACGACTCACTTGAAGCCGTCAGCACACAGCATATACGAACAAGCATCATTGTCTTCATAAAGGTCTGGCTCCGCCTCAAAAGTAGTGTTGCCATCTGCAATCAGAAAAAGTCTGGTGGGTGTTTGGAACACCGTCCCGTATCGTGGGAGTGAGTAGCTAACTCAGTGGAACAATAAAGCATAGGTTAACATGTTATCGACTCAGTCAAGCAGTAATGATAAAGCAATATAATCAAACACTCCTAACTACTCTTATTAATGCAAGTATGAATGCAGTCATGATGGATGTCCTCACCGACATACTCCCTCATGCGACACCATCTTACGTTCGCGGCATGCTTGTTTTCCTCAGTGCTCCACATCTTCCAGGCACATGCAATGCATGGTGAGCATGATTACCGAGTTGTTATTAGTCCATTTCAAACAACAGGAATAGGAAACTAAGGTACCTCCTTTGTATCATTCCCAAACATGATCCATTCTAGGGTCGTCAGTCCTAGACAATCTCATACGATGGTGTGTTTCTAGGTCGCTGCAAGGGCTGTCAGGGCTGTTACACGGAATCGTTGCACCACTCCCCCATCACCTTATCAATACAGGCTTAGTTTATACTCTGTTACTACGGGAAGGCTCATCACCTCACCGCAGATTCAGAATATGCTCGATGTCACTCCACTAACGTCCTACCAACTGGCAGTCTATTTTCGAAGCCTGACCGTCCACTTATTGACAATGGGACCCGGATGCAACCCGACTGAGGACCACAGCCAGGCTACGCCAGTGTAGGCCGACAGCTCGAATATAGTGTCTCATACCACCATAATTGGCTCATGAGTCCGGTTGCTCACTGGTCACTACGGGGAGGCACGTGGCCCCAGCGTAGGCCGACAGCTCGACCACGGTGTCCCATACCACCATGCCCGGCTCATGAGTCTTAGCGGATCGAGGTACCATGGTTGACGGGATTCCACTGGTAAGTATGGTACCCTAGGTTCCAGCAGTGGTGACCAAACATGGTGAACATACATTAGACATATCGGGTTATTTGACGGGCCTGACTAGCTCGGGCGTACAATCAACTGAACGACATGAAGTGTATAAGCACTTCGTGTGGCCTAACCACTGTCACCAACTGAAGTACGACTCGAGTTCGTCAAACACATCCTACGTGGCGACATGAATCCTCAACCACGATCTCAAGTCTGGTACCGATTGTCTGGACTATAGACATAGTCCCAAACTCAATCAATCCTTATTTAGAACATGTAGAGTAAAGCATAATAGACAAAGTAAATCAAGCATGTTAACAAGCATATCATAAAGCATGTTATAAAGCATGTTGTAAAACACTATATATAAACAAGAATACAAACACATATGTTTCACAAGTAAGCGGTTAAAGTAAACAACAACATGGAGGAAATCATGTAGGTCTCTAAGGTAGTTGAGAATCCCATCTCAACATCTATCTAAGGCACCATTATCCAAGCACTTACTCTCACAAGCATTTTCACAAACACTTAGAATACACTATTTCAACATACATAGTGTATGTTAGTAAAACATGTATTAGGGCGAATCCTTTCACCAAGCAAGTATTTTACGCATATATAACATGTTCATACAACAAATAGTCATGGCAAACACATCTCCAAAATATATACATATACGGTACTTTCTACAATACACTATTTCTACATACATAGTGTATATTAGCAAACATGTATTATGGAAAATCTTTCACCAAATAAGTATTTTATCCATATACCATATATTCATACAACAAATAATCATGGCAAACACATTTTCAAAATTTATACGTATACGGTATTTCTACGAATACCTAGAATATGTAAAATTCCATATTCTACATCTTTAATCAAAATGGAAAACAAACAGCACTTTGTACATGTGCAATTGCATGCAGATCATGAATCTATCATTATCTGACATTGAAAGCATTGAAAACCATAACCTATACACCTAAAGTCCGCACTTTTTATCGTAGAATCGTAACGGATCCGATAGGTTTGCTAAACTTTCGTATACGGCAGTTCGGCCACCTATAGATCGAAATAGGTTAGCTATTTCATAACCTACAACCTATACAACCCCAAAACAGATTAGGGTTAGGGTTTCTTACCTAGAAACGAAGTCAGAATCACCGGGAAAATGGTGAGAATGGAGTGGGGGAGCTCGTGGAGCGGCAGGGAAGCATGGCAGGGAGATTCTCCCACACTTTCTCTCTCTTTTCTCTCTTCTCTCTCTAGAGTTTCTCTCAAATTCGTATGGCTGCAATGAGAGAGGGTTTAAGGTCCTTATATAGCCTAAAAACTCACCGAAATAGACTCCAGGTCAAAGTATACTTGGGTTATAACCAAAGCGGGTCAGTTTCAACTCAACGGAGGACTTCTGGCGGGCCTCCTTGAGCCAAAGGTCGGACTTAAGCTCACTAACACTGGATCTACGTACTATTAAGTTTTTGTTCCAGTAAGGTTCTCATATCATACATGGCAGACCAGTTTCAGTTCAACGGTCAACGGATCTCGATCGGAGATTCCGAGTACATGGATATGTGTATGAAATTTCTCCTGATCTGAGGGTGTAATTTGGTCTGATTCTGACGGTCTGCTTGCTTAATACTGATCCACAAGTAAGAGGTGCCAGATTACTATTTGAGATATTTTAATTGGAATTAATTTTACATTTCTCACACTCCCCGCTCTGAGCTCAAGTGAATGGCACTGAGACACTATCTGGAGTTGATTTCCGAGATGGTTGTCAAGCCCAGCAAGGCGTCCTAATTCCTTAACCTCGTGTGATTCGGACTACCAACGTGCAGTCCAGATCTAATACGGAGTTTCGAGATGCTCCCGAGAGCAGCCGGGTAATGAGATTGATCCTAGATTTTAGGGTAACCTAGCGTCAATGATTTTACAAGTTCTGGGTCTTGCAGATCGTATTTAAAGTGATTGGTGATAATTTCACAGGGACTCTAGTTTAACACTGGCTAATTCTCGCCTAATTTCTAAAGGATTTAGTCCTAGGTGATTTCGGTCTGAGGTGGTACTTAGTCCTTTGTAACAATGTTTTGTTTAAGTATTGTTCTTCATTACCTAAACTTTAAGATAGCATTTAATGTGAAAGTGTTTAGAAAATTTAAAGAACAAGGTGGTGAAGGGTGGGATTTGTGTAGGAAATGGGTTAACAAGTGATTTTAGACTATGGGATTGAGTTCTGACAAGTTAATAAGGTGTTAGGATCGACCCATTACCTAAGGACGTCTAATCCCAGGTTGGCAAAAATCCAGGATGTTACAAGATCGTATTAATGAAATGGCAGAAGCCCAAAGTGCATTGATAGAGGAATGAAGAAATCTCAGAGAGGCCCTGACGACCCTTGCATGTAATGTAGCTCGGATGGCGGTTCCCCACAGTACAATGAATAGACAAGAAAACCAGCAGGACAAGCTCCAACCACAGGGGGGGACAGGGTCACTAGGGTTCATTCCAACAGTTAGAATGGTGACACAAGATGAGGTGAGACAAGTGGTTGAAGAAGCTGTTAAAGTGAAAAGAGAACGCAAAAATACTGGTCCTTTCAGATACCGAACACCATATCTAAGGGAGATAGAAGATGTCCCCTTTCCAGCCAACTTCAAGCATCCAGAATTTTAGAAGTTTAATGGGGAGGGATCACCAGAAGAACATCTAATGCACTTCATAGCTAATATGAGAGATTTTTCTACAATATCGCAGTACTGCTTACGACTATTCGGGTCGTCTTTGACACACAAAGCATTTCGATGGTATTCCAATTTAATACCAGGATTGATACATACTTGGGAACAAATGCAAGAGATTTTCATGTCAAATTTTTTCTCTTCAGAGCGCGATGTCAGTATTACAGAATTGGCTTCCATACGACAAAGAGATGGGGAACTAATAGAAAAGTTTATAAACAGATGGAAGGTACTAGGAACCTCATATAAGCAGTTACCAGGAGAAAACGAACAAGTAAAGTTGTGTCTAAACTCTATGAAGACAGCATTCGTAGCCGGACTTGTTAATGCCAACACCAGAACTTTTCATGACTTGGCCACCAAGGCTTATGCTTTAAAATTGGTAAATCGGATTGTGCTAGCATTTCACTTTGATACAGCTCAAGAGGCTTGCAGTAGGATGAAGTAAACATTACTGATCGTGACAAGCTGTGTAATGATGTAAAAGATCTAAAGAAAGAAAGACCAAAGCGCGAGGAAGAGTCAAATCAGACAAGAAGTTATAAAAAACCCCGGATGCTTGATTTGCGTGAAGGGTTCGCATTCGATAAAGAAGACGTCATTCTAATGATGGGTCAGCTATTGAAGGCCGACGTGATAAAATTCCCAGAACCCAAATGCCCTGAGGATGTGACAAAAATCAGGGAGCAAAATTTCTGTCGCTATCATCGATTGGTGGGACATCCAACAGAGAATTGTTATACATTAAAAAGTCTAATCCAACGAATGATAGACAGAGATGAGATAATAATTGAAAAGACAACAAGCAAGAGAGTCATGAAAAGTATGGGTTTTGGTCGCAAGGAATACACTGGCTTAGATCACAGGAAAGGAAATCGAACTCATATTGAGGTTGACCAGGAGAAGCAACAAAAATTTCAAGACATGGGGGTAAAATCGTCAGTAAATATGGTAACAACTGAGTGGTCTGCAGAAGAAAATCCCAAGATAGTTGAACATCCTGAGGTGGCTCCGAAGCAGATAGAAGACAGGGGGCAACCGACGACAGATAGTTTGCAAGAGGTAAACTCGGGTACGAAAGAGGTGCCACGGAACACATTGTAACATCCCGGATTTTTGCCAACCTGGAATTAGACGTCCTTAGGTGATGGGTCAATCCTAACAAAGGTTTAACTTCCCAAACGCTCAATTAAAGCCTCAAATACCTTTTCAAACCATTTCCTTCACAAATCCCACCCTTCACTACCTTGTGCTTTCAATTTTTCAAAGCACTTTCGCCCTAGACACTATCTTAAACTAGCTAAGTAGTATAACTTGGATCACTTTATATACAAACTACAAAGGACTAAGTACCACCTCAGATAGAAATCTTACAGGACTAAATCCTTTAGAAATTTGGCGAGATTTAGCTAGTGTTAAACTAGAGTGCCTGTGAAATTAGCACCAATCACTTTAAATACGATCTGCAAGACCCAAAACTTGCAAAAACATTAACTCTAGGTTACCCTAAAGTTTAGGATCAAACTCATTTCCCGGCTACTCTCGGGAATGACTTGAAACTTCGTATTAGGTCTAAACCGCACATCGGAAGTCCGATTAACACGAAGTTAAGGAATTAGGACCGCCTCACTGGGCTTGACAATCATCTCAAAAATCAGGTCCAGCCGATGTCCCACGACCATTCGTTTGGATCCGGAGCGAGGGAGTGTGAAAAACACTATTCCCTTTACAAAATAAATATCTGGAATAGTAATCTGGCACCATTCGCTTGCGCATCAGTATTAAGCAACCAGACCGTCAGAATCAGACTAAATTACACCCTCGGATTAAGAAAAATTTCAGGAACATTTACATGTACTTGGAATTTCGGATCGTGGCCCACTGACCGTTGAACTGAAAGTGGTCCACCACGTGCGATCTGGGAATCCGATCGAGTCAAAAACGTAATCCCACATAGATCCATGTGTGGTGAGCTTAAGTCTGACGTTTGACTCAAGGAGGGCCACCAGAACCTCTCTTTTGAGCTGGAAAAGTGACGAAATACCTATATTAGCAGTAACCCTTGAACAGGAGTCTATTTCGGTGAGTTTTGAGACTATATAAGGACCTTAAACCCTCTCTCATGGCAGCCATACGAATTTGGGATTTGAGAGAGGGAAAAGAGAGAGAAGTGAGGGAGAAGTGGGAGGATCTCCCTACTATCGTTCCCTGCCACCACACGGGCTGCACCATCCCTTCCTTGACGCTTTTCCCGGCGTTTCCGGCGTCGTTTATAGGTAAGAAACCCTAACCCTAATCTGTTTTGGGGTTTAGACTGTTGTAGGTTGTGAAATAGCTAACCTATTTCGTTCTATAGGTTGCCAAACTGCCAAATACGGAAGCTTAGCTAACCTATCGATTCCGTTGCGATTCTACAACAAAAGGTGCGGACTTTAGGTGTATAGGTTAGGGTTTTCAACGCTTTCAATGTCAGATAATGATAGATTCATGATCTGCATGCAATTGCACATGCACAAAGTGCTTTCCGTTTCCTGTTTCGATTAACGTTGTAGAATATGGAATTTCACATACTCTAGGTATACGTAGAAATACCGTATACGTATTTTTTTTGGAGAAATGTTTGACATGTTTATTTAATGTATGATTATACTATATATGGATAAAATACTAGTTTGGCAAAAGGAATCGCCGTAATACATGTCCACTTATAAATGCTACGTATGTTGAAATTGTGTATTCTAGAAATACCGTATATGTGTAAGTTTTAGAAATGTAATTGTCATGATTATTTGTTGTATGATTATGGTATACATGGATAAAATACTCGTTTGGCTAAAGGATAACCCTAATACATGTTTTACTAACATACATCATGTATGTTGTAATAGTGTATTCTAAGTGTTTGTGGAAATGGCTGAATGAGTATAGAATTCTCATTCGTGCTCGCCATGACTAATTGTCATGGATTCATGATTGATGTATTGGCGATACCCCTTTGACGAAAGGATTTGTTCTAAGTCACGCCATGGCCAATATACACTATATATGCTAAAATGTGTGGCCCAAGTGTTTGTGGAAATGACTGAATGAATATGGAACTTGTATTCCTGCTTGCCATGACTATCCGTCGTGGGTGTACGCGTGTTATGATTGGGGCAACTCCCTAGTGAAAGGATTTGGCCTAATGCCTATGTGATCGACGTATGTCGTGTATGTTGATATATGTTTGTTTAAGTGTTTCTTGAAATGTCTGAATGAGTAGTAGTTAGCAAATTGTAAAGTGTAAGGGTGTTGAGATATGATTCTCAACCTCTTTTAACTATGTGTATGATCTCCTTTGATAGTTGTGTGATTAGGAATTGAACATGTACAAACTCATGCTTGTGTTGTGATTCATAACATGCTCAACTGCTTTATGATTTTAACTATGTAATGCATATGTTTAAATCTATATTTACGTTGTATGATCCGTCATGGGTGATGGGGGAGCGGAGCAACGAGTGCGTGCAACAGCCCTGGCAGCCCTAAACGGATAATACCAGACCTTGACTGTATGAGTTGAATCTTGATCCATTACTGCTTTATCTATCTGCAATTGATTGTGTTTCGGGCTATGATTATGGCCCAGGCAATCGGTAACGGGATTGAACTCATGGCTGAGATTCATTTGCCACGTGGGATGTGTTCGACGAACTCGAGTCGTGCGTTGCCTGTCGGCAATGGCTAGGCCACACGAAGTTGTTTATGCACTTCATGTCGTGCAGCTCAACGGGAGATCGTGCTAGTCGAGCTCGTCAAGTAACCCGATCTGCCTTATGCATGTTCACCCTGTTTGGACGCTACTGCTTGAACCTAGGGTACCAAACTTACCAGTGAAACTCCCTTTTAACCATGGTACCTTGATCCGCTAAGATGCATGAGCCGGGCATGGTGGTATGGGACACCGTGGTCGAGTTGTCGGCCTACGTTGGGGCCATGTGCCTCCCCGTAGTGACCATTGCGCAACCAGACTCGTGAGCCGAATATGGTGGTATGGGACACTGTATTCGAGCTGTCGATACCTACGGCGAGAGCCGAGTACGGTGAGACCTGTACTCGTGCTGACGGGCGACGAGTCCTCTGTAGTATCTTCGAGTATACTCCAAGGGTTGTGATTGGCGACGAGTCTTTCACAGCGACTAGAGTATGAGTGGAGCCGAGTACGGTGAGACCTGTACTCGAGCTGACGGCTAGTGATTGAGCCGAGTACGGTGAGACCTGTACTCGAGCTAACGGTCAACAATTGAGCCGTATACGGTGAGACCTGTACTCGAGCTAACGGTCAGCAATTGAGCCGCAGACGGTGAGATCTGTATCCGTGCTGATGGGTGACGAGCCCTTTGTGATGCCTTCGCTAAGCCTCTCAAACCATAATATCGTATGAGATTAACTAGGATTGACGACCCTAGAATGGATCATGTTTGGAAATGATACAAGGGAGGTACCTTAGTTTCCCAATACTGCTGTTTGAAATGGACTAATAATAACTCGGTAATCATGATCATCATCACACCGCATGTGCTTAGTAGATGTGGCGCACTGAGGGAGTTAAGCATTCGCTAACGTAAGATGATGTCGCATGAGGGTGGTTTGGCAAGGGCATACATCATGTCATTTCATACTTGCATTAAATAAGAATAGTTAGAATTGTTTGATTGTACTGCTTTATCATTACTGTTCCACTGAGTTGATCACTCACTCCCACGTTACGGGACGGTGTTGTACAACCAGATTTGTTGAGTTTCAGGTGATGGCGATGCTTGTGGAGCAGAGCCGGACTACTTCTATGATGATAGGAGGAGTTCTCCTATCTGTATCTCTCTGGCAGGTCAATGAAGACCTGATATTGTATTGACGGGGCTATGGTATTTGGGATAGGAGACATTCCACTTCCTCACATTTGGTATATTTTAGAACTGTACTTGTAATTATTTAACCTGGTAATGTTATCACACTCTGGAGACTCATCATAGTTTATATATTTTATCTATCTATAACAGTCTTCCGCTTGCAAATTTAACTGTCTCTGGAGTATGATATGTTGTTTTGGCTTAATCTCACTCATGTTCAATGCACGAATACAGTCAACATTCAATCATCATTCATTTTGTTGCATAAGTGATGTTCTGGAACTCGGGAGTTGAGTTTATGCTCGACCCCCGATTTTCAGGGCGTTACACACATTCATCAGCAGTAGCCTTTCAGAACAAGAATCAGCAGAATGCGTTCAGCTACTTCGAGAAAATAAAGATGCATTCACTTGGACATATGCAGAGATGCCTAGCCTAGAGCCTTCCATAGCACTACATCGATTAAATATTTCTAAAGAGAAAAAGTCGGTTAAACAAGCACAAAGGAGATTTCACCCGGACCTGGTTCTCCTAATTGAAGAAGAAGTCAATAAATTGATAAAAGTCGAATTTATTAAAGAGGTCAAATATCCCAAGTGGATATCAAATATTGTCCCAGAAAAGAAGAGAAATGGACAAGTCCGGGTGTGCGTCGACTTTAAGGATCTAAACGAAGCTTGTCCAAAAGACGATTTTCGCTCCCGATAACTAAATTACTGATTAATAATACAACTCAATATGTTGTCATGTCTTTTATGGACGGTTACGCAGGATATAATCATATTCGAATGGCTCCTAAGGATGAGGAAGCAACAGCATTCCGGACTTCGCTAGGAATTTTCTGTTATAAAGTTATGCCGTTCGAACTCAAAAATGCAGGGGCAACATATCAGAGAGCGATGCAAAACATTTTTCAAGACATGATGCATAAATACGTTGAATGTTATGTCGATGACTTAGTAGTCAGGTCGGCAAGTCATCAGGAACATCGTGATCACTTGGCGTCAGTTTTTCGGCGACTCAGAAAGAGACAATTGAAGAAGAATCCTGCTAAATGCGCATTCAGAGTGTCTTCCAGTAAGTTTCTTAGTTTTGTTGTCAGACATATAGGAATTGAGATTTATCCAGGGAAAGTCAGGGCTATTTAAGATATGCCGCCACCGAAGTCATTGAAAGAATTAAAAAGTTTGTAAGGAAAATTGGCATACATTCGCCGTTTCATTTTGAATTTGGCAAGGAGATGTCAGCCGTTTTCTCATCTGATGAAAAAGGATACAGAATTTGTATGGGATCAAGCCTGTCAAAATGCGTTCGACTCAATACAGGAATGGATGAAACAGCCACCAGTATTAGCAGCTCCAGTGAAAGGAAAACCGCTTATTTTATATATATATATCTGCAGCTGAACATTCTTTAGGAGCTTTGCTGGCACAGGTGAATGAGTTTGGAAAGGAAACCGCTCTTTATTATTTAAGTCGGACCCTAATTGGGGCAGAATGCAATTACTTCCCGATCGAGAAAGAATGTTTGGCGTTAATATTTGCAGTACAAAAGCTGAGACATGATTGTCTATCTCATCATATAACATTGATTTCAAGGGCCGATCCGATAAAATTTTTAATGACAAGACCAATGTTGTCAGGAAGATTAGCCAAATTGATGTTGTTACTTTCAGAATATACTATTACGTATGAACCAACAAAAGAAATAAAAGAACAGGCAATGGCAGATTTCCTCGCAGCGCACCCTGTGGCAGAAACTGAGGCCATTAGTGATGATTTTCCAGATGAGCAAGTTATGTTAGCTGAATCACAGAGCCCATGGCAGATGTATTTTGATGGCGCTTCTCGAGCATCAGGAACGGGGGCAGGAGTAATATTTATCACTCTCCAAGGTGACTTATTACCTTACCCCTTTACATTAGGGACTGCATGTACGAATAATGAGGCTGAATACAGAGCCCTGATTATTGGGATGGAGATGGCTAAAGAAATGAAGATAAAAATGCTACATATCTTCAGGGATTCTAAATTGATTATAAATCAATTGACAACTGAATTCGAGATAAGAAAGCAAGAACTTTTGCCATACTGTCGTAAGGCACAACAGTTGTTATAACAGTTTTCCCATGTCGAAATTAAGCATATCCCTCGATCAGAAATGTAAAGGCCGATGCTCTGGCCGGCTTGGCAGCAGCTCTATCTTGTCCAAATCGAAGCCCTCTTCAAGTGACTATAGAAGAACGAAGATTTTTACCATCCTCAGAAGTTATTGAAGAAATTGTCGAAAATTTTCTCGTATCGTGTCTAGAAATCACCACAGAAGATTGGCGTCAGCCTTTCATAGATTATCTTAAATTTAACATTCTGCCTGAAGAACCCGCGCAGAGGCAGCAGATCAGGCAACGGTCGAGTAGATTCATCATATGTAGTGAAGCGTTATACAGAAAATCTCATAACGGAACACTGTTACGTTGCTTAGACGAGCAAGAAGCAAGTCAGGTATTGCAAGAAGCACATTCTAGAGAATGTGGGGCACATCAAGCGGGTCGAAATTTGTTCCATCGAGTACATAGGATGGGGTATTATTGGCCTGCCATGTTCAAAGATGCGATAAATTATGCGAAACGATGTCATGAATGTCAGATTCACGGCGTGTTATACATGTCCCGCCAGAAGATCTACATTAGTCAGTTGCTTCTTGGCCTTTCTCTGCTTGGGGGCTTGACATTATTGGTCCTATTAATCCACCTTCATCTAAAGGGAAGCAATATATTTTGGCAGCGACAGACTATTTCTCCAAATGGACCGAAGCAGTCGCATTACGCAATGTCAAAGAGATGGATGTGGTCAATTTTATCCGACATGTGATAATATACCATCATGGTATTCCAAAGAAAATTGTTATAGACAATGGCACTCCCTTCATAAACAAAGGCATGGAAAAATTGTGTCAGAAATTCAGCATTCATCATTCATTTTCAACACCTTACTATTCACCGGCCAATGGACTAGCAGAGGCATTTAATAAAATAATAGTTAAAATACTGAAGAAGACAGTGACAGGTAACAAACGTGATTGGGATGAAAGGTTAGAAGAAGCATTATGGGCATACAGAACTACTCACCGGACAACGATAGGAGCAACACCATATTCACTAATCTATGGTGTAGAAGCAGTGATCCCAATTGAAATACAAGTAGCGTCACTGAGAGTGGCAGTACACCAATCTATAACCGATGACGAAAATGCAAAAATAAGGTTAAAAGAGCTAGATTTGCTCGATGAAAAATGTCTGGCTGCCCAACAGCGATTGTAAATGTATCAGGAAAGAATAACAGCCACCTTTGACAAACGAGTCAAATATCGCTCTTTCAAAAAGGGGGATATGGTGCTAATGTTGAAAAGACCTATCGTGGTTACCCGTCGAATAGGGGGCAAGTTTGAACCTAAATGGGACGGACCGTACATAATAAAGGAAGTATACTCCAATGGAGCATATAGAGTTGTGGATCAAGATGTGTGAGGAATCAGTATATCGGTTAATACTCGCTTCCTTAAGCGATATCGTCTGTAAATTTAGTGCTGATTTTGATCCAAAATATCATCAGAATAATGATTCTGAATCAAAAGGGGGCAAAAATAGATCATGGCCATGTATCATCTGATAAATGAATAAAGAAGAAGTTCGCAAGCGTACCAAGATTATGTAATAGCAAACATTACAAAAGGAAAGCGAACATCAAGCAAGCCTCTACAAAATTCTGTTTAAAATTGATACCATCACCAAGCTGGTATATTATGAATAACACAATAGGTATAATCGAAGATATTAGTAGAAATGGTGATGTGTCAATTTCAAACAGAGATGTTTATCATGCTCACAACAACTGATCATGCTTATCAAAGTCTTCGAAGACATTTTAAGGCAGCCTAATCAAGCTGATGGCCAATCGCTCGTAAGGCCTATCAAGATCGCCATTCGGGCAGCGGTGAGAAGCCAGTGGCCCTAAAAAGTCCGTGAAGACCATCGTACGCATACCCATGCGGGCAGTTGATGGAGCCAATGACCAAAAACCTAAAAGGCCAAAAGTCCTCAACGGCCTGTCATGCGTAACCCCCATGTCGTCTGTATAGATTTTTGACAGCGTCACTGGGAATAGAGGAAAATACCCTCCCGTGAATGGGCTCGACCTTGCAGGCGAAGAAAATGATGGCCGTAGTGTGAGCTTTAGATAGGCCAACTATGCGTAAGACCCCCTAGGTTTATGGTTTGATTTCAGTACTAATTCATGAGGAAGGGCTTAAACTTACTCATTGATGGACTGCCCTAGACTTGGTACCCCAAAGGTCGCCTTGTGAGCTCTGTGAACTCTAGAGAGTTACCGTGGCCAACCCTGTGCGTAATTCCAATCGAGTTCATGGCCCCGGTAGCTTCATTGGGCCCCTCTAATGGATTGTGGCTTGTGAACTCCCTAGGCAGTGAGAAGTCCAGTGAACTCTTGAGAGTTATAGAGGCCATCACGTGAGACCCAGCTCCACTACTCAAGAGCTTAAACTGTGTGTAAATTAACTAAATTTAAACTTAGTACCGCTAATTAAAAAAAGTTCATATAAGAAATCCCATACTAACAAGCATAAAATATCAATGTTTGATAATTAGTTCTTCATCAAATATCATGTTAAGATTGCATAAATGAATATGCTTGAAATGAATAAGTACATATGCAAGAATATGTAATACTAAGAATGATGTAAGAATGTACGAACATATATATTCATCTGAAAAATGCTAAAATATGTTGATTGCTCGATGAAACGACATAAATCACAGGATTTCACATGATGAATGCGTTTCTTCTAAAGTAAATAAAATCACAATTGTATTAATTCAAATCAAGATGTCCAATGATTGAAATCTTTTTACTCTAAAGTTAAATATTTCAAAATATGTTTATTCTTCTGAAGAGGACAAGTCTTCAATGATGATATGTTTGTCCTTTTGAGGTGGATGACGATGTTTTGGAATCTCCTTCTTTTCCGATGATAAAGGAGAATCATCGCGTAATATCTGCAAAGGCAGAGGAAGATGGAACTGTAACAGATTGTCATTCTGGGGAGTATTTGTCAGAGGAGTACCGAAAGTTATCCATCCTTCAAGGGAATCAGCAAGCTTTGCTTCATGAACAGCATTTTCTAAAGAAATCCTCGTACCAAGTTGATCTGGAAAGGAGGGAGGGTTCGTCTTTGCAAAGTAGCCAATGCTCTGGTCTTTCTGATAATCTATAAGGAAAGGAGGAGGAATCCATATGACATGATCTACTGGAAGATAATTATCTACCAAGTAATGTTGGTGAACCCACCATCGCATCCAGCAGTAAGAAGCACTAACTGGATAATTATGGCTAGGAATTATGAAGTGTGATCCAGTCTGAACGATCAAGAGCTGCTTCCATATCAGGGCTCAATTATACAGCCCGATGCCATGGCTCCTCATCGCTCTTGTGACGATATCACGAGTCTCAGGAACGGCGTGGTCAAAGCCAAATTGGCGAGCAAACCGACTAGGGTAATACGGTTCGTGCCAGAATACACTATTTTCTCTCCATGGAAGAGTATTGGATTTGATAGAAATAAGGAAGGAATGCTCACCAAATGAGATAGAATCATCATCAATCACGTCTACATCTTCGGGATAGTTAAACAATGGAAAATGGTGAAAGCCAATAGGATCATCGCTTTTTAGTCCCCTAAAAATCCATCCAGTTGATTCATTGATCATGTCCCTTAATTGAAAATGCTGAAGAGGAAGTCGATAGGGGTTTGAGTATGCCCTTCCGGAGTCAGCAAATGTCCAAGGAAAGTATACCCCTAACCAACCTATGAAGAAATGCCAAGGAGCATAGACAGGAAAGGCTTCAGAGGCAGGACCTTTCGAACCAGAAATGACATCTCCGAAGGCGCGATAAAGACAACACAAAACTGGAGGAGCTAATGAATATTTCTGACCTTCCGCCATTGCTCCTGCGACTACGAAGAATGAGGGTCTGATAGTATTTGCTTGATCAGGATCAGGGAATATCACTAAGCTTAACTAATAAGCAAGGAAGGCGGCTAATTCACAAGAAGGACTGTATTTTACAGAATGTTCTATTTTCTTACGAATGTCCTTGAGTTCTGACTGGTTGGGGCTTGCAAAACTGTCAAGATGAAGATACAATACTTCAGTAAAATTGTTTGAGAATAGGATTAATGAAAATAGAAGAAAAGAGGAAAGAAGTATGCCACAATTTTTGAGAAAAGTAAGTCAACCATTTAACAGAAGTGATGCAATCAGGATGAGGGAATGCGGCCAGTGCACTGAAAAGTTCAAGGGCCATTCTAGAGATTTTAGATATGTCTCCTCTCACAGATGCAAAAGTGTAATGCCCTGAAATTCGGGGGTCGGGTATGAACTCAACTCCTGAGTTCCAACGCATCACTTATGCAACATACACAATACCAGTTAAATGTTGTCTGAGTTAGCGCAATAAACATGAATGAGATTAAACCAAAACAGTAGTTCATACTCCAGTTCAACTGTATATAAAAGCAAGCGGAAGACTGAAATTTTATATTCAAGTATGTAAAGTAACAAAATTTTCTGAACTCCAGAGTATGAGTACTAGCTGAGCACCAATATACATGTATTGTTTTAAAGTCAAAACCCAAAATACAATCCTCAAAAGAGGCCCAGAGAATCCCGCGATGCAGCCGGCCTAAGCGTAGCCGTCAGAGTACTGCATGAAGGAGAACTCCTCCTGGTCCTCAACAAAGTCGGGCTCTGGCTCCTGAACCAAGGCTCGTCTCTATACCTGCGACAGAGTCTGGTTGGTGTGTACAACACCGTCCCGTAACGTGGGAGTGAGTAGCTAACTCAGTGGAACAATAAAGCATAAGTTAACATGTTATCAAATCAATCAAGCAGTAATGATAAAGCAGTACAAATCAAGCATTTCTAACTACTCTGTTAAGTGCAAAATGGTATGACATGATGCTGTATGCCCTTGCCAAACCACCCTCAAGCGACATCATCTTACGTTCGCGAATGCTTACTCCCTCAGTGCACCACATCTACAAAGCACATGCGGTGCGATGATGCTCATGATTACCAAGTTTTTATTAATCCATTTCAATCAGCAGTATTGGAAACTAAGGTACCTCCCTTGTATCATTCCCCATGATCCATTCTAGGGTCGTCAATCCTAGTTATTCTCATACGATATTATAGTTTGAGAAGCTTAGTGAAGGCATCGCAAAGGGCTCGTCACCCGTCAGCGGATACAGATCTCACCGTATGCGGCTCAATTGCTGGCCGTCAGCTCGAGTACAGGTCTCACCGTACTCGGCTCTCGCCGAAGTATCGACAGCTCGAATACAGTGTCTCATACCACCGTATTCGGCTCACGAGTTAGTTGCGCAATGGTCACTACGGGGAGGCACATGGCCCCAGCGTAGGCCGACAGCTCGACCATGGTGTCCCATACCACCATGCCCGACTCATGCGACTTAGCAGATCTAGGTACCATGGTTAAACGGGAATCGCCACTGGTAAGTTTGGTACCCTAGGTTCAACTAGTAGCGACCAAACAGGTTGAACACACAATTACACTTCGGTTTAGTTGGCGAGCCTGACTAGCTCGAGCGCACCACAAGTTGAGCGATATGGAGCGCAAAAGCACTCCGCGTGGCCAACCACTATCGCCAACCGAAGTACGACTCGGGTTCGCCGGACACGTCCTTTGTGGCGACATGAATCTCAGCCACAATCACAAGTCTAGTACCGAATGTTGGACTATATACATAGTCCCAACCCAAACAGTTTTCATCGTTAGCATGTGAAGTAAAGCATGATAAACAAGCAATACAAGCATGTTAGTAGGCATGTTATAAAGCATGAAGTCAAGCATGTTGCAAAGCATGTTGTAAGGCATGTGATAAAGCACTATCCCCATAGGGATACAATTGTGTGCGCATTACAATTGAGTGGTTGCGGTGAACCACCGCATGGAGGGGATCCTACATGTCTCTAAGGAAGTCGGAAATCCCATATCAATGCCTATCTAAGGCACTAGTACATACACATGTACACATACAAGCACTTACACAAACACTTAGAATACACTATTCCAACATACATGACGTATGTTAGCCAAGTTCGTGTTAGGGCTGTCCCTTCGCCCCGAGAGTATTTTTCCCGTGTATATTGTAATCATACAGCAAATAATCATTACAATTACATTTCCAAAATCCGCACGTATGCGGAATTTCTAGAATACGCAATTTCAACATACATGACATTTACACATGAACATGTATTTTAGCGATCCTGTTCGCCAAACTAGCATTTTATTCACACATGATATAATCAAACATTAAATAAACATGTCAAACATTTTCTCAACAAAAATACGTATACGGTATTTCTACGTATATCAAGAGTATGTAAAATTCCATATTCTTTATCGCTAATCGAAACAGGAAACGGAAAGCACTTTGTACATGTGCATTTGCATGCAGATCATGAATCTATCATTATCTGACATTGAAAGTGTTGAAAACCGTAACTTATACACTTAAAGTCCTCACCTTAGCCCTTGGAATTCCAACGAATCAGCAAGGTGTTGGAGCTTCCGTATACGGGAGTTTCCTATCCTAAAGAGCGTATCCGATTAGCCTTTTCATAACCTACTACTAATCAAGCTCAAATCAGACCTAGGGTTAGGGTTTCTTACCTTCAAATGGGATGGACCCACCGGGAAAAACCCTGGAATAGGGCGGTGTAGGCCGTGGGGGAGGGTGGAAGCAGCAGGAGGAAGATCGGCTTCGATCTCCAAGACTTTCTCTCTCTTTTCTCTCTTTCTCTCTAAGGGTTTGCTCCCAAATTCGTATGGCTATGAGAGGGGCTGTTCTAAGCCCCTTTTATAGCCAAGAACATGTCCAAAATAGACTCAGGTTCAAGGGTGGCTGCATATATAGGCAGTTCGCCACTTTCCAAGCTCAAAAGGTATGTTCTGGTGGCCCTCTTTGAGCCAAACGTCAGACTTAAGCTCACCATCTACGGATCTACGTGAGATTACGTTTTTGACTCGATCGGATTCCCAGATCGCACGTGGCGGACCACTTTCAGTTCAACGGTCAGTGGGCCACGATCAGAAATTCTGAGTACATGTAAATGTTCCTGAAATTTTTCTTAATCCGAGGTGTAATTTGGTCTGATTCCGACGGTCGGGTTGCTTAATACTGACGAGCAAATCAAAAGATGCCAGATCACTATTCCAGATATTTTTATTTGGATGGGAATAGTGTTTTTTCACACTCCCTCCTCGCTCCGGATCGAAAAATAATGCCGTGGGACATCGGAATCGCCTGATTTTTGAGATGATTGTCAAGCCCAGTGGGGCGGTCCTGGTTCCTTAGCTTCGTGTTAATCGGACTCCCGATGTGCGATCTAGACCTCATACGAAGTTTCGTTTCAGTCCCGAGAGCAGACGGTAATGATTTTGGCTCTAGACTTTAGGGTAACCTAGAGTCACTAATTCTGCAAGTTTTGGGTCTTGCAGATCGTATTTAAAGCGATCCCAACGGATTTCATGACTAACCGAGTTTAGTACTTAGTTAACTTTGTTAAATTTCTAAAGGATTTAATCCTATGTGATTTCTGGTCGAGGTGGTACTCGGCCCAATGTACGAAAATTTTCAGGTCGTTACAATCTACCCCCCTTAAACAAAAAATTTCGTCCTCGAAATTTATACTTTTCGTAGTCCTCGAGAATCTGAGGATAGTTCTTTCTTTCGACCTCGGCCTCAGTCTCCCAGGTAGCTTCCTCTCAGAATGATGTGTCCAAAGCACCTTCACAAGTGGGATGACCTTGCTACGTAGTACCCTGCTCCTTTCCTATCAAGGATACGCGTCGGGCGCAGCTCGTACGTAGCATCCTCACTCAACTGTACCTGCTCCCATCTGATGATATGCGTAGGATCAGGAACGTACTTCTTCAGCATAGAGACATGAAATACGTTGTGTACAGAAGCAAGCGGTGTAGGCAAGGCGAGACGATACGCCACATCACCCACTCGATCCAGTATCTGAAATGGACCGATAAACCTCGGTGTGAGCTTCCCCTTCTTTCCGAACCGAAGGACTCCCTTCATAGGGGAAACTCGAAGGAACACATGATCCCCGACCTCGAACTCCAGCGGTCGCCGCCGTCGTATGGCGTAACTCTTCTGTCTGCTCTGCGCTGTGAGTAATCGACGCCTGATGATGTCTATCTTCTCTGTAGTCGTCTGGACCAACTCCGGGCCAATCAGGCTACGCTCGCCAACCTCTGTCCAACAGTGCGGTGCCCTACAAGGTCGACCATATAAAGCCTCATATGGCGCCATGCCAATAGTCGCCTGGAAGCTGTTGTTTTGTAGGCGAACTCTGCGTACGGAAGACAGTCATCCCAGCTGTCCTTGAAGTCCAACACATGCACGCGCAACATATCCTCCAGAATCTGATTTCACCGCTTCTGTCTGCCCATCAGTCTGAGGATGAAACGCTGTACTGAACTTCAACTTCACACCCATCGCCTCCTGGATACGAGTCCAGAAGATGGATGTGAATCGCGTGTCTCTGTCCGACACGATCTCTAAGGGAACTCCATGCAGACGGACGATCTCTCTGATGTACAGTCTAGCCAGCTCGTCTGCAGAGTTCGTAACTCTGATAGGGAGGAAATGGGCCGATTTGGTCAACCGGTCCACAATCACCCAATAGAATCGTGTCCCTCCTCGTCTTCGGCAGCCCTGATATGAAGTCCATGGAGATGAAGTCCCACTTCCACTCCGCTATAGGCATGGGCTGAAGCAGTCCAGGAGGTCGGCGATGTTCTGCCTTGACCTGCTGGCACGTCAGACACCGAGATACATACTCAGCAATGTGGGCCTTCATGTTATCCCACCAGTAAGTCCGTCTCATATCCTGGTACATCTTCGTGCTACCAGGATGCATTGCAAGCTTCGAGTTATGGGCAGACTCGAGAAGCTCGCGTCTCAAGTCAGCCACATCAGGAACACATAAGCGGCCACGGAATCGTAAACCCCCATCAGAACCAACTCTTCACTCGGAATCTACGACGTCACTAGCCTGCTCTCGAAGCTCAGACAGCCGTATATCGCCCCTTTGGGCCTCAACAATCCTGTCGTCAATAAGTGGCCGCACCCAAACGTGCGCAACACACTCAAAAGCTCCTCGACAGTGAGTCTCTGCTCGCTCGAGTCGCGCACAAACTCCATCATGTCCCACTCGGCTATCATCAGCGGTGCCGCAAATGCAATCGCCTTCTTGCGGCTCAACGCGTCTGCCACAAGGTTCGCCTTGCCAGGATGGTAGGAAACCTCGAACTTGAAGTCCTTCAAGGTCTCCATCCATCGGCGCTGTCTCATATTCAACTCGCTGTGTGAATATGTACTTAAGGCTCTTGTGGTCGCAGAAAAGCTCGAACTCCTCACCGTAGAGGTAATGTCTCCAGAGCTTCAATGCAAAGATGACAGCTGCCACACTCCAGTCATGTGTAGGGTAATTCTCCTCGTGCTTCCTTAATTGTCTCGAGGCATACGAAATCACCCTATCCTTCTGCATCAGCACACAACCCAAACCAACGCGAGACGCGTCAGTGTATACTATATACTTCACCCCTTGCTCTGGCAATACTAGCATAGGGGCGGACGTCAACTTGTCCTTCAGCTCCTTAAAAGCTGCCTCCGCCTTCTCATTCCAGGCGAACTTCAGGTCCTTCCGAGTCAACTGCGACAATGGCCTGGCGATCTTCGAGAAATCCCGAATGAAACGTCTGTAATACCCAGCCAAACCAAGGAAACTCCTCACCTCAGTAACCGACTCAGGCTGCTGCCAATCCTGAACCGCGGCTACCTTAGCAAGGTCCACTGCTATCCCATCCTGGACACAACATGTCCCAGGAACTTGACTTCCTCCTGCCAGAAGTCGCACTTCTTGTATTGCGCCAAACCTGGTTCTTCTCCAACGTACCCAATACTGCTCGCAGGTGCTCCTCGTGCTCCTCCCGACTCGTGGAGTATATCAAGATGTCATCGATAAAGACGATGACGAATCGGTAAAGGAAGGGCCGAAATACCCGGTTCATCAGATCCATGAACACGGCTGGTGCGTTCGTCAGACCGAAAGACATCACCAAGAACTTATAGTGCCCGAAGCACGTCCAGAAGGCTGTCTTCTGTACATCCTCCTCTCTCACGCGCAACTGGTGGTACCCTGACTGAAGGTCAATCTTCGAGAAATACTTCGCCCCCCTCAACTGATCAAACAGATCATCTATCCTGGGCAAAGGATACTTGTTCTTCACCGTGACCTGGTTCAACCTACGGTAATCAATACACAACCGTAGCGACCCGTCCTTCTTCTTCACGAACAACACAGGTGCTCCCCAAGGAGACACACTAGGTCGAATAAAGCCTCGCTCTACAAGTTCGTCAATCTGTTTCCGCAGCTCCTCCATCTCGCATGGAGGCATACGATAGGTCGGCAATGAGATGGGCATCGCACCAGGCGTAAGGTCAATCGTAAAATCAATCTCACGTCGAGGAGGTAAACCAGGGATAGTCTTAAAGACTCCAACAAACTCCCTAACCACTGGCGTACCCTCCAGTGTCGGACCATCAATCGGCACAAGTAAAGCAGCATAACAATCAACTCGACAGGGCCAACTGACCTGCACCGGGAACGTGAAAGCTGTGCCGTCAGGTCCATAGGCGGTCACGATTCGAGTATCGCAATCTATCTCCGCCCTCATCTTGGCGAGCCAATCCATGCCATGTATAACGTCGTAGTACCATAGCGGAGCAACAATAAGGTCGACGAGCTCTGTACTGCTACCCAAACTACTCAACCCGCGCAAACCCTCACATATCGTGTGACATCCGAGAAGGTCCCAGTAGCCGTAGTGAGTCTCGTTCCCTTAGTGGGAACAGTATGCAAAGATAGGCGTTTCACACCGCCCCACAAGAAATGATAGAGATAGTGGATCCAGTGTCCACCAGTAAGAAACGGGAGTACGATGGATATAAGCCGTACCCTCGAAAGTCGTCGGTGTCGATATCGACGTCTCTGGTGCCTCAGCAACAAGTGTATGTACACGAGCCTGCTGCTGGCGGTTCGGCTGAGGAGCCAGGGGTCGCTGTGGCGGCCTGAAGAACGGCACAGGAGGTCGGAATGAAGGATGTGCAGGAGCGGTCTGTAGAGGCGGAGCTAATATGGCCTGGGGATAAGGGCGACCCAATCTCTGCGGTGGCGCAAATCCGCTAGCCCTCATGCGCGAGAAGCAGCTCTCGGCAGGGTGTCCTGGTTTCCCGCAAAACGTGCAGGTCACCAACGGACGTCTCATGGGAAGCACTGGCGCTGCGGCCCTGGGGGGAGAATCAGCCTGAGGCCTCTTGCCTAAGATAGGCCTGCTCTGTGTATCCTGTCGCGGTCTCGCAACCATAGTACCGCGTGATCGGGCTAAACGGTCCACATCCTGCTCGGCCGTCATAGACATGTGGACCAACGTCGCATAAGTAGGGATGGTGTGGCAGCATAGCTTCGACCGTATGTCAGGTCGCAAGCCCCCAGTAAATCGTCGCATCCTCATCTGCTCATTGACGAGGATGGTCGGGACAAAACGGCCCAACTCAGTAAACCGGTGCTCATACTCCGTCACCGTCATGCCTCCCTGTCTGAGGCACAGAAACTCATCCACCCGCTCGTGTCGATATGTCTGCGGGTAATACTTCTCGTGGAACCGAGACTCGAAAGCCTCTCAGGTCCACACAAAGTCCACTGCGACCGTGCGCAGCACACTGTCCCACCACAAGCTGGCCTCCCTCTCAAACATAAAGGTAGCCAACTCAACCTGTTCTGCTTCGGAGCAATGTAACATCCGTAGCATCTTGGAGATGTGGTCCAGCCAGAACTCCGCCTCCTCGGGTCTGTGAGAACCCGCAAATGAAGGAGGCCTCAAGCACTGAAATCGCTCGAGTAGACCTCGCGTACCGACATCTCCAGTAGGAGGTGCGACGGGTGTAGGCAGAGGCGCATCCTCAAATCGAGCAGGAGGCTCAGAATCCACCTCAGGGTGCGCAGACGTAGTAGGTGGAGTCGCACCACCACCGTGGGACAAGGCCTCAGCAATAGTGGCCATCAGATCCTGATGCTGCTGCTGTGTATCTGCTGCTGCTGCTACTCTGCATCTGCTGCTGCTGCTCTATTCTTCTGCTCTGCTGCTGTATCTGCTGCTGATGCATCATCATCATCACTGCTCAAATCTATCAGGCGGTGGGGCAGCCTGAGGATCATGCTGCGCAGCCGATGACGGCCGATACTGCTCACGGACCGGGGGCGTGTAAGGTGGCTGTCCACCGCTAGGACCAGCAGAAGGCTGATCAGCTCCCAATCCTCGGTCCGTAGGACCGCCACCACCAGAAGGAGTCTGGTCCATAGAGCCGGTCAAACGTAGATGTGTTGTGCTCCGCGTATACTGCCGCGGCATGCCCTATACAACATAGGGTAGATCATTTGTGAGATATAGCACAATACACATCATAAGGCACTTACGCATTCCACACATCATCAATACAAAGAGGCTACATGCTTTTCATTTACTCAAAATTGTCATAATACATGGACTACAGAGTTACATGAATCACGACAGAAAATCACATGATAGCCATTACATTCATTACATGAAAACATCCAAAACATGCTACTACCTACTACATCAACAACATGAAAACATAAACCGCCTAATGCGGTAACCAACACAAACAACAACACACAACACGTGGATGACTAAGCATCCGAAGTAGGCGGTGGAGGAGGAGCATTCTTATCCTGCGCACAGCACAGGATGGCCTTCAACGTACGGGACACCTTCTTGAAACTTCTCTTCATATAGGCTTCAGTCTCTTCAAGCTTGGCTCGAACTTGACCAATCTCTTGCTGCAGGGCGGCTTGCCCTTCCTCAAGACCGGTAAATCGCGCATCAAAAGCATCCCGATCTATACCATGCTCCTGACCATAGGGGGTGAACTCTCCTCAGTGTCCTAGGCCTCTGATTCTCTTCCTGTATGTCATCATCCTCTCTCACTCTCCTCCGGCACTACCTCGATCTCTTATGTCATCTCATCGACTCTCCGCTCCTCATCACTCTCCTCGAGTCGGCTATCACTCTTCAGATCTAGAGTCGTCGAGTCGGGCTTGCCGCTGTTGAGGGCCGATCTTCATGTTCTTGAGTGTCGCTTCACTTATGACTCGGACAGGTGCAAGATCCTCCATATTCAACCTGTAGCCTACATCACGAGCCATCCTGCAGATCAGACGGCCAAATGGGAGCGAAAGATCGTTCCTGGTAGAACGAACAACATGCACTATCTGAGATAGGATGAACGTGGGCAGGCATATGTCGTCCCCATGTCCCATCTTGTACAAGAAGTCTACCATCAACCGAGTACATTCCGTGCGGTTACCCAACCGTGGGTACACATTGTAGGTGAAAATGTGATGGAGTAAACGGAAGTCCTCGGCCATTTTTGTCGCCGCAATGCAGTTTCCTCTCTCTCCTCTCTCCAGTAACCCGGCGACCACAGAGATATCGCGTGCGGCGATCCCTTTCCCGCGCACTTCTGGAGAAGTTATCACTGGGGTGTACTTGACCACGTGCAGCTTTGTGATCCGAGCCACTTCATCCACTGTAATCATGCGTCTAATGCCCCTCACAGAAACAGTAAACTGAAGAGGCTCAACAGATGCGTCCACGATGTGAGCATAGAAGGCGCGAACCGTGTTCTCACATGCAGCGGACTCGCCATCAAACATAGAGTTCCAACCGATGTCCACCAGGCGATCCATCAGTGGGTGTAGCCCGAACACCCGTTCATCCACATGAGCTTCAAACACAACTTTGCGGCCCGCGAAGCGCCCATACTCCATGCCTATCGGGTAAGCATTTCTGACGGGATGGTCCGGATCCAGGCCCCGCTTTGACCTAAACTCCCGCACGGTGCTAGTGCCGGCCCCAATATCGGATTTTCTTCGGGAATGGGCTGGCCTACTTGGGCCGGCATCATCGGCCACGGTTTTCCTCTTTCCCATGAAAGATAGGATCGAGGAAAGAGAGAAAATGGTGGCCACCACACCAAGGAGGGCCATAGAAAATTGCCAAAATGAGGTTTTAAGGGGCTGATCTCTTTGCTCCACCACAATCAACAATCCAATGGGTGTGAAAGGAGCACAAGAGGTAGAAAATGAAGAAGAAATAAAAAGAAAGTGGAATGGGTTAGTAACTTACCCGATTTTGAGCTCCAAGGAGGGATATGAGAGCTCCAATTGAGGAAATGGGGAAAGGAAGAAGCTAGGGCTGTTGTGGAAGGTTGGGGTGTGTGTGTTATGGAAGAAAATGGAGGATTTGGAGGTTTGGAGAGATGGGTTTTAGGGAAAATCAAAAATGGGGGGTCTTGGAGCTTGAAAGGGGGTGAAATGGGAAGAAGGGTGCTCCAGCCCCATTTATACCAATCAAACCCCAATTTCGCACGTGCCACTGTGTAGGGGGTGCTGGACCGACCACCCCCATGGCCGGAAATCCACCGGAAAGCTGACCGGACTGCGGCGCGCCGCCCGAGCCGCGGCGCCGCCGCGGCCGGACTTGGCCGGAGCCGCGCCGCCGCGGTCTGGTCCATCTTGGCACGTGCCCAGGGTGCCAAATGCACCCTGGTTTGGTCTGTACACTCAATAGGTTAACGTGGGGGGCCCACGGACTCCGTTCGGCTCCCGAACGGGTAGTTCCGACAAATTTTGAACCAATCTGATTTTTTTTGTAATCTTTAGCAACTGACTAAGGGTGATCCATGGCCTGGACACGTCAATAGACAGTCTAGGAGTGCTTGTGAGTCCATATGTGCGGTCAGGATCGAGTACAGACTCGATCAACGCGTCCGTTTTTAATGAATTTCACCGAACGGTGAAATCGGGAGACCCTAGGACTGTTTCTATAATTTTGCGCACCCTCCTAAATATAATGCGTCAGCGTACGTAGTGGGGACATAACTCAGGTCCGGTTTTAATCAAAATCATGCTCTGATACCAACTTGTAACGCCCTGAAATTCGGGGGTCGAGTATGAACTCAACTCCCGAGTTCCAACGCATCACTTATGCAACATACACAATACCAGTTAAATGTTGTCTGAGTTAGCGCAATAAACATGAATGAGATTAAACCAAAACAGTAGTTCATACTCCAGTTCAACTGTATATAAAAGCAAGCGGAAGACTGAAATTTTATATTCAAGTATGTAAAGTAACAAAATTTTCTGAACTCCAGAGTATGAGTACTAGCTGAGCACCAATATACATGTATTTGTTTTAAAGTCAAAACCCAAAATACAATCCTCAAAAGAGGCCCCGAGAATCCCGCGATGCAGCCGGCCTAAGCGTAGCCGTCAGAGTACTGCATGAAGGAGAACTCCTCCTGGTCCTCATTAAAGTCGGGCTCTGGCTCCTGAACCAAGGCGCCCTCTATACCTCCTGCGACAGAGTCTGGTTGGTGTGTACAACACCGTCCCGTAACGTGGGAGTGAGTAGCTAACTCAGTGGAACAATAAAGCATAAGTTAACATGTTATCAAATCAATCAAGCAGTAATGATAAAGCAGTACAAATCAAGCATTTCTAACTACTCTTGTTAAGTGCAAAATGGTATGACATGATGCTGTATGCCCTTGCCAAACCACCCTCAAGCGACATCATCTTACGTTCACGAATGCTTACTCCCTCAGTGCGCCACATCTACAAAGCACATGCGGTGCGATGATGCTCATGATTACCAAGTTTTTATTAATCCATTTCAATCAGCAGTATTGGGAAACTAAGGTACCTCCCTTGTATCATTCCCAACATGATCCATTCTAGGGTCGTCAATCCTAGTTATTCTCATACGATATTATAGTTTGAGAAGCTTAGTGAAGGCATCGCAAAGGACTCGTCACCCGTCAGCGTGGATACAGATCTCACCGTATGCGGCTCAATTGCTGGCCGTCAGCTCGAGTACAGGTCTCACCGTACTCGGCTCAATCACTAGCCGTCAGCTCAAGTACAGGTCTCACCGTACTCGGCTCAACTCACACTAGTTGCTGTGAAAGACTCGTGGCCAATCACAGACCCTTGGAGTGTACTCGATGATACCACGGAGGACTCGTCGCCCGTCAGCACGAGCACAGATCTCACCGTACTCTGCTCTCGCCGAAGTATCGACAGCTCGAATACAGTGTCCCATACCACCGTATTCGGCTCACGAGTTAGTTGCGCAATGGTCACTACGGGGAGGCACATGGCCCCAGCGTAGGCCGACAGCTCGACCACGGTGTCCCATACCACCATGCCCGGCTCATGCGACTTAGCGGATCTAGGTACCATGGTTAAACGGGAATCGCCACTGGAAAGTTTGGTACCCTAGGTTCAAGCAGTAGCGACCAAACAGGGTGAACACACAATTACACTTCGGTTTAGTTGGCGAGCCTGACTAGCTCGAGCGCACCACAGGTTGAGCGATATGGAGTGCAAAAGCACTCCGCGTGGCCAACCACTATCACCAACCGAAGTACGACTCGGGTTCGCCGGACACGTCCTTTGTGGCGACATGAATCTCAGCCACAATCACAAGTCTGGTACCGAATGTTGGACTATATACATAGTCCCAACCCAAACAGTTTTCATCGTTAGCATGTGAAGTAAAGCATGATAAACAAGCAATACAAGCATGTTAGTAGGCATGTTATAAAGCATGAAGTAAAACATGAAGTCAAGCATGTTGCAAAGCATGTTGTAAGGCATGTGATAAAGCACTATCCCCATAGGGATACAATTGTGTGCGCATTACAATTGAGTGGTTGCGGTGAACCACCGCATGGAGGGGATCCTACATGTCTCTAAGGAAGTCGGAAATCCCATATCAGCGCCTATCTAAGGCACTAGTACATACACATGTACACATACAAGCACTTACACAAACACTTAGAATACACTATTCCAACATACATGACGTATGTTAGCCAAGTTCGTGTTAGGGCTGTCCCTTCGCCCCGAGAGTATTTTTCCCGTGTATATCGTAATCATACAGCAAATAATCATTACAATTACATTTCCAAAATCCGCACGTATGCGGAATTTCTAGAATACGCAATTTCAACATACATGACATTTACACATGAACATGTATTTTTGCGATCCCGTTCGCCAAACTAGCATTTTATTCACACATGATATAATCAAACATTAAATAAACATGTCAAACATTTTCTCAACAAAAATACGTATACGGTATTTCTACGTATATCAAGAGTATGTAAAATTCCATATTCTTTATATCGCTAATCGAAACAGGAAACGGAAAGCACTTTGTACATGTGCATTTGCATGCAGATCATGAATCTATCATTATCTGACATTGAAAGCGTTGAAAACCGTAACTTATACACTTAAAGTCCTCACCTCAGCCCTTGGAATTCCAACGAATCAGCAAGGGTGTTGGAGCTTCCGTATACGGGAGTTTCCTAGCCTAAAGAGCGTATCTGATTAGCCTTTTCATAACCTACCACTAATCAAGCTCAAATCAGACCTAGGGTTAGGGTTTCTTACCTTCAAATGGGATGGACACCGCCGGGAAAACCCCTGGAATAGGGCGGTGTAGGCCGTGGGAGGAGTGGAAGCAGCAGGAGGAAGATCGGCTTCGATCTCCAAGACTTTCTCTCTCTTTTCTCTCTTTCTCTCTAAGGGTTTGCTCCCAAATTCGTATGGCTGTAAGAGGGGCTGTTCTAAGCCCCTTTTATAGCCAAGAACATGTCCAAAATAGACTCAGGTTCAAGGGTGGCTGCATATATAGGCAGTTCGCCACTTTCCAAGCTCAAAAGGTATGTTCTGGTGGCCCTCTTTGAGCCAAACGTCAGACTTAAGCTCACCATCTACGGATCTACGTGGGATTACGTTTTCGACTCGATCGGATTCCCAGATCGCATGTGGCGGACCACTTTCAGTTCAACGGTCAGTGGGCCACGATCAGAAATTCTAAGTACATGTAAATGTTCCTGAAATTTTTCTTAATCCGAGGGTGTAATTTGGTCTGATTCCGACGGCCAGGTTACTTAATACTGACGCGCAACCAAAAGATGCCAGATCACTATTCCAGATATTTTTATTTGGATGGGAATAATGTTTTTCACACTCCCTCGCTCCGGATCGAAATAAATGGCCGTGGGACATCGGAATCGCCTGATTTTTGAGATGATTGTCAAGCCCAGTGGGACGGTCCTGGTTCCTTAGCTTCGTGTTAATCAGACTCCCGATGTGCGATCTAGACCTCATACGAAGTTTCGTTTCAGTCCCGAGAGTAGACGGGTAATGAGTTTGGCTCTAGACTTTAGGGTAACCTAGAGTCACTAATTCTGCAAGTTTTGGGTCTTGCAGATCGTATTTAAAGCGATCCCAACGGATTTCATGACTAACCGAGTTTAGTACTTAGTTAACTTTGTTAAATTTCTAAAGGATTTAATCCTATGTGATTTCTGGTCGAGGTGGTACTCGGCCCAATGTACGGAAATTTTCAGGTCGTTACAAAAACAAGCTCTTCTTTGGAGGGTATATATGCATCGAAGATATTACCCATGATGGGAAGACCTGCTATACCAAATAAGTCCCATAAAGTGATGCTCATTTCACAGAAGGGAAGATGAAAAGAATTAGTGATTGGAGACCAATGATTAAGAAAGCATCCAAGGATGGTAGTATCTGCATGGAAGTGTTCCGATGTGGCTACAATCGCGTTAGAAAGCAAAATCTGCTCCAGTATAGCCGAATGTCTTTGAACGACAGCGCGAGCCCAAGCACTATAAAAATCACGGATGGACAGCAAGCTTGTGACTGTGAATCTCCCTGTACTCCAAGGTAATTTCTCAAGAAAGAAGAGTTGTTGAGCTGTTTCAAAATAATGGAAAGGAAAAGGATGCTAATGATCATAGTCTGGATGTAAGAATCTCATTCTGTGAATTCTACCCGCTCTTTGACAAAGCCCGTTCTCTCCCAAATATCCCATCAAGATTCTGATTCTATTGTAACCCAGTCATCTGTTGAGACAAAGGTATTATGCTGTAACACCCCGAATTTTTTTAAACTTGGCAATGGACATCCTTAGACGTAGAACTGCCCTAGGACCTTATTCTATCGCTATCAGGCCGTAATTTAGTTAAGTATGAATAACTTGAAACACTTTTTATACAAACTACAAAGACCCGATTACCACCTTAGGCAAAAATCACTCAGGACCAAAATCATTTAGAAATTAGACAAAAATTAGCTAGTACTAAACTACATTACCTATGCAATTTGCACTAATCACTTTAAATATGATCTGCAAGACCCAAAACTTGTAGAATCGTTGACACTACATTACCCAAAAATCTAGGATCAACTCATTACCTGGCTGCTCTCGGGAGCATCACGAAACTCCGTATCAGATCTGGACCGCACATCGAAAGTCTGAATAATACAAAGTTATAGAATTAGGACCGCCTTGCTGAGCTTGACAACCATCTCGGAAATCAAATCCAGATAGTGTCCCGGGGCTATTCACATGAGCCCGGAGCGAAGAGTGTGAGAAATGTGGATTTCTTATTAAATTAAATATAATTTAAGTAATCTGAGACTTATCACTTGCGGGCCAAATATAAGCAATCAGACCGTCAGAATCTGACCCAAATACACCTTCAGATCAGGGAAATTTCCTACACATGTTCATGTACTTGTGGCCCTGATCGAGTACCCGTGACCGTTAAACTGAAATCGGTCCGCCACGGTCAATCTGGGTATCCGATCGGACTAAAAACTTAGCTTGACCTACATCCAATGTCAGTAAGCTTAAGTCCGACCTTTAGCTCAAGGAGGGGCTCTGAAGTCCTCCGTTGAGCCGAAACAGGTACACTTTGGCTATAAAATAAGTATACTTTAGGTTCTGGGGCTATTGAGCTCAAAACAGAGCATATATAAGGCCTTTAAACCCTCTCTCTCCCTCACCTACGAATTTGAGAGAAACCCTAGCAAAAGAGAAGAGAAAGAGAAGAAGAAAGGGAGAGAAAGTGAGAGAAGAGTGAGAGGTTCTTCTTAGCAGTTGTTCTGCTAATCCACGTGCTTCTTTCCTGCTATCCAATCGTCATTCCAACAATTCTAACTTCGTTCTTAGGTAAGAAAGACCTAACCCTAACTTTTTTTAGGGTTTCCATTGATGTTAGTAGTTAGATAGCTAACCTAACTTGTATTACAGGTTGATATTCCACGTATACGAAGACTTAGAGTCTTTGTTGAGTTCGTTATGCTTCTACGGCGTAAGGTGTAGATTTTAGATGCTTAGGTTGTCATTTTTCAAAGCTTTCAATGTCGGCTAATGGTAGATTATTGACGAGGATGCTATTTCACATGTAGAACATGCTGTCCGTTTTCCATTTCGAATACGTACGAAGTATATGGAATTTTATGTATTTTAGGTATTTGTAGAAAATATCGTATATGTATAAATTTTGTAAATGTGATTGCCATGAGTATTTATCGTATATACATGCGAGTTATGGATGCAGTATCTGTTTGGCAAAAGGATTCGCCCAAATACAGGTTTTAGCCAACATATGATGTGTAGGCTAATAAGTGCAGTCTAAGTGTTTGTATAAATGCTTGTATGAGTATATACGTAGTAAATAATGCTTTACTTGGGTGTTGAGATAGGATTCTCAACTACCTTAGCGATGTTTATGATTTCCTTCATGCAAGTTGTTTAACTTAGTCGCTTTACTTTGAAATGCATGCGTATGGATTCTTGTTCATGTTGTATCTTATAACATGTTGGGAAATATGCTTGAATTATTTGGTTATTTCTATTCTAGCTACTGTCCATATTTACTGGTTAATATGGAATGTGTTTGGGGCTATGTAATAGTCCAGGCAATCAGTAACAGATTTGAGCTCGTGGTTGGCCTCTATTCGCCATGCAAGACGTGTTTGACGAACCCGAGTCGTGCGTTGCTTGTCGACAGTGGTTAGGCCACACGAAGTGCTTATGCACTTCATGTCGTACAACTCAACGGGTGCTCGTACTAGTCGAACTCGTCAAGTAACCCGATTGACCGTTGTATGTTCACCTTGTAATTGTCATAACTGCTTGAACCTAAAGTACCAAACTTACCATTGTGAAACCCTATCAACCTTGGTACCTTGATCCGTTAAGACTCATGAGCCAGGCATGGTGGTATGGGACACCCTGGTCGAGCTGTCAGCCTACGCTGGGGCCACGAGCCTTCCTTTAGTGACCAGTGAGCAACCCAGACTCGTGAGTCGAATACGGTGGTATGGGACACTATATTCAAGCTGTTGGCCTACACTGATTGGTGACGAGCCCTTTGTAGTGACCTCGAGCATACTCTAAATCTGCGGAGAGGCGACGAGCCTTCCCGTAGTAAACAAAGTATAAACTAGGCCTGTATTGATAAGGTGATGGGGGAGCGGTGCAACGAGTGCATGTAATAGCCCTGACAGCCCTTTACAGCGACCTAGAACCGTATCATCGTATGAGATTATCTACGAGTGACGACCTTAGACAGGATCCTTGTTTGAGAATGATATAAGGGAGGTACCTTAGTTTCTTAAATCCTGCTGTATGAAAAGGACTAATAACAACTTGGTAATCATGTTCATATCGCACTGCATGTGCCTGGAAGATGTGGAGCACTGAGGGATGAAAACATGTCGCGGATGTAAGATGGTGTCGCACGAGGAAGTATGTTGGCGAGGGCATGCATCATTATTGCATCTCATCCTTGCATTAATTACAGTACTTAGGAATGTTTGATTTGCTTGCTTTATCATTATCGCTTGATTGATTTGATAACATGTTAATCTTTGCTCTATGATTCCACTGAGTTAGCTACTCACTCCCACGTTACGGGACGGTGCTTGCAACACCAACCAGACTGTCTTAGCTGCAGGTGATGGCGATGCTTATGAAGCAGAGCCGGACTACTACCATGATGTTGAGGAGGAGTTCTCCTACATGTAACTCTCTGGCGGGTCTATGTAGACCTGGAATTGCACTGACAGGGCTATGGTATTTGGGATAGAAGACATTACACTTTCTCATTTTGTATATTTTGAAATCAAACTTGTAATTGTAAACCTAGTGACATTCATACGTTGAGGGCTTACTATCACTTTTATATCATTTATATACTTATTACAGTCTTCCGTTTGCACAATTTAGATGCCTTGGGAGTATGATATGCTGTTTTTGGATAGTTTCAATCATGTTTAATGCCCTAAAATAGACAACATTAAATCATCATTATCTATGTTGCATAAGTGATGTTTTTGAACTCGGGAGTTGGATTTCTACTTGACCCCTGATTTTCAAGGCGTTACATATGCCAGTCAAAGGGTTCGCTGTGTAAGATCAACCGGTGATGTGGTAAATTGATAGGGATAATGGTCTGCTTACTAGTGAAATGATTATGAGGATCCAAAGTTTTTTCATTTATCTCTACATGTTTCCAAGAATAATGAAGAGGTTGTTTCAACCTAAAAGCGGACGAACAGTTCTTTCTTCTAGAAGAGGAAGCTTTAGAATGAGTCATAATGGAAAAGGGGGTGAAGGACTTGAATATTTAAAGGTATTGGAAGAAAGTTCAAAGAAATAAAAAAAAATTCTCTAAGTTTCAATTGCGCGGTACCGCGCAATCGAAGTCAGTTGTGCAGGACAGTGCAAAGGGTAGAAAGTGTCGCATGAACAAAAGACTGTTATGCGGGTCCGCACAAACGAAAGTTGTTGTGTGGGGGGGGGGGGGGGGAGAATCGCTGGGACAAAGGTTTGCTATAGTAGGAGAAAAATGAAGAATGATTCAAGGGTTGAGGTATTTATAGGGCGAACGGCCGAGTACAATATGCGGGTTTTCTGTTACGCGGATCAACGCAAGCCCTGTCAGTGTAATCATTTTGATCATTTTCTTTGTTTTTTTTGAAACAAAGAAAGGATCAAGGGGGCATCTGTTGAAGCATAAAAAAATGATAAAATAATTAAAGTAAAAGAAGACTAGGAAGTGAGGAAAATGAAAGGAAGAAGAGAAATATCTTTGAAAGTTATTTTCGTTGGACTGCGCAGACAATATCCGTTGCGCGGCTCTGCGCAACGAAAGACCAGTTACGCGAGTCTACACAACCAAAGATCAGTTGCGCAGGTCTGCGCAATTGGTTTCAGGAGAATATTTTCTTGAAACGGTTAAGATTGATGAAAGGCGGGTCTCACGGCACCAAGATCGAGGCACCACACATGTGAAGGCCTATAAATACCCCCTCCCCTCCATTTGAACGGATTGAAGATTTTGGAGAGGAAGCGGAGCAAAGAGGGAGATCGAAAGTAGGAGAGGAAGTCCCGGTGGGTTGCGCGGGTCCACGCAATCAATATAGGTTGCGCAGGTCCGTACAACCAGACTGCTCTGCAGTCTGTGAAGATAAAAAGTCGTTATGCTGCCGAAATGGTTGAAGTCTTCAAGTTCCTTCTGTTCAAGTCTAAAGCAGAAGGATCAGCAGAAGAGCATATTCCTCCTAAGTCCTAGGAGATGACTGAAATCACTGACGAAATGCTGCTGAATTTGATATTTGACAATTATACTTATAATATTTCATTTATTCTAAATAATCTATCTTAGAATCAAGGGATGTTAAAAGGATGTAAATGAACTCGGTATTAATAAAGTGTGATGATTGTTTCAGATATTCTTTCTCTGTTATGTTTGAATAAGATAATCTCCCAAATCAAACACTTTTATTTCTTGTTCGAAACAACTGGTCCTAGAATTTCTTAGACTGGTCGAGCCAGTGCTAGGACTAGTCGAACAAGGTTCAGGACTAGTGTTAGAATAGTCCAAATACATGTAAAGTGATTCAATTTAAATTATGTATATAAAATGACCTACCCTTAGGTCAAGCTAAGGTCAATCATACCTTCACCATGAAGTATGAACATTGAACCTTATCTTCTTCAGATGATTTTGAAATTCAAAAAGCTTGAGACCTCGACACTTGATGAAGCTTGAAATCTTTAAAGCTTGAATTCATAATCCTTGAATTGTACTTCACCTAGAATCTTGAACAAGATTTCGTCTTCGATATAGCTTTAAAACTCTGATGCTTTAGAGAAGAGAAAATGTAATTGATCTTACATTTCTTGAAGTGGATCATTATTCTTGACTTGAAGCATTGTGATGCAATGCCTTGAACATATGTATATCAACGTGCTACACAAGACACAGATTGAGGTTTTGGCACTACAAAATTTGACAATCAAAAGCGCAAGAAACCATAGCACTTACAATCTCCCCCTTTGTCAAATTTGTGACAAAACACACTCAACAATAATATAGCCAATATACACATAAAGAATCATGCACCAGTTATAAAAGAAAACCATTTATTGCTTGGTTAAAGAATCATGCACCAGTTATCATCAACTAGCACACATCATCATGAAGTAGGTAAAACACCTTCTTCCTTACTCCCCCTGAGTAGAACACACACACACACACACAACACACACACACACACACACACACATATATATATATATATATATATAACAATGCCACTTGTTACATCCATATCCATAAGCAAACAAACATAAATATTCTCCCCCTTTTCGTCACAATATGACAAAGGAAGCAATTAAGATATGGAAGAGGAAAATGAACAAGAGAGTAATAAAGGAAAGAAGTAGCTAAAATATGAAAGAAGTATAAACAAATTCAAAGTTCACATATCATTAACCAGCAACTTGAAGTAAATTCAAAGTTCACATATCATTAACTAGCAACTTGAAGTAAATTCAAAGTTCACATACCAACAAAAAGAAAGTACTATAAAAGTTATTACAAACCAAAGGATAACACACTTAATCAGATCCTAAAGAAGGATTAGGTAATGGTAGGATTCATTTGATGAAGGCCCTTATTTAAGTGCCTAAGATACTTGCGCATATATTTAAATTGCAAATCATGGGCAACATTCATGTTCTCTACCTTCTCCTCAAGTGCACGTAGACGTGCATCAAAATCAGATGACTCATAGTCAGGATCATTTCCAGAGTCTGATTCAATTTCATCAAAAATGTCATCCATATTGATATCATCAGGAGGATGATCGCCTCTTTCTTCTTCATTCATTTCTTCAGCACCATCACCACCCACATTCACTTGGCCAGGAGCCAATTCCAATTTCATCTTGTTTATATTTGAATTGTTGAAAATAAGGTGATGAATAGGAGCCTCTCCAACAGGCATAACAACTAGCATGTGAGTAGCTAATACAATCATAAGATATGCAAATGGAATATCACTGTGTCTAGGATGAAGACGAAATTGAATGATAGAATGACAAATCAAATATGGAAGACAAACTAGAGTACCAGAGATGATGGAATGCAAAACCCGAACCATAAAGGAAGTCAATTCTGTTTTGTTACCAAAATGTGGATACAGATTTAAAATAAATATTTGGTGAAGAACCCTATATTTGGGTAACAAGTACTTAGATGCAAGCGCATTCCCTTTATGAGTCCATTGATCATCTATGTTGCATAATGCTCTAGTGAGCACTCGTTTTTCTGATTCCGACGATTTTTCAACTAGAGTGTGAATAAGAATACCATTGTCATTAACAGGTATGTCCATCAACGCAGAAATTAAGGGACGGTCTATTTCAAATGGACCTTCTCTAGTTGCAATTTTAAACGTTAAATTCTCAGTTGAAAATTCAGAAATACACACAAACATAGCTTGCACAATAGACTGATATGCTGGCCCACCCCAATGTAGAATGTTATCCCATCCTACAGCTTGGAGAAGTGAAAGGAGGTCAAAAGGAGCGATGTGTTCAAGATCGATAGGTCGTTCAACGATAACATTGTACAATCATAAATCCCGCACATGGGAGGGATCATCTTCAGGTGACCGAAGGTGGCACCTTGTTACAGTTGATCGAGATGAGGAAGCATCACAGGAAGTTTTCTTTTTACCTTTAGCATCCATTTATAACTAAGAAATGAAGGAATCAAGTGGGTGTAAAAAGATGTAGAGTGGGTTTCTTCAAAATTAGATTTTGGAGAAGAAAACCCCAAAAACTTCAAGGAAACTTGAAATCAAGCACTCCAAGGAAGAAAATGAAGTGAATAAAGCTTGAATCTACAAGAATAACAAAAATAATGCACTAACCTTGATGAATCAAACAGTTGAGTACGACTAGTCGTGCTTCGGCCCATTGGAGAAGAAATAGGAAACGAGGAAGAAAGTGATTTTTCCCAAATTAAAAAGGTCCAGCGCGCTACACGACTGGTCGTGGGACGTCCTCGACCGGTCGTGCCACAACTGGTTGAGCGCATCCTTGACTGGTATTGTACCAACAAAAACATGAATTTTTCATAAAAATTTGAAATTTAAACCAATAAATTATCAAATATATATACACTATGATACAAACATTCATGAATAATCAATTTAAAATGCACATACCAAGATCAAATTTTAATTTATTAAACCTGCTTTTGTCGAGCGGTTTAGTGAAAATGTCAGCAAGTTGAGTCTTGGTAGGAATGTATTCCAAAGAAATTATTTTTTCTTCCACTAATTCATGAATGTAATGATACCTAATGTCAATGTGCTTAGTACGTGAATGTTGGATTGGATTTTTAGAAATATTTATTGCACTGGAATTATCACAATATAAGACCATAGAATCCTGTGCAATTCTGTAATCGCTTTACATTCTATTCATCCATACAAGCTGAGTACATGCATTTCCAGCTGTGATGTATTCAACATCAGCAGTTGAGAGCGATACGGAACTTTGATTCTTGTTAAATCAAGAAACTACGCAATTTCCAATATAGAAACAACCACCACTGGTTGATTTCCTATCATCGATATTACTAACCCAATCAACATTTGTGTACCCAGCCAACTGAACACTAGTATCATGGGGATACTAGAGACCCAAACTAGCTGAACTTGCGACATATCGCATAATCCGCTTAACAGCAATTAGATGAGACTCTTTAAGATCAGATTGATATCTAGCGCAAATACCAACACTAAAAGCAATATCAGGTCTACTTGCAGTTAAATAAAGTAAACTGTTAATCATACTACGGTATAATTTAGGATCTATACTTTTACCTGTAGAGTCCTTTGAGAGTTTTAAAGTTGTACTCATAGGAGTATTAAAATTTTTACCATTCTCAAATCCGAACTTTTTAATCAAGTTCAAAGCATATTTGTTTTGAGAAATAAAAATACCATCAGGTTGTTGTTTTACTTGCAACCCTAGGAAATAATTCAATTCCCCAACCATGCTCATTTCGAACTTAGAGTCATTAAATCTGCAAACTCAACAGTCATGTTAATACAGGTAGATCCATAAATAATATCATCAACATAGATCTACACCATTAAGATATGATCGTTATGTTTCTTAACAAAAAGAGTCTTATCAACACTTCCCATTTGAAAATTATGACTTAGAAGAAAGTTAGTCAATTTTTCGTACCATGCCCTGGGAGCTAGTTTCAAACCATAAAGAGTCTTTTTAAGACGATAGACATGATCAGAGTTCTTAAGGTCTTCAAAACCCATTAGTTGTTCAACATACACTTCTTCATGTAGATCACCATTTAAGAACGCACCCTTTACATCCATTTGATATATTTTGATCTTTCTAAAATAAGGAATTGATATAAATAGTCTGATTGATTCAAGACGAGCTACTGGGGCAAAGGTTTCATCATAATCGATTCCTTCAATTTGAGTATACCCTTGTACAACCAGTCTAGCCTTGTTTCGAATTATATTACCAAGTTCATCAGACTTATTTTTGAAAATCCACTTAGTTCCAATAATATGTTTATCTTTAGGTCTAGGAACAAGATACCAAACATCATTTCTCACAAATTGGTTAAGCTCTTCTTGCATCGCAACAATCCAGTTTTTGTCAGTAGGAGCTTCTTTTACGTTTGCTGGTTCTATCTGGGATGTAAAGCACATGTAATTACATATATCTTCTAGTTGTCTAAGAGTGTGCACACCAGTAAGAGGGTTTTCAAGAATTTGAGTGGTTGGATGATCTTTAATAGTCCTCAGTTCAGAGTTAGTTTGATTTGATGAAGTATCTGGTTTGTCAATTAAAAGAACTTTATCATTATCTAAACTTGAGTCAGCTGTAATCAAGTGATCGTCAATGACCACATTAATGGATTCTTGAATAACACCAGTCCTCTTATCCAGTACTCGATAAGCTCAACTGTTTAAAGAATACCCTAAAAAGATCCCTTCATCACTTTTAGTTTCAAACTTCCCCAGATTTTCACGGTCACGTAAAATATAACACTTGCTACCAAAAACTCGAAAGTATTTGATAGTAAGCTTCTTATCGAAATACATTTCATAAGTCATTTTATTATTAGATTTGTATAAACCTGATTGATTATGTAGTAGGCAGTATTTATGGCTTCACCCCAAAGATTTTTAGATAGCTTCATACTATTCAACATTACATTAGTCATTTCTTGAAGTACTCTATTTTTTCTTTCAACAATTCCATTTTGTTGTGGTGTTTTGGGCGTAGAGAGTTCATGTGATATTCCCTGATCGCTACAGAATTTCTCAAAACTGCTATTCTTAAATTCTGATCCATGATCACTACGGATCTTATAGACTTGAGAACATTTTTCCGTTTGGATTCATTTGAACACTCTTTTTACTTCATCAAGGGTTTCTGATTTATCCCTTAAGAAGGCTACCCAGGTGAATCTGGTATAATCATCCACAATTACTAGTATATATTTTTTGCCACCTCGACTCTCCATCCTGGTTGGACTTATAAGATCCATATGGAGAAGTTCAAGAGGTTTAGATGTGTAACGCCCTGAAATTCGGGGGTCGAGTATGAACTCAACTCCCGAGTTCCAGCGCATCACTTATGCAACATACACCATGCTGGTTAAATGTTGTCTGAGTTAGCGCAATAAACATGAATGAGATTATACCAAAACAGTAATTCATACTTCAGTTCAATTGGATAAAGGCAAGCGGAAGACTGAAATTTTATATTCAAAGTATGTAAAGTAACAAAATTTTCTGAACTCCAGAGTATGAGTACTAACTGAGTACCAATATACATGTATTATTTCTAAGTCAAAAACCAAAATACAATCCTCAAGAGAGGCCCTAAAAATCCCGCGATGCAGCCGGCCTAAGCAAAGCCGTCCGAATACTGCATAAAGGAGAACTCCTCCTGATCTGCATCAAAGTCGGGCTCCGGCTCCTCAACCGAGGCACCATCTACACCTACGACAGAGTCTGGTGGGTGTTGCAAACACCGTCCCGTAACGTGGGAGTGAGTAGCTAACTCAGTGGAACAATAAAGCATAAGTTAACCTGTTATCAAATCAATCAAGCAGTAATGATAAAGCAGTACAAATCAAACATTTCTAACTACTCTTGTTAAGTGTAAAAATAATATGACATGATGTTGTATGCCCTTGCCAAACCACCCTCAAGCGACATCATCTTACGTTCGCGAATGCTTACTCCCTCAGTGCGCCACATCTACAAAGCACATGCGGTGCGATGATGCTCATGATTACCAAGTTTTTATTAGTCCATTTCAACCAGCAGTATTGGGAAACTAAGGTACCTCCCTTGTATCATTCCCAACATGATCCATTCTAGGGTCGTCAATCCTAGTTATTCTCATACGATAGTATGGTTTGAGAAGCGTAGTGAAGGCATCGCAAAGGGCTCGTCACCCGTCAGCGCGGATACAGATCTCACCGTATGCGGCTCAATTGCTGGCCGTCAGCTCGAGTACAGATCTCACCGTACTCGGCTCAATCACTAGCCGTCAGCTCGAGTACAGGTCTCACCGTACTCGGCTCAACTCACACTCTAGTTGCTGTGAAAGACTCGTGGCCAATCACAGACCCTTGGAGTGTACTCGATGATACTACGGAGGACTCGTCGCCCGTCAGCACGAGCACAAGTCTCACCGTACTCGGCTCTCACCGTAAGTATCGACAGCTCGAATACAGTGTCCCATACCACCATATTCGGCTCACGAGTTTGGTTGCGCAATGGTCACTACGGGGAGGCACATGGCCCCAGCGTAGGCCGACAGCTCGACCACGGTGTCCCATACCACCATGCCCGGCTCATGCGACTTAGCGGATCTAGGTACCATGGTTAAACGGGATCGCCACTGGTAAGTTTGGTACCCTAGGTTCAAGCAGTAGCGACCAAACAGGGTGAACACACAAATACACTTCGGTTTAGTTGACGAGCCTGACTAGCTCGAGCGCACCACAAGTTGAGCGATATGGAGCACAAAAGCACTCCGTGTGGCCAACCACTATCGCCAACTGAAGTACGACTCGGGTTCTCCAGACACGTCCTTTGTGGCGATATGAATCTCAGCCACAACCGCAAGTCTGGTACCGAATGCTTGGACTATATGCATAGTCCCAAACTCAAACAGTTTTCATTAATAGCATGTGAAGTAAAGCATGATAAACAAGCAATACAAGCATGTTAGTAGGCATGTTATAAAGCATGAATAAAACATGAAGTAAAGCATGTTGCAAAGGATGTTGTAAAGCATGTGATAAAGCACTATCCACATAGGGATGCAATTGTGTACACATTACAAGTGAGTGGTTGCAGTGAACCACCGCATGGAGGGGATCCTACATGTCTCTAAGGGAGTCGGGAATCCCATATCAGCGCCTATCTAAGGCACTAGTACATAAACATGTACACATACAAGCATTTGCACAAACACTTAGAATACACTATTCCAACATACATGACGTATGTTAGCAATTTTCGTGTTAGGGTTGTCCCTTCGCCACGTAAGTATTTTACCCATGTATATCATAATCATACAGCAATTAATCATTACAATTGTGTTTCCAAAATCCGCACATATGCGGTAATTCTAGAATACACATTTTCAACATATTAGGCATTTACAAGCGAACATGTATTTTAGCGATCTCTTTCGCCAAACTAGTATTTTATCCATATATTATATAATCATACATTAAATAAACATGTCAAACATTTTCCCGAAAAAAATACGTATACGGTATTTCTACGTATATCTAGAGTATGTGAAATTCCATATTCTACAACGTTAATCGAAACAGGAAACGGAAAGCACTTTGTACATGTGCATTTACACGCAGATCATGAATCTATCATTATCTGACATTGAAAGCGTTGAAAAACGTAACTTATACACTTAAAGTCCTCACCTCAGCCCTTGGAATTCCAACAAATCAGCAAGGGTAGTAGAGCTTCCGTATACGGGAGTTTCCTAGCCTAAAGAGCGGAACCGATTAGCTTTTTCATAACCTACAATGATCCTACCTTAAATCAGACCTAGGGTTAGGGTTTCTTACCTTCAAATGGGATGGACACCGCCGGGAAAACACCTGGAATAAGGCGGTGTAGGCCGTGTGATGAGTGGAAGCAGCAGGAGGAAGATCGGCTACGAACTCCAAGCCTTTCTCTCTCTTTTCTTTCTCTCTCTCTAGGGTTTTTCTCCCAAATTCGTATGGCTGTGAGAGGGGCTGTTCTAAGCCCCTTTTATAGCCAAAAACATGTCTAAAATAGACTCAGGTTCAAGGGTGGCTGCATATATAGGCATTTCGCCACTTTCCAAGCTCAAAAGGGATGTTCTGGTGGCCCTCCTTGAGCCAAACGTCAGACTTAAGCTCACCATCTATGGATCTACGTGGGATTACGTTTTCGACTCGATCAGATTCCCAGATCGCACGTGGCGGACCACTTTCAGTTCAAAGGTCAGTGGGCCACGATCAGAAATTCTAAGTACATGTAAATGTTCCTGAAATTTTTCTTAATCCGAGGGTGTAATTTGGTCTGATTCCGACGGTCAGGTTGCTTAATACTGACGCGCAACCGAATGATGCCAGATCACTATTCCAGATATTTATTCTGGGATGGAATTAGTGTTTTTCACACTCCCTCGCTCCGGATCGAAAAGAATGGCCGTGGGACATCGGAATCATCTGATTTTTGAGATGATTGTCAAGCCCAGTGGGGTGGTCCTAGTTCCTTAGCTTCGTGTTAATCGGACTCCCGATGTGCGATCTAGACCTAATACGAAGTTTCATTTCATTCCCGAGAGCAGACGGGTAATGAGTTTGGCTCTAGACTTTAGGGTAACCTAGAGTCACAAATTCTGCATGTTTTGGGTCTTGCAGATCGTATTTAAAGCGATCCCAACGGATTTCATGGCTAACCGAGTTTAGTACTTAGTTAACTTTGTTAAATTTCTAAAGGATTTAATCCTACGTGATTTCTGGTCGAGGTGGTACTCGACCCAATGTACGGAAATTTACAGGTCGTTACAAGATGTGGCAGTGGAGTCCACCTTTTGTAAGCACTCCTGGTTTGTTTGCCAATCTGGCATTTGCCACATATTTTATCTACTTTCTGTAATTTAGGTAGACCTCTTATCAGTTCTCTTTTGCTCAATCTATACAGATTTCAGTAGTGTACATGTCCAAGGAGTTTATGCCATAACTCAGACTCATTGGTATGGACCATGTAACACGTTTGACTAGATGAGCTAGAATCACTAACAATATAGCATTTTTCAGAAGTTCTGCGACCAGTTAATATTATAGAACCCTTTTTATTTAAAATTTCACAACCTTGATTAGTAAATTTTACGCTATGATTATTATCGCATATTTGAGATATGCTTAACAGGTTGTGTTTTAATCCTTCAACATATAAAACATTCTTAAATAAGGGAAGGTTAAAGAGTTGAACCATACCTTGGTCAATAATCCTGTAATTGCTACCATCACCAAATGTGACTGAACCATCAGCCATATCTTTAAGATCGGTGAATAGACCTTTATCACCAGTCATATGCCTTGAGCATCCACTGTTTAAGTACCACTTCGAATGACTTGAAGCTTTGAAAGCGGTGTGGGCAACCAAGCATGTAACCTTAGGAACCCATTTCAAAACTTGTAACGCCCCGTGTTTTCAGGACCCGAGTATATAACCCGTTTCCCAAAAACCCGAGTGTTAGCTTATAAAATCCAATGTAAATTTGAACCATTTATTATTAATCAAAGTTAACAGCAACGAAGCTAGAATAAACCATGCATTGAATAAGAACATTTCAACCATAATGAAATTCCAAATGTAGCGCCCATACAAGACTTGTACAATCTCAAATAACAAAGTTTAGATAAGTAAAACTATGAGTCTATCAACTAGTAGTGGAGATCAGTGCGGGCCGCAAGGACCCTGCCTAGCTCCCTAGCTACTCGATCTGCTCCAGTAACCTAGTAAACTGCATCGGCTTACTCTACACCTGCATCAACTATTACGGTTTGATAGCGTCAATGGCTATCGTAGTGAGGAACACCCTCTAAGATTGCACACTCATTATTTATAATCCAATACAGCCCGCAAGTCATGAAATGGGTATCTTAAACAGGATATTTCATAATCATGATCATACACTAAAAAAAATCAAGTCAGTCAACAGAAACTCATCATAAGCAAACATAATAGCAATTGCAATATAAAGATATATGTTCAGGTGATGAAATAATCAACCATACGACTTTCTATTATACCCAAAAATCACATTGTACGTGAACACCGTAAGATGGCTAGGAAATCGCTAAGCGAACACCCGCTCCACCCGGAGATCATGGTACAAGTGAAATCCATAAGGTGAATAAAAAATCAACGTTTAAACCTCTACTCCACTTGGGAATCATATCGTACGTGAACTCTGCAAGATGGCTAGGAAATCACTACGCGAACACCCGCTCCACCCAAAAATCATGGTACGACTGAACTCCACAAATGAAGAGAGAACAACGCACAACGTCTACTTCACCCAGAAGTCATATCGTACGTGAACTCCACAAGATGGCTAGGAAATCGCTAAGCGAACACCCGCTCCACCCTGAAATCCTGGTACGACTGAACACCGCAAGGGGAAGAGACAAGCAACATATAAACTCTAGACCACCCGAAAATCAAATCGTACGTGAACACCACAAGATGGCTAGAAAATCGCTAAGCGAACACCCGCTCCACCCGAAAATCATGGTACGACTGAACACCGCAAGATGGCTAGAAAAAACCAACATGTATACTCTAGACCACCCGAAAATCGTATCGTATGTGAACTCCGCAAGATGGCTAGGAAATCGCCAAGCGAACATCCGCTCCACCCAGAAATCATAATACGACCAAACACCGTAAGATGGCTAGGAAACAACAAGATATGAGAATATAACCATCAAGCCACAAAAGGGCACCAACGACCCATTAAAGCCACGAAGGGCAATTAAACGATCCAATCCACGTAGGGTAAATATGCGGTCCATGACATTTAAGGTTGCGCGATCCAAGTCGCGTAAGTCAAAGATGGACCGCAAGATGGTGAGTTCATGACAAGTCTCATTCATTACGTCACTCGATCACAAATGACAAACATATAATTAATTTACAATGTAGGACTAAAGATAACATGTTATCACAGGTCATTTATGCATGTTATGATTAAAGAAAGATGTCTACCATCTAACACAACAATTTAGCTTATTCAATAGTAAGGTAAGTAATTCAATTAGAGGAATCATGCCATCATCTATATCCAGATTGATGAAATTAAGTGGGAAGCTCAAAGGGTGAGTCCTCACCTTATGATTTAGTTCGCATTATTAGATGGTGTATGTGCTTTTAGGATTGAGTCCTACTCAACTGAAATCGCAAGAGGTCGGCTAGATCTTACATGGGCCATCTTGATTTTTTGCCTAGAGCTTAAATACGATGAATTCAAGAGATGTGTAAGGTTCCTACAATTCAAATAAAAGTTAGAATTAAATACTTTCACTTATCATGACTTTAGAAATTAGAATATGGAGATGCTACTTACCTATCCCACTGAGTCAACCCAATGCAAATTTGGGTCCAAGCACCACTCAACACCAACTGGGTCAGCTCAAACCAGCCCAACTCCATCGAGTGACTCAGCGGGTGTAACCCTAAATCCCCAAATCTCTCTCCTTCCTTTTCCTTCCTTTCTATCTCTCTCCCTTTTTTCTCTTTTTCTTCTCTTTTTCTCTCTTTTCTTATTATTATTATTTTTTCTTGTTGGAATCCCAGTTGAACTAGGCCACTTGGCCCAGTCAACTTGATCAGACTCGGTTTAACCCGAGTTGACTAGAATCCAGTAGATCAGAAGCCCCGTGCTGCCTTCTCTCTCTCCCTTCTTCTTCCTCTTCTTCTCCTTCTCACTCTTATTCTTCTGCTATCACACCCAACATCAGTCCCAACCCAAAACAGGGCTTTTGACCCAGCTAAGTATCGGATTGAGTCAGGTCAGTGGGTCGGCTCGACCCGCCAGCACGCCTCTCTCCCTCTGCTATTTCCTCCCTTGTTCGATCTTCTCCCTTTCTTCTTCCTTTTCCCTTCCTTTCTTCCTTCCTTTCTTCTTCCTTCTTCCTCTTCCTCTGTTGGTCCAGACAACGTCTGGAATGAGTTCGCCTGACTCGAGCTGGTGCGGCAGCGGGCAGAAGTGCATCGTCTTCTCCCCTCTAACTTCTCATTTTTTTTCTTCTTCTTCTTCTTCTTCTTCTTCTTCTCCAATCCGCATAGACCACTGCAGGGATGGCCCACCTAGCAACTGATCTGAGATTAGGGCTGCAATAGGAACTAATGGCAGAGCTTCCAACGAGGAAGACGCTCATTTGTAATGACAGATGGAAACTCGGTGGGGTTTTCTCTATTCCAATGCTTGTGGATTGTCTAGCTAAGCTCTAAGGAGCTTGGGGAAGCTTTAGATCGAAGCTCGAGTGGGATTTTATCAGTGGGTTGGGAAGAAGAGGTTTTCGGGTGGTTTTTCTACCACAGCCGCAAGGATGAAGGAGGGGTGTTAGGATCCAGGTTTCTAGGGCTTCCTTGCGAAAAAGAGGAGTGTAATGGATGGCTGAGATTTGTTAGAAGCTAGGGTTTCCGCTTTTGGCAATCCCGGACGAAGGAAACGTAAGTCCCTCTTTTTATAGTTGTGCACCTCCAATCTGTGTAAACAACAGCATCGGCTGAGATTGCACCCCTTGAAGGCTTGTAAAAATGCTTATAGATTGCCAGGATGGAGAGAAATGAAAGCACACGGATTGCCAGCGTGGAGGGAAAACCAAACTTTCCATTTTTAGAAAGGAAAGAAACACAAACAGCCCATTTTCACCTGTGTTTGTGCTCGCACGTGATCGAAACATGGGGTGAGCCAAACATGGTTTTGGTCAGACCCCCATTGCGCACCAGATGGACGAATCAGATCACCCCTTTAGGTCGATCATGGTGGGCCACAATGGTTGCAAGCAGTCGGTTATCCGACCGTTTCAAAAATGTGTCTGGCGCGAAAAGGAGAGAGAAACCTCCCTTTTTTTAGGAGATATCAGGTCAAACCCGATTGACCAGCTCCTCCAGGACTGGTGCGTGGTGGGTGCACACATGGGTCGTGCACACACATCATGGGTGGGGCCCACAGGGTTGGCCTAACAGAAATCTACTTCGTTCATCTATTTTGTCCGCCCATATTCCAATCCAGAGTTTGAGGCCGATCCAACTCTTAGGTGGGCCATACTAATATAATTAAGGTCTTTTATTGTCGATTGCATCAATCCAGCGGTCGGATTAGTTCCATCTCGACCATCAACGATCAAAATGCCCCAAGGGATTATTTATGTGTCTAAGCACTCCATTACATGTTACTATTTGAATAATAATTAATTTTAGATTTTTAATTTAAAATGTAATACTTTATTATAATACCTGTGAATATACATATATACATATATTCATTGTATATTTAAGTACAATTACTAACCTATTATATCTTTTATGTTAATAATCATTTATCAATTAATAAAGTATTTAATTAGTAATGATATATATATATATATATATATTTAAATATCATTAATAATATTCCAAGTGTACTATAGTTAATTAATGTAATATTCTTATTCATTCATCGTAATAACATTAGTAAATAATATCTTAGATTATATAATAATGTGTTGGTATACGATTTATTTTATATATGGTTTAAATAATATAAAATAAATAATATACGTAATTTGAATACTTTAAGCAACATGTGTATTATTACAAATAATTACAAAATTATTTTGTAGTATATAATACTATCATATTATATTTAAAATGAAATATTTGGTCTTCCTGGTAACACCCGAGTACTAAAAAGTACGACGCGTTACAATACTGTTTTGGGTTTAGGAGAATAGTTGGTCTTCTTATGTTTGTAGTTGTTGTAGAAATGACCCACTAAGTTAGATTTTAAGAGCTCCTTAAGTAAATCAACTTTCTTCTGAGCTAAAGGATTTTGATTCTGATTTTTATAGTTGATATGGTTACTTTTAAGTTTGAAAGATTGAAAAGTTATAGAATTTTTAGAAACATTTTGATTTGAACTTTTCTCTTTTGAGTTTAAGGACTCTCTTTTACAAATTTAGGAGGAGTATTTTTCTGTTTAGGAAGAATATTTCTATCGTAGCCCAAACCGGATCGGTCGCCACTTTTTCTTGATCCAGACAAAAGTTTTTCTAACTTTGGATCACCTTGGGCATACCTCCGTGTACCCTTTAAACTCAAAAGTGAAGAGACTTCAACTTTTAGTTTTTCATTTTGAGAGTTAAGATTTTCAATAAGGGAGGTTTTGAAATCTAAATTGCATTTGTATTTTTCAAAACAATTTGAAATGTGGGATTTTTCTAAAACAAGAGTTTCGAAATTTTCTTTAAGCTTTGAAAACTTTTCATTCTGAAGGTTAAGTTTAATAGCAATTTTACAACTCTCCTTGTAAAGGGCATCATAAGCATCTTGAAGATCTTCTTCATTTTCTTGATCACTATCCAGATTTTCTTCACTAGTTAAATCATCGTTATCTAAAAAAGTGAACTTGGTTAGAGTCATAAGGGCTTTGACTTCAATGTCCTACTTGGTTTCAGAATCTTCTGATTCAGAAGAAGCTTCATGTAACAGCCCGAATTTTTGCCAACCTGGGACTAGACGTCCTTAGGCAATGGGTCGATCCTAACACCTTATTAACTTGTCAGAACTGAATCCCACAGTCTAAAATCGCTCCTTAACCCATTTCCTTCGCAAATCTCACCTTTCACCACCTTGTTCTTTAAATTTTCTAAGTACTTTCACCCTAGACACTATCTTAAACTAGCTAAGTAGTATAACTTGGATCACTTTATATACAAACTACAAAGGACTAAGTACCACCTCAGACAGAAATCTTATAGGACTAAATCCTTTAGAAATGAGATAAAGTAACTAAGTGCAAAACTAGATTAGCTACGAAATCCGCTAGAATCGCTTTAAATATGATCTGCAATACCCAAAACTTGTAGGATCATTGACGCTAGGTTACCCTAAAATCTCAGATTAAACTCATTACCCAACTGCTCTCGGGAGCACGTTGAAACTCCGTATCAGATCTGGACCGCACATCGGGAGTTCGAATAACACGAAGTTAAGGAATTAGGACCGCCTTGCTGGGCTTGACAACCATCTCAGAAATCAAATCCAAATAGTGTCCCAATGCTATTCGCTTGAGTTCGAAGCGGGGAGTGTGAGAAATGTAAAATTAATTCAAAATAAAATATCTCAAATAGTAATCTGGCACCTCTCGCTTGCGTATCAGTTTTAAGCAACCAGATCGTCAGAATCAGACCAAATTAACCCTCGGATCAGGAGAAATTTCATACACATATCCATGTACTCGGAATCTCCGATCGAGATCCGCTGACCGTTGAACTGAAACTGGTCCGCCATTTGCGATCAGGAATCCCGACCGAAACGAAAATGTAACTAAATGTAGATCCTGTGTCATGAGCTTAAGTCCAACCTTTGGTCAAGAAGGCCCGCCAGAAGTCCTCCGTTGAGCTGAAACTGACCCGCTTTGGTTATAACCTAAGTATACTTTGACCTGGAGTCTGTTTCGGAGAGTTTTTAGGCTATATAAGGACCTTAAACCCTCTCTCATTGCAGCCATACGAATTTGAGAGAAACCCTAGAGAGAGAAGAGAGAAAAGAGAGAGAAAGTGTGAGAGCAGTGGGAGAACCTCCCTGCCACTCTTCCCTGCCGCTATACAAGCTTCACCACTCCATTCTAATCACATTCCCGGCGATTCCAGTGTCATTTCTAGCTAAGAAACCCTAACCCTAACCTGTTTTGGAGTTTTGATAGTTGTAGGTTATGAAATAGCTAATCTATTTCGTTCTATAGGTTGCCAAACTGCCATATAGGAAAGCTTAGTAATTTTATCGACTCCGTTACGATTCTACGACAAAAGGTGCAGACTTTAGGTGTATAGGTTATGGTTTTCAACGCTTTCAATGTCAGATAATGATAGATTCATGATCTGCATGCAATTGTACATGTACAAAGTGCTGTCTGTTTTTCGTTTCGATTAAAGATGAAAAATATGGAATTCTACATACTCTAGGTATTTGTAGAAAGTATGGTATACGTATAAATTTTGGAAATGTGTTTGACATGATTATTTGTTGTATGAATATATTATATATGGATAAATTACTTGTTTGGCGAAAGGACTCGCCCTAATACATGTTTTGCTTATATACACTATGTATGTTGAAATTGTGTATTCTAGAAAGTACAGTATACGTATAAATTTTGGAGATGTGCTTGCCATGATTATTTGCTGTATGAATATACTATATATGGATAAAATACTTGCTTGGTGAAAGGTTAGCCCTAATACATGTTTTGCTAACATACATCATGTATGTTGAAATAGTGTATGCTAAGTGTTTGTGAAAATGACTGAATGAGTATAGAATTCTCATTCGTGCTCGCCGTGACTAATTGTCATGGATTCATGATTGTTGTATTGGCGATACCCCTTTGACGAAAGGATTTACCCTAAATCATGCCATGGCCAATATACACTATATATGCTAAAATGTGTGGCCTAAGTGTTTGTGGAAATGACTGAATGAATATGAAACTTGGATTCCTGCTTTCCATGACTATCTGTCGTGGGTGTATGCGTGTTATGATTGGGGCAACTCCCTAGTGAAAGGATTTAGCCTAATACCTATGTGATCAACATATGTCATTCATGTTGATGTATGTAGTCTAAGTGTTTGATGAAATGTTTGAATGAGTAGTAGTTAGTAAATTGTAATGTATAAGGGTGTTGAGATATGATTCTCAACTCTTTTAACTATGTGTATGATTTCCTTGGATAGTTGTGTGATTAGGAATTGAATATGTACAAACTCATGCTTGTGTTGTGCTTCATAACATGCTCAACTGACTGTATGATTTTATCTATGTAATGCATATGTTTAAATTCATGTTTACGTCGTATGATCCGTCATGGGTGATGGGGGAGTGGAGCAACGAGTGCGTGCAACAGCCCTGACAGCCCTAAACGGATAATATCAGGCCTTCATTGTATGATTTGAATCTTGATCCATTACTGCTTTAACTATCTGAAATTGATTGTGTTTGGGGCTATGATTATAGTCCAGGCAATCGGTAACGGGATTGAGTTCGTGGCTGAGATTCATTTGCCACGTGAGATGTGTTCGACGAACCCGAGTCGTACTTCGGTTGGCGATAGTGGTTGGCCACGCGAAGTGCTTATGCACTTCATGTCGTCCAACTTGTTGTGCGCTCGAGCTAGCCGAGCTCGTCAAGTAACCCAATCTGTCTTATGTATGTTCACCATGTTTGGACGCCTCTGCTTGAACCTAGGGTACCAAACTTACCAGTGAAATCCCTTTTAACCATGGTACTTCGATCTGCTAAGACTCATGAGCCGGACATGGTGGTATGGGATACCGTGGTCGAGCTGTCGGCCTACGCTGGGGTTACGTGCCTCCCCGTAGTGACCAGTGAGCAACCAGACTCGTGAGCCGATTATGGTGGTATGAGACACTATATTCGAGCTGTCGACACCTACGACAAGAGCTGCATACGGCGAGACCTGTATTCGTGCTGACGGGCGACGAGTCCTCCATAGTGTCTTCGAGTATACTCTAAGGTCTGTGATTGGCGACGAGCCCTTCACAGCAACTAGAGCATGAGTTGAGCCGAGTACGATGAGATCTGTATTCGAGCTGACGGCCAGCGATTGAGTCGAGTACGGTGAGACCTGTATTCAAGCTGACGGCCAACAATTGAGCCGCATACGGTGAGATCTGTATCTGTGCTGATGGGTGACGAGCCCTTTGTGATGCCGTCGCTACGCCTCTCAAACCATAATATCGTATGAGATTAACTAGGACTGACGACCCTAAAATAGATCATGTTTGGGAATGATATAAGGGAGGTACCTTAGTTTCCCAATACTGCTGTTTGAAATGGACTAATAATTACTTGGTAAGCATGCTCATCATCGCACTGCATGTGCCTGGTAGATGTGGAGCATTTGCGAACGTAAGATGGTGTCGCATGATGGTGGTTTGGCAAGGGCATACATCATGACTGCATTCATACTTGTATTAATAAGAGTAGTTAGGAGTGTTTGATTTTACTGCTTTATCATTACTGCTTGACTGAATTGATAACACGTTAACCTATGCTTTATTGTTCCACCGAGTTGATCACTCACTCCCACGTTACGGGACGGTGTTGTACACACCAACCAGATTTGTTGAGTTTCACGTGATGGCGATGCTTATGAAGCAGAGCCGGACTATTGTGATGTGGAGGAGTTCTCCTACTTGTAGCTCTCTGACAGGTTTATGAAGACCTGTTATTGTATTGACGGGGCTATGGTACTTGGGATAGAAGACATTACACTTACACATTTGGTATATTTTAGAAATGTACTTGAAATTTATTAACCTGGTAATGTTATCACACTCTGGAGACTCACCACAGTTTTTATATATTTTATATATTTATCACAGTCTTCCGCTTGCAATTTAACTGTCTCTGGAGTATGATATGCTATTTTGGCTTAATCTCACTCATGTCCAATACACTAATGCAGACAACATTTAATCATCATTATCTATGTTGCATAAGTGATGTTCTGGAACTCGGGTGTTGAGTTATGCTCGACCCCCGATTTATCGGGATGTTACACTTCAGAACCAGAAGATTCATCCCAAGTAGCCAACATACTCTTCTTTTTGGGTTTGTTCTTTTTAGGACACTTGTTTGTCAAATGCCCATATTCTTAACAGTTGTAACATTGACTGTCTTTTAATGATTTCCAAGTTTTAGATTTAGATCTTTTCTTATCATTAGATTTTTGAAAATCAACCCTCTTTTTACTTTTGAAATTTTTGTAAAACTTTTTCACTAGAAGGGCCATATCATCTTCTGAGTTTTCTAAATCAGAATTGCTATTATTTTCTTGAAAAACATTTTTAGAGGATTTAAGGGCGATAGATTTACCTTTCGTAGCTTTAAAGTTTAACTCATAGGTTTGTAAAGACCCAACTAATTCTTCTACCCTCATATTATCCGTATCACGAAGTTCCTATATCGCAGTTACCTTAGAATTGAACTGTTCAGGAAGTGAGCGTAGTATTTTTGCACACACTTTACTTTCTGGCATTTTATCACCAAGACCCCACATAAAGTTCACAATGTCATTTAATCTAGTGTAGAAGTCCATAAACATTTCATTTTCTTCCATATGTAATTCCTCAAATTTAGTTGTGATGATTTGAACTTTAGATTTCTTGACAATTGATGTTCCCTCGTGTGTCATTTCTAATATATCCCAGGCTTGCTTTGTAGAATCTGTCACTCCCCAAACTCGGTAACTGGGATCACAAAATTCCCGATCACCGAATCTGGTGCTAACAGCCTCCATAGTACCCCATTCTCAGCTCCGAGTGCACATACACCAGATTCCGATCCTGGGATCCTATAAGGAGGATTTTTCAACGTACATTTATCTCATAAGAAGCATAACCACAAGTATACCCAAATCACAAGGGTAACATCATCATCACATAACTACTAATATAAAATTTTGAATACAGTGCTGAAAGGGAAATACATATATCAAAAATCAAGGCTCCAAAAGCCGCTACATGCTCCAAGCTCCACGCTGCTGCAACCGAACATCACCTACACGCAACTATCATGCATAAGCTTATATAAAGCTTAGAGGATGGTGTAAGTGTGTGCACAAGGTGAGTGTCAAGCATTCAACGTAATGCCATAATCATATAATGTCGAAATAGGCGCAAAATGATTAATTATACGATATCAGAGTAAACGAAAATACTGACAAGTCTATGAGTCAAACAATATCAGCATACGCCATATAGATCAGCTATATAAATAAGGAGTCATAAAGAGTCAAAATAAAATGCCGAGGATGCAATGCAATATACATATTCCTGATGAGTTCACAATAACGTCAACCACACTTAGACAATATAATTGTAGAAACACAGTGACCTAAAATGTCATATGCCGCATATGTAATGCAATATACAAATTCCTGATGAGTTCACAAATAATGTCAACCATACTTAGACCATATAAATGCAGAAACACAGTGACCCAAAATGCCATATGCCACTGATGTAATGCAATATATGGTGCGAATGGAGTGCCATGCTAGAGTGTGAAGTCGGGGTGATAGTACGTAGTATCGCATGCTATGGGGCCCATCACAAGGGACTTTTATGCAAACTAGTCTCATACCTAATTTGGATAGTCAGACTCAATGTGGTAAACTCCTGATCTCAGGTTAGTCGTACGCCCCAACCGAAATCATGGCCATTGCGAATGTACACCTAAAGTCTTCACTTTTTATCGTAGAATCGTAAAGAATACGATAGGTTTGCTAAGCTTCCGTCTACGGCAGTTTGGCAACCTATAGAACGAAATAGGTTAGCTATTTCATAACCTACAACCTATATAACCCCAAAACAGATTAGGGTTAGGGTTTCTTACCTAGAAACGAAGTCAGAATCGCTGAGAAAGTGATGAGAACGGTACGGTTGAGCATGGATAGCAGCAGGGAAGAGTGGAAGGGAGATTCTCCCACTTCTCTCTCACTTTCTCTCTCTTTTCTCTCTTCTCTCTTTAGGGTTTCCCTCAAATTCGTATGGCTGCAATGAGAGAGGGTTTAAGGTCCTTATATAGCATAAAAACTCATCGAAATAGACTCCAGGTCAAAGTATACTTAGGTTATAACCAAAGCGGGTCAGTTTCAGCTCAACGGAGGACTTCTGGCGGGCCTCCTTGAGCCAAAGGTCGGACTTAAGCTCACCAACCTTGGATCTAGGTGGAGTTAAGTTTTCATTTCAGTGGGATTCCCAGATCATGTGTGGCGGACCAGTTTCAGTTCCACGGTCAGCGGATCTTGATCAGAGATTCCGAGTACATGGATATGTGTATGAAATTTCTCCTAATCTGAGGGTGTAATTTGGTCTGATTCTGACGGTCTGGTTGCTTAAAACTGATCCGCAAGCGAGAGGTGCCAGATTACTATTTGAGATATTTATTTGTAAAGAAAATCAAGTGTTTTCACACTCCTCGCTCCGGACTCAAGCGAATTACACTGGGACACTATCTAGATTTGATTTCCGAGATGGTTGTCAAGCCCAGCAAGGCGGTCCTAATTCCATAACTTCGTGTTAATCGGACTTCCGACGTGCGGTCCAGATCTGATACGGAGTTTCGAGAGGCTCCCGAGAGCAGCCGGTTAATGAGATTGATCCTAGATTTTAGGGTAATGTAGCGTCAATTGTTCCACAAGTTTTGGGTCTTGCAGATAGTATTTAAAGCAATTGGTGCTAATTTCACAGGCACTCTAGTTTAACACTAGCTAAATCTCGCCTAATTTCTAAAGGATTTAGTCCTGAGTGATTTCGGTCTGAGGTGGTACTTAGACCTTTGTAGCAATGTTTAGTTTAAGTATTGTTCTTCAGCACCTAAACTTTAAGATAGTGTCTGATGTGAAAGTACTTAGAAAATTTAAAGAACAAGGTGGTGAAGGGTTGGATTTGTGAAGGACATGGGTTAAGGAGCGATTTTAGACTGTGGGATTCAGTTCTGACAAGTTAATAAGGTGTTAGGATCGACCCATTACCTAAGGACGTCTAATCCCAGGTTGGCAAAAATCCGGGATGTTACAATCTACCCCCCTTAAAACTAAATTTCATCCCCGAAATTGGCTAAGGGTAATAAGGGAAGATTTAATTATTTCTTTTGCCGAAGTTTTATTGATTTCGAGTTTCTACACGTGGTAGGGTATATACAAGCCTGGTTCATTTTAGTTTACCCCCCTTAAAACTTATTTCTTTATCCATTTCTCATACCCTGATGGTTCGCTACAATTTATTTCTTTACCTATTTGGAGTCTCGATGACAATTCCCAACAATTTAGTGTAAGATAGTTGTTCTCAATGTTTGAGCAACACGGAGAGACGGTTATAGTGTGCTTGATCCCGATACATCGATCATCTACTTGACCAGGGTAGAAGGCTCATCGTTTCCATTCCTAGTCCTGGTAGATCCTGGTCTTCTGCTTGGTCAAGCAGTAAGTCCGTTGGTAGTCGGCCAGGATTGAGAATTTGGGTCAAGCCGTGAATACTTCGTAGTTGTATATTTCAGTAACTCCGTAGTCCGATCACTCTAAAAACGTAGGGAATGTCCATCATTGAAAGCCTCAAATTGTTTGTATCTATTTCTTGGGTTGCCCTGTAAGCCTTGGTTTAAGAGAGTCCTTATTATAATCTATATTCAAGGACAAGGTAAATTCATGTCCTAATAGATCATCCTAAAGAGGTTTCCAAGAGTATAGAATTGGCTAAGGTTTCTATTAACATTTGTGAATACACTAACTCTATTTATTGTGACCTAACTCGTAACTATTGATAAGTCCCGCAGTACGAATTAATGTAATACTTGAACCCTAATTGTCTTTATTCCAGTAATTTCAATGTTAACGATCTAAGGAAGGTTTAACCCCTAGCTAGTGACCATCTAGTGACCTACCCTATTGGCAACACGAAGTTGTAGAAATTCTTCATTTCAACCATCCTATTATTTATAACATAAGTGTCACCTCTAGTTACCGTATTACTTTTGTAGTAATCCAGTGTTAGGCCTTTTTCTTTCATATGAATTGGTTTAATAGACTCAATGTTTACCATTAGGGAAAACAGGTGTACCTTGAATGTGGGCAGTGACCTCAAAGGCCAAAGGCGCTGCAGCTGCGGACTCAGGTGTCTCAGCGGCAAGCGCATGCACACGGGCTCATTGAGGATGATTTGGTTGCGCTGCCATAGTTCGTTGAGGTGGCCTACTCTGAGGTACAGACGAGTGGTAACATGGCTAGACTGGTGGTGCAGGTCGTAAGGGTGGAGCCGATGTATCACGTGGCGGTAGACGGTCAGTCTTCTGAGGTGGCCTAATCCCGTTGTCTTTCATCTTGGTAAAACAAACGGGGTCAGTGTGTCCCCCTCTGTTGCAATACGTACACCGACGTTTCGCTCGCCTTTGCTAGGTCAGCAGAGCCTCAAGCCTGGGAGGCTAATCTTCAGGTGGCCTCTTACCGAGGATAGGCCTGCTCTGCGTCTCAGTAGGACGTGCAGGTGGTGAAGGTGGAGTCGCACTGCCACGCTGAGATAGGACCGCCAAAAGCTGTTGGTGCTGGTACTGCATCAGCATCATCATCTGCTTAAACCTGTCAGTAGGTGGAGCAGCCTATGGCTCATACGGTGTCGAAGAGGATGTCCAGTTCTGCTCGCGAACTGGTATTGTATAAGGGGGTAGTCCAACTGTAGGACTAGTGGGAGGCAGAGACTCAGGTATAGTCCTGCGATCAGGGCCTAAACTAGGGTCTCTGCGACCATCACCCTGAGGAGCCTGGTCCATTGTATCAGTGAGTAGGAGGTGTGCTGTGCTCCGCGTATATTTCCGCGGTAGGCCCTATACAACATAGGGTGCAACGATGTGAGATGAAGCAAATCAACCCAATACACAAGCACTTAAGCATTCTACACGCTCCATAGCAAAAGAAGTTGCATGCTTTTCATTTACCAAAAATTGTCACAATACGTGGATAACAAAGTTACATGAATCATGACTGAAGATGCATGTGAGCTAATTACAACCAAGCTTCAAATACTTAAAACATACTACCAACTACTACTACATCCATCAACAAGAAAACATAAGCCGCCTAATGCGGTAACTGTATCTGGGGTAGAGGTTGTATGTGAAGATGTGATGTATTAGAGGGAATTCGTATGTCATATGAGACGCTAGCAGACTCTTGTTTGGCTGTCACGGAACCAACTGGGAACAAAGGAACTGAGTACGGCGATCCCTTTCACGAGCAGTCTCCAGATTCTGTTTGCTAGCATGTACGTCACCAAGGGGCATATTCATAAGCCGCGCAATCACCCTCACATCAATAGTGGCAAACAGATCCACCCCAACTAAGAGCCGGAACTGCAACGGTTCCAGTGTAGGCTCATGAATGTTGGCATAGAAGGCTCGGACAGTACCAGCATTGGCGCGACCTCTGGCCTCAAACAGCGGACCCCAATGGGCCGCCTCCAATTGCTCGAGTAAGAAGTATTCGCCGAAGAGTCGCCCATCTACCTCAGCTTCAAACAGCAATCTTCGATCCTCATACACTCCATGAGGTAGTGCCGCTAACTGAGCTCTCATAGCAGGATTTCGTGGATCGAGATCCCGCTTCGTCTGCAACTCCCGCTCAATGTGCATGTTCGCCGAGGCACCACTAGGTCGCCTTGAACGTGTAGCGCGACTAGGCCCAGCCTCATCAGCGGTGCTCTTTCTCTTTGTCATGAGAGAAAAGATAGAGGATATGGAGAAAATGGTTGTAATGACTTCAAAAGGACCATGTGAAGCAAAGAACAAAGATAGAAGGGGCTGATTCCTTTGGTTCCCCACGAACTACAGTCCCAACAGGCATTAGAGAGGTCCAATTGACAGGGAATGAAGAAGGAAAAAGGGAGGAATGGATGGGTTGAGAGATATATACGTTTTTGGGATGAAATGGAGGATGTGGGGGCTGAAACGAAAGAGAAATGGAGAGGGAGGAAGGTAAGGACTGTTGTGAATGATGGAGAGGGGTGGATTGTGACCGAAAATGGGAAATGGGACGATTGGAGTGACAATTTTGGAGAGAAATACAGCAAGTTGGAGGGCTTGGAAGGGTAGAAATGAGAAGTGGGGCTCCAACTAGAGAGAAATAGGGGCTCCCCAGCAATTCCGCACGCACCACACGTGCCTAGGAGTCGGGCCAACCAGGACCAGCACCGGCCCGACCAGCCCGACCCAACCTGACCACGGTCAACCGCGGTGATTGCGGTTCCACCGCGGTCCGCCTTGCCCGGCGCCGCACCACCGCAGCTGGGCGGTGTTCACCATTCCCCCAAGGTGCCAAATGCACCCTGGGTCCACTTGGTTTCCCCCCGGATTGACGCGTGTGGCCCCCGACTCTATTTCGAGTCGTTTCGTGTCAAATCGGACGTATCTTGCAATCCGGAATGAGTCATCTGACGTACAATATATAATTTTGGGGTAGAACGAGCTAATGAAGCCAACCAACCCTTCCATGCCGGGTTGCACAGCCCAAAATTGAGAAAAACCCCTCGATCGATGGTCGTTTCCCTGTTTCAATTTCGTCTTTACTATAAATAGTAGTTTTAGTTTGATTACTCTTCATCCGTTGGGCTTTAGGAGTTGCGCCCAACGTGAAAAGAGCTTGGAATAATTAGGAGAACGGTTTGGTGAAGCCAAATAGGACACTTACTATTTTTGGCCGAAAACCTTGCGCACTAGTAGACATCACGACCTTATAGTAAGTCTCGAATTCTAGGAGTTTTAGTTGTAGTTTGTTTCTGATTTCTTTCCCATTACTTGGTATCCCTATTTAAAGGGTTGTGAACTCATTTTTCTTTTGTCATTCATTAATCAATTTCAAATTTATTAGAATTTATTTCTACTTTCTGCTTTCTTTCCTCATGGATTCGAGAAGTCTCTGTGAGGAGTCCAGAGAAGCTCCGAGGATTCGGGGTAGTTATCATCATCACCCTTATCCCGTATTCTACCGATTTTCAACGGTTGGGGTGAGGTGGATTGTAATCTAGACTCATCAATAGACGGCCTAGGAATGTTTTAAGGTCGACCCATGCGACCATGGTTGAATACAGACTCGATTTCGGCGTTCGTTTTCAGCGAACTAGCCGTTGGACGAAAAAGGGATGCCTAAGACTATTTCTACATTGTTCTCGCACCCTCCTATGTCAAAAGGCGTCAGCGTACATCGTGGGAACATAACTCAGGTCCGGTTTAATCAAAATCATGCTCTGATATCAGCTGTAACATCCCGAAAAATTGAGGGTCGAGTAGTAACTCAACTCTCGAGTTCCAGAACATCACTTATGCAACATAAATAATGATGATTAAATGTTGTCTGTGTTAGTACAATAAACATGAGTGAGATTCTACCAAAACAGTAATTCATACTCCAGATCCATGTATAAAACGTAAGTGGAAGACTGAAAGGTGTATATAGATATATATAAAACAAAACATTCTCGATCTCTAGAGTATGAACACTAACTGAGTCACCGTATATATACATGTTGGTTCTGAATCGAAATGTCAAAATAGCACAACTGGAATTATCAACCCTGTAGCCCGTATATATACATGTTGGAATTATCAAAATGTCAAAATAATTCTAACTACTCTTATTTAATGCAAGTATGAAATGACATGATTTATGCCCTTGCCAAACCACCCTCATGCGACACCATCTTACGTTCACGACATGCGTTCATCCCTCAGTGCTCCACATCTTCTAGGCACATGTAATGTTATGATGAGCATGATTACTGAGTTATTATTAGTCTATTTCAAACAGCAGGATTGGGAAACTAAGGTACCTCCCTTGTATCATTCCCAACATGATCCATTCTAGGGTCGTCACTCCTAGATAATCTCATACAATATTATGGTTTGAGAGGCATCGTGAAGGCATCAAAAAGGGATCGTCACCCGTCAACACGGATACAGATCTCACCGTATGCGGCTCAATTGCTGGCCGTCAGCTCGAATACAGTTCTCACCGTACTCGGCTCAATCGCTGGCTGTCAGCTCGAATACAGGTCTCACCGTACTCGGCTCAACTCATGCTCTAGTTACTGCGAAGGGCTCATCGCCAATCACAGATTTTAGAGAATGCTCGAGGTCACTCCACTAACGTCCTACCAACTGACAGTCTATTTTCGAAGCCCGACTAGTCCACTTATTGACAATGGAACCCGGATGCAACCCGACTAAGGACCACAGCCAGGCTATGCCAGTGTAGGCCTACAGCTCGAATATAGTGTCCCATACCACCATAATCGGCTCACGAGTCTGGTTGCTCAATGGTCACTACGGGGAGGCACATGGCCCCAGCATAGGCCGACAGCTCGACCACGGTGTCCCATACCACCATGCACGGCTCATGAGTCTTAGCGGATTGAGGTACCATAGTTAACGGGATCTCACTGATAAGTTTGGTACCCTAGGTTCAAGCAGAGGCGTCCAAACATGGTGAACATACATTAGACATATCGGGTTACTTGATGAGTCTGACTAGCTCGAGCATACGATCAACTGAACGACATGAAGTGCATAAGCACTTCGCGTGGCCTAACCACTGTCGCCAACTCAAGTATGACTCGGGTTCGTCAAACACATCCGACGTGGCGAAATGAATCTCAACCACGATCTCAAGTCTGGTACCGATTGTCTGGACTATAAACATAGTCCCAAACTCAATCAATCCTTATTTAGAACATGTAGAGTAATGCATAATAAACAGAGTAATTCAAGCAAGTTAACAAGCATGTTATAAAGCATGTTATAAAGCACCATATAAACAGGAAATACAAACACATATATCTCATAAGTAAGCGATTAAAGTAAACAACCAACATGAAGGAAATCATATACGTCTCTAAGGTAATTGAGAATCCCATCTCAACACCTACCTAAGGCACTATCATCCAAGCACTTACTCTCACAAGCATTTTCACAAACACTTAGAATACACTATTTCAACATACATAGTGTATGTTAGCAAACCATATATTAGGGCGAGTCCTTTCACCAAACAAGTAATTTATGCATATATAATATGTTCATGCAGCAAATAATCATGGCAAACACATCTCCAAAATTTATACGTATACCGTACTTTCTAGAATACACTATTTCAACATACATAGTGTATATTAGCAAAACATGTATTAGGGCGAGTCCTTTCGCCAAACAAGTATTTTATCCATATATAATATATTCATACAACAATTAATCATGTCAAATACATTTCCAAAATTTATACGTATACGGTACTTTCTACAAATACCTAGAGTATGTGAAATTCCATATTCTTCATCTCTAATCGAAACGGAAAAGAGACAGCACTTTATACATGTGCAATTGCATGCAGATCATGAATCTATCATTATCTGACATTGAAAGCATTGAAAACCCTAACCTATACACCTAAAGTCCTCACCTTTTATCGTAGAATCGTAAAGAATACGATAGGTTTGCTAATCTTCCGTCTACCGCAGTTTGGCAAACTATAGAGCGAAATAAGTTAGCTATTTCATAACCTACAACCTATACAACCCCAAAATAGATTAGGGTTAGGGTTTCTTACCTAGAAACGAAGTCGGAATCGCCGGGAAAACGATGAGAATGGTACGGTTGAGCATGGATAGCAGCAGGGAAGAGTGGAAGGGAGATTCTCCCACTTCTCTCTCACTTTCTCTCTCTTTTCTCTCTTCTCTCTAGGGTTTCTCTCAAATTCGTATGGCTACAATGAGAGAGGGTTTAAGGTCCTTATATAGCATAAAAACTCACCGAAATAGACTCCAGGTCAAAGTATACTTAGGTTATAACCAAAGCGGGTCAGTTTCAGCTCAACGGAAGACTTCTGGCGGGCCTCCTTGAGCCAAAGGTCGGACTTAAGCTCACCAACCTTGGATCTAGGTGGAGTTAAGTTTTTGTTTCTGTGGGATTCCCAGATCACGTGTGGCGGACCAGTTTCAGTTCAACGGTCAGCGGATCTCGATTGGAGATTCCGAGTACATGGATATGTGTATGAAATTTCTCCTGATCCGAGGGTGTAATTTGGTCTGATTCTGACAGTTTGGTTGCTTAAAACTGATCCGCAAGCGAGAGGTGCCAGATTACTATTTGAGATATTTATTTGTAAAGAAAATCAAGTGTTTTCACACTCCTCACTCCGGACTCAAGCGAATTACACTGGGACACTATCTGGATTTGATTTCCGAGATGGTTGTCAAGCCCAACAAGGCGGTCCTAATTCTTTAACTTCGTGTTAATCAGACTTCCGACGTGCGGTCCAGATCTGATACGGAGTTTCGAGAGGCTCCCGACAGCAGCTGGGTAATGAGATTGATCCTAGATTTTAGGGTAATGTAGCGTCAACGGTTCCACAAGTTTTGGGTCTTGCAGATCGTATTTAAAGCGATTGGTGCTAATTTCATAGGCACTCTAGTTTAACACTACCTAAATCTCGCCTAATTTCTAAAGGATTTAGTCCTGAGTGATTTCGGTCTGAGGAGGTACTTAGACCTTTGTAGCAATGTTTAGTTTAAGTATTGTTCTTCATCACCTAAACTTTAAGATAGTGTCTGATGTGAAAGTACTTAGAAAATTTAAAGAACAAGGTGGTGAAGGGTGGGATTTGTGAAGGACATGGGTTAAGGAGCGATTTTAGACTGTGGGATTTAGTTCTGACAAGTTAATAAGGTGTTAGGATCGACCCATTGCCTAAGGACGTCTAATCCCAGGTTGGCAAAAATCTGGGATGTTACATGTTTAATACATAAATATGGACAACATTTAAACATCATTATCTATGTTGCATAAGTGATGTGCTGGATCTCAGGAGTTGAGCTTTGCTCAGCCCTCAAAATCTAGGGCGTTACAGCCCACCACTCACGTGCATATACATATATGTATATCACACACACAGAGATATATATATATATATATATATAATGTAATATTATATAATATATTATATTATTTTTATTTTTACACTGACCAGTGTCCCGCCAATCACCGTCCAGAGATTGGTCAGTGATGGTGCAATACATAGGGGTGGGTCCCACCCGTCCAAGTGTTGAACGGTATGGATTTACCACATACCACATGGTAAGGCCGAGAGATGGATGGTGGCATGGATACAAAGTTTAAGGTGGGCCCACCAGCAAATGGATGAATGGTTAAGATATAATACATACCTCAACAGGGACCCACAGCTGCTGATGTGCAGGGTAGCAGTAGCTGCCTACAGCACGGGACCTAACTGGTGAATGGCTTGGATCAAAACCCATTAAAGGTGGGTCCACGATGGACGAGCGGTGTGGATGTGAAAAGGCCAAGCTATATGTCCTAGAGGGGGGATGAATAGGACAACGCCAAATTTAAAATAATTACAGCGGAATTTAATAAAGCGATAGCCAAACAAAGTAAATCAATTCACAATGCTGAAATGAAAAGCAACCTCAATAAACAAGTATTGAGAGGTTGATACAAAGTTGTTCTAAGGACAACCTTACACCAAAAACCAAAGTTTACGGTAGAACAACCTTATCTCTAGAAAGGTCTTTGTATCAAGAACTCAAACTAAAGAGGAATAAATATATTCAAACTATACTAAGGAATAAAATGCAATCCCAAATATTAATTGTTCTAAGGACAACCATGCACCATAAAAATGGTAAGACAACCTTACCAGAACAAGTAGAGAAACTGAAGATCAAACAAACAAAGAAATAGCTAGAGATAAATTGCGGAAATATAAATCTAAACTATTACGACATTCCCCACTGAGCTTGAAATAAAATGATTACAACATTCACATCCATATACATTCCACAACTGAATAATCAAAGATAGGAAAATGAAGCACACATCCACACAACACAAAGAGTTATAGTGGTTCGCCTGTGTGTACACCAACTGTTCAACAACAGCCACACAGAATGCTACTCCACTCCTAATATCCTCACACAGGGGATATTAGCGTTCACTATCAAATAGGTTTTCACAGGTTCACCCAAAACCTTCACAATCGTGTCTTTTTCAAAGGGCTTACACAATTCAAAAACCCTCACTTCTGAGTTTTCTGGCTCTCCTCAGATAACCAACAACTTTGAGATTTTTCTAGATTAACCTCAAATAAAACTAAAATACAGTAAATTACAAAATGTAAAATACTTATTTTTCTTCTTTGATGTAGGAGCCCGGAAGAACCAAGTCGGAGTAGAGATTTGAATGTCAAAGTTCAATGTCTAATACTCACTATATAATGGTTCTAAGTTTTAATAGATTTTAAATTAAAACACATGGGCTAGCTTTAATTGATTTTGATTCTAGAAAAAGGAAAACAACACTTCCTCTTTTCAGATCAGATTGGAATACAAGAAATAAAATCAATTTAAAAAGCTAAAGAAAGAAAATATTAAATATGCACACTTAGCTTAAATGGAGCACAGACGAATCTCTTAGAAGGCCGAATTAAATTAGTTTGGTTTTTCTTTTTTATTCTGAGATTTGTGCTCTATTTATAGGTGAGTAAATCACATCTTCGATTGGTCTTAAGTTGCTACGACTGGTCGTAGGACCAACTGATATTTAAAAATTCGAGCACGATCGGATAAAGCAGTTTCACGACTAGTCGAAGGACACCTTCGACTAGTCGAAGGTTGCTCAGGACTAGTCGAAGCAAGTCAAATTTCATCGCTGGACTTTGAGTCGTAAGTCTACGACTGGTCGAAGGATCAATCGACACTGTACATACGACTAGTCGAAGAGACCCCAGGACCAGTCAAAGCTTAACAGAAAATTTTTGAATTTTGTAACAAACTTACGACTGGTCCAGGAAATTCTAAGACTAGTCGAAGCAGTGCTAGGACTAGTCAAACAAAGTCCAGGACTAGTCTTAGAACAGACCAAACTCAAATATATAAAATATATGACTTATGTATCCAAAATGGCCTACTCTAAAGGTCAACCTAAGGTCGGTCATACCTCAAAAGTGAAGTAAGGACATTGAAACTTAAAGATGAGTGACCTTGAGCATAATGAAACTTGAGATCTTGATGTAGCTTGAACTTGAAAGTATCTTGAAATCTTGAGTCTTGAAAGTCGAACATTCTCACATTCTCGAGTCTTGACTTGTGAACATTGCTTGTCTATCGAAGCTGATCTTGTGAGACTTTTTTCTTGACTTGACATACCATTTGTAGAGCTTTGTTCTTCACATATGTAAGCTTCATAATAAGATACATACAGTGTCTTTTGGCACCTCAAATTTGACAATATAGTGAAGCTATCAATTATAGCACTTACAATCTCCCCCTTTGTCAAATTTGTGACAAAACACACTTACAAGATATATTTCATAAAACAGAATATCTGGTTAACGAATCATGCACCAGTTAATATCAACCAGCACATATACATAATAGCATGAACCTGCAAATCAATTCAATATATGTTTCAACCAGCACATATACATAATAGCATGAACCTGCAAATCAATTCAATATATGTTTCAACCAGCACATATACATAATAGCATGAACCTACAAATCAATTCAATATATGTTTCACCTCAACACACATACTCCCCCTGAGTCAATATATCTATTAAACATCCACCATTCTCCCCCTTTTTGTCACAAGAGGACAAAGGAAGCAATGAATAAATAGCTGAGGAGTTTAAAAAGAGATAAGACATATAATTCACAAACAGAGATAAGTCGTAAGTAGCAACAAGCTCACAAACAGAAAGAGAGTAGAGATATAAAATTATTACAGTCCAATAAAAAAACTGAGCTAATCTGAGTTAGATGAAGGAGCAGGTATGGAAGGATCAAGTCGATGCATGCCCTTGTTCAAGCGCCTAAGATATTTGCACATATACTTGAACTGTAAATCATGGGCAACATTCATGTTATCTATCTTAACATTCATATTTTTAACCTTCTCCTCCAAATCGCGCAAACGTGCATCAAAGTCAGATGGTGCATAATCAGGATCATTTGGAGAATCAGAATCAAGTTCTTCAAAAATATCATCCATGTTTATATCATCAGGAGGAAGATCATCAGCTTCTTCCTCATGTCCAGCTTCGGCACCAACATTACCATCACCTTGACCAGGAAGCATATCCAGCTTCATTTTATTAAGATTAGTATTGTTAAATATCAGATGATGGATAAGGTCTTCTTCAATAGGCATGTCGACTAACATATGTTTAGCCAACATAGTCATCAAATAAGCAAAAGGGATGTCACTGTGACCTGGATGGAGTTGAAACTAAATAATGTGGTGACAAATCAAGGATGGTAAACAAATATTAGCACCTCTGACAACAACATGAAGAACACAAACCATGAAGGATGTCAATTCAGATTTATTGCCAGATCGAGGATACAAGTTAGACACAAAAATCTTGTGAAGAATTCTGTATTTAGGTAACAAAAACTTTGAAGGAAGCGCATTCCCTTTATGCGTCCATTGAACGTCCAAATTGCATAAGTCTCTAGTAAGCATGCGTTTTTCAGTTACTGAGGGTTTGTCAGATAAGGTATGGATAGGAATGGCCTCATCATTCACAAGAGTTTCCATAAGAGCTGAAATCAAATGACGATCAACATAAAAAAATCTTTCTCTTATGGCAATATTAAAAGTTAAATTTTCCAGTGAAAAAGTACTTATGCATGCGAACATGGACTGGGCAATGGACCGGTATGCTGGCCCACCCCAATGCAATAAGTTATCCCAACCTACAGTCTGAAGAATAGGGAGGATATCAAATGGAGCAACATGATTAACAGAAACTAGATGTTCAACAATAACATTACTCAATCTGATGTCCCGAACATAAGACGGATCATCATCGGGGGCCCGAAGATGACGCTTAGTAAGAGAAGTAGATCTGGATGAAGATGGACCACGGGATGTTGTCTTTTTACCTCTAGATGCCATTTGTAACAAGAATTTCAAAGAAACAAAGAGTTGCAAAGGCTTGAGAAGTGGGTTTTCTCAAATCAAATTTTGTGAGTAGAAAAACCTCAAATCTCAACAAAACTAGAAATAGACAACTTCAATAAAGAAATAGATGCAAACTTGACATCAATCCATAAGAAATAAGCAAATGGAACACTAACCTCGAAGGATTTAGAAAGTGGGTTTGACTGGTGCATCGGCTAGTCAGAGAAGAAAGATGAAATAAGGAAGAAATGAAAATTTCCCCAATTTAAGTCAATCATCGCGATTTACGACTGGTCGAGGGTTGGCTTCGACTGGTCGAGCCACGACAGGTCAAGGAAATCCTCGACTGGTCGAACATCACCAAAAATCTGATTTCATGCATATTTCACAAAAAAATTGAATTTTAATCTAGCAAATATATACATTATGATACAAATAGGCATAAATAATCATTTTAGAATGCACATGCCCAGATCAAATTTCATTTTGTTAAACCTACTTTTGTCGAGCGGTTTAGTGAAAATGTCAGCACGTTGATTCTCGGTAGGGATATATTCCACAGATATAACTTTTTCTTCTATTAATTCACGAATATAATGAAATTTAATGTCAATGTGCTTAGTACGAGAATGCTGAATTGGATTTTTTGAAATATTTATGGCACTGGTATTATTACAATATAATAACATAGAATCATGTTTAATTCTATAATCACTTAGCATACGATTCATCTAAACAAGCTGAGTGCACGCATTACCAGCTGCGATATATTCAGCTTCAGCAGTTGAACATGATATAGAACTTTGTTTCTTGCTAAGCCAAGAAACTAAACAGTTTCCAATATAAAAGCAACCACCACTGGTAGATTTTTTATCATCAAGATTACCAGCCCAGTCAGCATCCCAGTACCCAGCTAATTGAAACTAGTCTCATGAGGATACCAGAGACCGAGATTAACAGTACTTGCAACATATCGCATAATTCGTTTAACAACAATTAAATGCGATTCTTTAGGATCAGATTGATATCTAACACAAATACCAACACTTAAAGCAATATAGGTCTACTAGCAGTTAAGTAAAGTAAACTACCAATCATACTCCGATATAATTTTGGATCCACATTTTTACCTGCAGAATCTTTTGAGAGTTTTAAGGTTGTACTCATAGGAGTATCAAAATTCCTACCATTCTCAAATCTAAATCTCTTAATCAAATTCATAGCATATTTATATTGAGAGATTAACATTCCATCAGGTCGTTGTTTTACTTGTAACCCTAGGAAATAATTCAATTCCCCAACCATGCTCATTTCAAGGTAAGATTTCATCAAATCTGCAAACTCAATAGTCATGTCAGTACAGGTAGATCCATAAATAATTTCATCAACGTAGATTTGAACCATTAAGATATCGTCGTTATGTTTCTTAACAAATAATGTTTTATCAACACTTCCCATTTAAAAGTTATGACTGAGTAAAAACTTAGTCAATTTCTCGTACCATACTCTAGGAGCTTGTTTTAGACCATAGAGAGTTTTTTTAAGACGGTATACATGATCAGTAAGCTTAGGGTCTTCAAACGCTGTAGGTTGTTCAACATATACTTCTTCATGTAAATCGCCATTTAAAAAGGCACTCTTTACATCCATTTGAAAATTTTTAAACTTTCTAAAGCATGCAATGGATATAAAAAGTTTGATTGATTCAAGACGAGTAACTGGGGCAAAGGTTTCATCATAATCGATACCTTCAATTTGAGTGTATCGTTGAACAACTAATCTTGCCTTGTTTCGAATGATATTCCTAAGCTTGTCAGACTTATTTTTAAAAATCCATTTTGTTCTGATAATATGTTTATCATTAAATTTAGGAACAAGATACCAGACATTATTTCGAACAAATTGATTAAGTTCTTCTTGCATAGAAACTATCCAGTTTTCATCAGCAAGAGCTTCTTTTACGTTAGATGGTTCTATCTGGGACGTAAAACATACATAATTACATATATCCTCAAGTTGTTTACAGGTACGCACACCAGTGAGAGGGTTTCCAAGAATCTGTGTGGTTGGATGATCTTTAACAGTCCTCAATTCAGAATTAGGCTGATTAGATGAAGTATCAGGTTTATCAATTACAAGAACTTCATCATTATCTGGACTTGAGACTGGTGTGTTTATGCGATCATCGATGACCACATTAATGGACTCTTGAATCACACCGGTCCTTTTGTTTAGAACCCTATAAGCTCAACTGTTTAAAGAATATCCTAAAAATATCCCTTCATCACTCTTCGTATCAAACCTTCCCAAATTTTCACAATCTTGTAAAATATAGCACTTGCTGCCAAAAACTTGAAAGTATTTGATAGTAGGCTTTTTATTGAACCACATTTCGTATGCCGTTTTATTATTACCTTTACTAGTGAAAACCCGGTTAATGATATAACACGTTGTATTGACTGCTTCAGCCCAAAGATTCTTAGAGAACTTTATGCTATTCAACATGACATTAGCCATTTCTTGAAGCACTCTATTTTTCCTTTCAACTATACCATTTTGTAGTGGAGTTTTGGGCACTGAGAATTCATGTAATATTCCCTGGTCACTATATTACTTCTCAAAACCGTTATTCTCAAATTTAGATCCATGATCACTACGAATCTTACTGACTTGAGAACTCTTTTCAGTTTGAATCCTTTTGAGAACCTTTTTCACTTCTTCAAGGGTTTCTGATTTGTCCCTTAAGAAAACAACCGATGTATATCTGGTAAAATCATTTACAATTACCAAGATATATCTTTTGCCACCTCGACTTTCTGTCCTTGTAGGTCCTACAAGATCCATATGGAGAAGCTCGAGTGGTCTTGATGTGGTATTGGAATTCACCTTTTTGTGTGAGTTCCTTGTTTGTTTGTCAATTTGGCATTCACCACATATTTTATCAAATTTTTGTAGTTTGGGTAGATCTCTTATAAGTTCTCGTTTGCTCAATCTATATAGATTTTGGTAGTGTACATGTCCAAGACGTTTATGCCATAAATCAGTATCGCTGTATGGACCATGTAACAAGATTGACTAGTTGAGCTAGATTCACTTACAATATAGCAGTTTTCAGATGTTCTACGTCCAGTTAAAATTACCAAACCCTTGTTATTTAGAATCTCACAACTTTGATTAAAAAATCTTACTCTATGGTTATTATCGCATATATGGAGATATGCTAAGCAAGTTATGTTTTAGGCCTTCAACACATAAAACATTTTTTAACAAAAGGAGGTTATGAAGTTGAATCGTACCTTGGCCAATAATCTTTTTGTTGCTGTCATCACCAAATGTGACTGAACCATCAGTCATGTCTTTAAGATCGGTGAATAAAGCCTTGTCGCCTATCATATGCCTTGAGCATCCACTATCTAAGTACCACTTCGAATGGCTTGTAGCATTGAAAGCAATGTGGGCAACCAAGCAAGTAACTTTAGGAACCCATTTCATTACTGTTTTGGGTTTAGGTGTATAGTTGGTCATCTTGTATTTGTGATTTTTGTATGAGTGACCCACTGAGTTAGATTTTAAGAGCTCCTTAAGCAAATCAACTATTTTTTTAGTTAAAGAGTTTTGGTTTTGATTTTTGTAATTTATATGGTTACCTTTGGTTTTGAAAGATTGAAAAGTTTTAGAAAACTTTTGACTTGAACTTTTCTCATCTGAGTTAGAGGATTCCCCTTTTACAAACTTGGGAGGAGTGTTCTTCTATTTAGGAGAAATATTTTTGTCGTAGCCCAAACCGGATTGGTCGCCACATTTTCTTGATCTAGTTAAAAGTTTTTCTAATTTTGGATCACCTTGGGCATACCTCCATGTATCCTTTAAACTCAAAAGAGAAGAGACTTCCAGTTTAAGTTTATCATTTTCAGATCTCAGATTTTCAATAAGGGTGGTTTTGAAATCTATTCACCTTTGCATTTTTCAAAACAATCTGAAAGATGAGATTTTTCTAAAACAAGAGACTCAAATCTTTCTCTAAGCCCTGAAAACCTTTCTTTTTGAAGTTTTAGTTTAACGGCAATTTTACAACTTTCCTTGTATAGGGCATTATAATCATCTTGAAGATCTTCTTCATTATCATGATCACAATTTAGATTTTCTTCACTAGTTGAATCATCATGATCTGAAAAAGTGAACTTGGCTAGAGTCATAAGGGCCTTAACTTCATTATCCGACTCGGTTTCAGAATCTTCTGATTCAGAAGAGGCTTCAGTGCCAGAAGATTCATCCCAAGTAGCCAACATTCCTTTGTTTTTAGGTTTATCCTTTTTAGGACACTAGTTTGCTAGATGCCCATATTCTTGGCATTTGTAACATTGACTATCTTTCAAAGATTTCCAAGATTTAGATCTATTGTAACGCCCTGAAAATTGGGGGTCGAGCATAAACTCAACTCCCGAGTTCCAGAACATCACTTATGCAACAAAATGAATGATGATTGAATGTTGACTGTATTCGTGCATTGAACATGAGTGAGATTAAGCCAAAACAGCATATCATACTCCAGAGACAGTTAATTTGAAAGCGGAACACTGTGATAAATAGATAAAATATATAGCCTATGATGAGTCTCCAGAGTGTGATAACATTACTAGGTTAAATAAATACAAGTGCAGTTCTAAAATGTACCAAATGTGAGGAAGTGTAATGCCTCCTATCCCATGTACCATAGCCCCGTCAATACAATATCAGATCTTCATTGACCTGCCAGAGAGATACAGTTAGGAGAACTCCTCCTATCATCATAGAAGTAGTCCGGCTCTGCTTCACAAGCATCGCCACCACCTGAAACTCAACAAATCTGGTTGGTGTGTACAACACCGTCCCGTAACGTGGGAGTGAGTGATCAACTCAGTGGAACAGTAAAGCATAGATTAACATGTTATCAATTCAATCAAGCAGTAATGATAAAGCAGTACAAATTAAACAATTCTAACTACTCTTATTAAATGCAAGAATGAAATGACATGATGCTGTATGCCCTTGCCAAACCACCCTCAAGCGACATCATCTTACGTTCGCGAATGCTTACTCCCTCAGTGTGCCACATCTACAAAGCACATGCGGTGCGATGATGCTCATGATTACCAAGTTATTATTAGTCCATTTCAAACACCAGTATTGGGAAACTAAGGTACCTCCCTTGTATCATTCCCAAACATGATCCATTCTAGGGTCGTCAATCCTAGTTAATCTCATACGACATTATGGTTTGAGAGGCTTAGCGAAGGCATCACAAAGGGCTCGTCACCCGTCAGCACTGATACAGATCTCACCGTATGCGGCTCAATTGCTGACCGTCAGCTCGAGTACAGGTCTCACCGTACTCGGCTCAATCACTAGCCGTCAGCTCGAGTACAGGTCTCACCGTACTCGGCTCCACTCATACTCTAGTTGCTGTGAAAGACTCATACTCTAGTCAGCACGAGTACAGGTCTCACCGTACTCGGCTCTCGCCGTAAGTATCGACAGCTCGAATACAGTGTCCCATACCACCATATTCGGCTCACGAGTTGGTTGTGTAATGGTCACTACGGGGAGGCACATGTTCCCAGCGTAGGCCGACAGCTCGACCACGGTGTCCCATACCACCATGCCCGGCTCATGCGTCTTAGCGGATCGAGGTACCATGGTTAAAAGGGGGTTTCACTGGTAAGTTTGGTACCCTAGGTTCAAGTAGCAGCGTTCAAACAGGGTGAACATGCATAAGGCAGATCGGGTTACTTGACGAGCTCGACTAGCATGATCGCCCGTTGAGCTGCACGACATGAAGTGCATAAACAACTTCGTGTGGCCTAGCCACTGCCGACAGGCAACGCACGACTCGAGTTCGTCGAACACATCTCACGTGGCAAATGAATCTCAGCCACGAGTTCAATCCCGTTACTGATTGCCTGGGCCATAATCATAGCCCCAAAAACAATCAATTGCAGATAAATAAAGCAGTAATGGATCAAGATTCAACTCATACAATCAAGGTCTGGTATTATCCGTTTAGGGCTGCCAGGGCTGTTGCACGCACTCGTTGCTCCGCTCCCCCATCACCCATGACGGATCATACAACGTAGATATAAATTTAAACATATGCATTACATAGTTAAAATCATAAAGCAGTTGAGCATGTTATGAATCACAACACAAGCATGAATTTGTACATGTTCAATTCCTAATCACACAACTATCAAAGGAGATCATACACATAGTTAAAAGAGGTTGAGAATCATATCTCAACACCCTTATACTTTACAATTTGCTAACTACTACTCATTCAGACATTTCAAGAAACACTTAAACAAACATACATCAACATATACGACATATGTCGATCACATAGGCATTAGGCCAAATCCTTTCACTAGGGAGTTGCCCCAATCATAACACGCGTACACCCACGACGGATAGTCATGGCAAGCAGGAATCCAAGTTCCATATTCATTCAGTCATTTCCACAAACACTTGGGCCACACATTTTAGCATATATAGTGTATATTGGCCGTGGCGTGACTTAGGGCAAATCCTTTCGTCAAAGGGGGTATCGCCAATACATCAATCATGAATCCATGACAATTAGTCATGGCGAGCATGAATGAGAATTCTATACTCATTCAGCCATTTCCACAAACACTTAGAATACACTATTACAACATACATGGTGTATGTTAGTAAAACATGTATTAGGGTTATCCTTTAGCCAAACGAGTATTTTATCCATGTATACCATAATCATACAACAAATAATCATGACAATTACATTTCCAAAACTTACACATATACGGTATTTCTAGAATACACAATTTCAACATACGTAGCATTTACAAGTGAACATGTATTACGGCGATTCCTTTCGCCAAACTAGTATTTTATCCATATATAGTATAATCATACATTAAATAAACATGTCAAACATTTCTCCAAAAAAAATACGTATACGGTATTTCTACGTATACCTAGAGTATGTGAAATTCCATATTCTACAACGTTAATCGAAACAGGAAACGGAAAGCACTTTGTACATGTGCAATTGCATGCAGATCATGAATCTATCATTATCTGACATTGAAAGCGTTGAAAACCCTAACCTATACACCTAAAGTCCGCACCTTTGGTTGTAGAATCGTAACGGAGTTGATAGGTTTGCTAAGCTTCCGTATTCGGCAGTTTGGCAACCTAGAGAACGAAATAGGTTAGCTATTTCACAACCTACAATAGTCTAAACCCCAAAACAGATTAGGGTTAGGGTTTCTTACCTAGAAATGACACCGGAAATGCCGGAAAAGCGTCAAGAAAGGGATGGTGCAGCCCATGTGGTGGCAGGGAACGACGGCAGGGAGATTCTCCCACTTCTCCCTCACTTTCTCTCTCTTTTCCCTCTCTCAATTCCAAATTCGTATGGCTGCCATGAGAGAGGGTTTAAGGTCCTTATATAGTCTCAAAACTCACCGAAATAGACTCCTGTTCAAAGGTTACTGCTAATATAGGTATTTCGTCCCTTTTCCAGCTCAAAAGAGAGGTTCTGGTGGCCCTCCTTGAGCCAAACGTCAGACTTAAGCTCACCACACATGGATCTATGAGGGATTACGTTTTCAACTCGATCGGATTCCCAGATCGCACGTGGCGGACCACTTTCAATTCAACGGTCAGTGGGCCACGATCCGAAATTCCAAGTACATGTAAATGTTCCTGAAATTTTTCCTGATCCGAGGGTGTAATTTGGTCTGATTCTAACGGTCTGGTTGCTTAATACTGATGCGCAAGCGAATGGTGCCAGATCACTATTCCAGATATTTTAATTTCAAAGGGAATAGTGTTTTTCACACTCCCTCGCTCAGGATCGAAACGAATGGCCGTGGGACATCGGCTGGATCTGATTTTTGAGATGATTGTCAAGCCCAGTGAGGCGGTCCTAGTTCCTTAGCTTCGTGTTAATCGGACTCCCGATGTGCGGTCTAGACCTAATACGAAGTTTCGTTTCATTCCCGAGAGCAGACAGGAAATGAGTTTGGTTCTAAACTTTAGGGAAACCTAGAGTCACTGATTTTGCAAGTTTTGGGTCTTGCAGATCGTATTTAAAGCGATCCCAACGGATTTCATGGCTAATCGAGTTTTGCACTTAGTTAACTTTGTTAAATTTCTAAAGGATTTAATCCTAATTGTTTTCTGGTTGAGATGGTACTTAGGCCTTTGCAGTTTGTATATAAAGTGATCCAAGTTTTACTACTTAGCTAGTTTAAGATAGTGTCTAGGGCGAAAGTGCTTTGAAAAATTGAAAGCACAAGGTAGTGAAGGGTGGGATTTGTGAAGAAAATGGTTTAAGACGGGATTTGAGGCTTTGAATTGAGCGTTTGAAAAGTTAATCAGGTGTTAAGATTGACCCAATGCCTAAGGATGTCTAATCCCAGGTTGGCAAAAATCCGGGATGTTACATCTATATTTAGATCTTTTCTTATCATTCGATTTTTGAAAATCAACCTTCTTTTTACTTTTGAAAATCTTGTAAAACTTTTTTGCTAAAAGAGCCATATCGTCTTCGGAATTTTCAAAATCAGAATTTTCTTGAGAAATACATTTTGAAGACTTAAGCACAATAGATTTACCTTTAGGAGCTTTAAAATTTAATTCATAGGTTTGTAAAGAACCAACTAGTTCTTCTACCCTCATATTGTCTGTATCACGAAGTTCCTGGATCGCGGTTACCGTAGAATTGAACCGTTCGAGTAGTGAGTGTAGTATCTTTGCACACTTTACTTTCTGAGATTTTATCGCCAAGACCCCACATAGAGTTTACAATGTCATTTAATCTAGTGTAGAAGTCCATAAACATTTTATTTTCCTCCATATGAATTTCTTCAAATTTAGTTGTGACGAGTTGGACTTTAGATTTTTTGACAATTGAAGTACCCTCGTGTGTCATTTCTAATATATCCCATGCTTGTTTTGCAGAATCACAGGATATAATTCTTTTGAATTCATCCGGTGATAATGCATAAGTAATTGTATTTAGTGCGTTAGCATTTGCACTACTCTCACTTTTCTGAAGTGTGGTCCATGAGAAAAATGGTGTTACTCTCATTGATTTTAAACCATCGATACCAGTCACTTCAGTGGTAGGTGGGTTCCATTCAGTTACTATGGCAAGCCACACATTCTCATCCATTAATTTGAGGAAAAACCTTATCCTTGCTTTCCAATAGGCATAGTTTGAGCCATTAAAGGGTGGAGGCCTAGTGACTAAAAGGCTATCAAAACTTGACATCTTATATATAGCTTAGATCATTAGCTCAGGAAATAAATCCAAGCATAACAAATAAAAGCGAGCTATTAGGCTTTGATACCACTTGAAAAGGCCAAGCTATATGTCCTGGGGGGGGGGGGGGGGGGTGGGTTGAATAGGACAACGACAAATTTAAAATAATTACAGTGGAATTTAATAAAGAGATAGCCAAACAAAGTAAATCAATTCACAATGATGAAATGAAAAGCAACCTCAATAAACAAGTATTGAGAGGTTGATACAAAAGTTGTTATAAGGACAACCTTACACCAAAAACCAAAGCTTATGGTAAGACAATCTTATTTCTAGAAAGGTCTTTATATCAAGAACTCAAACCAAAGAGGAATAAATATATATATTCAAACTATACTGAGGAATAAAATGCAATCTCAAATATTGATTGTTCTAAGGACAACCATGCACCATAAAAATGGCAGGGCAACCTTACCAGAACAAGTAGAGAAACTGAAGCTCAAACAAATAAAGGAATAGCTAGAGATAAATTGTGGATATATAAATCTAAACTATTACAACATTCCCCACTGAGCTTGAAATAAAATGATTACAACATTCACATCCACATACATTCCACAACTGAATAATCAAAGATAGGAAAATGAAGCACACAACCACACAACACAGAGTTATAGTGGTTCGCTTGTGTGTACGCCAACTGTTCAACAACAGCCACGCAGAATGCTACTCCACTCCTAATATCCTCACACAGGGGATATTAGCGTTCACTATCAAAAAGGTTTTCACAGGTTCACCCAAAACCTTCACAATTGTCTTTTTCAAAGGGCTTACACAATTCAAAAACCCACACTTCTGAGTTTTCTGGCTCTCCTCAGATAACCAACAACTTTGAGATTTTTCTGGCTTAACCTCAAATAAAAACAAAATACAGTAAATTACAAAATGTAAAATGCCTGTGTTTCTTCTTTGATGTAGCAGCCCGGAAGAACCAAGTCGGAGTAGAGATTTGAATGTTAAAGTTCAATGTCCAATACTCACTATATAATGGTTCTAAGTTCTAATAGATTTTAAATTAAAACACATGGGCTAGCTTGAATTGATTTTGATTCCAGAAAAAGGAAAACAACACTTCCTCTTTTCAGATCAGATTGGAATACAAGAAACAAAATCAATTTAAAAAGCTAAAGAAAGAAAATATTAAATATGCACACTTAGCTTAAATGGAGCACAGATGAATCTCTCAGAAGGCCGAATTAAATTAACTTGATTTTTCTCTTTTATTCTGAGATTGGTGCTCTATTTATAGGTAAGAAAATCACGTCATCGACTGGTCTTAAGTCGCTATGACTGGTCGTAGGACCAACTGATATTTGAAAATTCGAGCGCGATTGGATAAGGCAGTTTCACGACTGATTGAAGGACACCTTCGATTGGTCGAAGCTTGCTCAAGACTAGTCGAAGCAAGTCAAATTTCATCGCTAGACTTTGAGTCGTAGGTCTACGACTGGTCGAAGGATCAGTCGATACTATACATACGACTAGTCGAAGAGACCCCAGGACTAGTCGAAGCTTAACAGAAAATTTTTGAATTTTGCAACAAACTTACGACTGGTCTAGGAAATTCTAAGACTGGTCGAAGCAGTGCTAGGACTACTCAAACAAAGTCCAGGACTTGTCTTAGAATAGACTAAACTCACATATATAAAATATATGACTTATGTATCCAAAATGGCCTACTCTAAAGGTCAACCTAAGATCAGTCATACCTCAAAAGTGAAGTAAGGACATTGAAACTTAAAGATGAGTGACCTTGAGCATAATGAAACTTAAGATCTTGATGTAGCTTGAACTTTAAAGCATCTTGAAATCTTGAGTCTTGAAGTCGAACATTCTCACATTCTCGAGTCTTGACTTGTGAGCATTGTTTGTCTATCGAAGCTGATCTTGTAAGACTTTTGTCTTGACTTGACATACCGTTTGTAGAGCTTTGTTCTTCACATATGCAAGCTTCGTAACAAGATACATACAGTGTCTTTTGGTACCTCAAATTTGACAATATAATGAAGCTATCAACTATAGTACTTACAGGATGATACCAATACAATCAAGGTGGGACCCACAAACCCTGCTGACGATGTGGATTGAATCCATAAATCACGGTGGATCCCACCATCCCTGATGGATGGTGAGGATACAACAGATACATCAGGGTCAGGTCCGACATTGCTCGCGGCCCACCAGCTGGACAGCTGTACTGATCTTGTGTCACGCCCCAGACTTGGTAACCGGAATCACAAGGAACCCGATGACCAGTTCTTACCGTAACAGCCTCCATAGTACCACATTCCTGGCTCCTGAGGCAGGTTTCGATCCTTGGATCCTACAAGGAGAATTTTTCATAACAATATAATCATTACCAATATGAGCATACCCAAGATCACAGAAAGAACATCTGAGGATAACAAAGGCACACATCGCAAAATTCTCTATAAATTTGAACTTTTACAATCATCCATAAGGTCCAAAAGGACATACATGAGACAAAAAGGAAAGGAGAGAAATGTCGGCAACACTGGAGTCCTCAAATGCTCAGCTCTACTCCACGCTTTGCTACTACGACGTCTGCCTAGAATCTCCTGCTGGCATCAATCATGTATAAGTTTTAGAAGCTTAGAGGGTGGTGTAGGTGTGTGATAATGGTGCACAGAAAAATAGTAGGAGGTGCAAGGAGGGAAACATGCTCAATGAGGATATAACCAGCCTTACCAAGGCTTATCATGAATACGATGCGATGAGTACTGGACTCCATACCAAGGCAGTGCATGAAGGGGCTTACATAGTTAATGTTAATGCAATGCAAGTAATGCCAGTGCTCATATCCAAACCACAAGTCAAGTACATTTTCAATCATAACGAAATCACCGGGGTCCATTACACTGCTGAATGACTGCCACTCTACAGACCCCGCACAGTCAAACGAGCGTAAGAGACCTCACTACCCGCCTGTGGACAACCAATCACCAGCAAGGCCTGACAGTAGCGAACCCATTCACGAGCTGGTCAGACTCAGCCTAACAATGCCCCCTACACACCAGGTAGGTAAGGCCACAACCCTATCCAACCGACTATGCGACAGTAGGAGTCACGGCTTAATGGTATAAGGCCCTCGTGCTCATATATTCCACCCGGTCATGGCGTTGGAGCAGATCCTTGGTACCATGGAAGTTTTAAAAATTTCACCCATGGGCATCCTATGCACCCGGTATGCTCAACTAATATTTCCGGTGTCCACACATACGACCATCTACGAATATTCCTGTGGAGGCAAGGCCCTGATGAAGCAAGGGCGGATACCCACATGCTATGCAAATGCCAGATGCATGAATCACACAATCACTCATGCATTAATCTTAAGCATCCATCATGCTCCAGAGGGGAAAACTCCACCCCTCGGGGAGATGCCAACATACCCTACACTATGGCACAAGCATAGCCAATCATACCTCAACTAAGCATGCATATGATGCGTATGAGAGTGGGTCATGAAGATGAATATGGATGTCAATGAGGTGAAGATGAACTCTCTACCTAACCATGAAAGGTCTAGGTACTTAACCAATTTCCTCATAAGGAATACAACCTCTAGTGGGGGCCCATTTACCTGAGGTAGCCCACGAGACTAAGGAGAACAATGATATGGGCCTAAATAGATGAGACGGGCCTAGTAAGGGTCTATGGTGGGCCTTTAACCACCCATAGAAGCCCATGGGCCTACCTTAGGGGCACCAATGTGGATATCCAACCACAATTGGTCCTTAAGAGGTAGCCCATCTCTAATTGATCATGGATCAAGGCCCAAGGCCCACACAATATTAGAAATAAGAAATGGACAGCCATAAACATACCATATACACTCATGCTGGGCTTCAGAAAGGCAGCCCAAGGCCTATCCAAAACATGGGCCCAAGGAAAACACACATAGTCCAACCCATACATACCACTATGGGCCCATAGGGGAAGGGTTAGGGCCCAACAAAAAGGCCACTAATCCCATATATTGTGGTGGCCTAATGGGCAGCCCATTGCTCAAACCGCATAGGCAAATGTCATGCTCTTAGTCAAGTAAGGTTGGGCCTACAACCCAGCCCAAGTATAAAGTTGATTTGATGGGCAACCAAAGGCCCATCTACTTGTGTAACCTGGCCCACTAGCCCAACACAATAGTAGGGTAAAAGAAAATGGCCCAAGAGTATTCTAAAATATAAGGGAGCAATAAATGTCCAATTTCCTCAATATGGTGGGCCCCATAATCATGGCCCCAATGGGCCCTAGAACATCAGGGATGGGTCCCCAACTAATCATACACGAAGTCCAATGGGCTGGGGCCCAAAAGTTCTGAAATAACAAAGGGGACAATAATGTACAAAAAATTTCTGCAATGCATGTTGTTGTCCTGAATTTGGGCACTCCATTAGAGTGGGTCTAGGGCCTCAAAAACTCTGGGAATTGAGGGCCAAGATCCCTCATCATGTATACAATAAGAGGAAACCCAAAAAGGTGGCCCACCATCAGAGGAACCATTTTTGAATTATGGTTTTTATCAAGACATATTGCTGGACTGCACAGCAGAAAAACCTGGCAGTCTAACCATCTTGGCCCATTCTTTTAGATGCCCAAATGGGGTCAGTTGTGGGCTGAAATTTTACAGAGTGACACCTCCATAGGTGGTCCACAGTCCCACAAAATTTCAAAATTTTTGGATATTCCTAAGTTTTTAATTAATTTAAACAAAACAGTTTGTCCAAAAAATTGGACAGACCTAGACGTCCCAACGTGGTGAGCCAGTCCGGCCCTTGGCACGGTGTGCACAGGGGTCCATTGGTCCTGAAATTTGGTAGGTAGGTCTTAACATGAGTGGACCACAACTATAAAAAATTTCATAATTTTTGGACATCTAAAAATATTTTAATTTACTTAAAAAAATCAATCTGTCCTGAAAATCGGACTGATCTGGACACCATATTGTAATAGGCAGGTCTAGCCACCACCATGGTGTGTACAGGTATTCATTGGCCCCAAATTTTTTTAGGTGGGTCCTAACATGAGTGGACCACCTCTCTTTAAATTTTTATAATTTTTAGACGCCCAAAAGTATTTTAATAAATTTCAGAATTCCAACCTATCCATGGTGGAATGTTGCTGGAACATTGCAGAAAATCCAAACTGTCCACCTCACTTGGACCACACCTTTGGGACCCTAATGAAGGTCATATGGGGCTGAAATTTGGGGGACATAAAGATAAGATTCTCACCTTTTAGAAAAGTATATTTGATGGGTACAAAAGGTCCCCCAATCAGTCCCAAATTGAAGCCCAAAGTCCAACAAAAATCTATTCAAAAAAATTCTGGGCAGCAACATGCACATGAAATAAAATGAGCATAAGAACCAAAATAAGAGGAAATCACCCTATGGAATTTGAGTTGTAGTCCACCTCAGTGGGCCCCACAACTATTCAAACCTAATCCATACCATAAAATCCATTGCATGTGTCCAAAAAGGAGCAAATGGGGCACCTATGTTCATAGAGTGGACAGACATGGGCTTCCACTCTCTTTGGATGGTCTGGATACTTCCAGGCCACAAGGTGGGCCACACGCATCTGAGAATAATAGATCAACAAAAAAATAATAAGATTCGGCCACAAGAGAAGGGGCTCCGCCACATTGAGGCTCTTCCCTTCATCACAAACCACACATCACTATATTGATGGGATTACAAGATCTACCCATGCATGCATCTTCTAATCAAAATCCAATGGTGGAGATGCCATCTCCACCAAGGATCAAGGGTCTAGATGACCCACAAACCTATAAATCAAAGAAAAATCTCATGATGGGGTCCATGGAGAATGGCCCCATCATGGCAATCATGCATGCATAAAGTGGGTTGTTGGCCACACTCATGGAGTCATGTAGGACCTCCACCATTAATTGGTGGGTCCTACACACTCCCAATCAAATGAAAAAGGTTCATGCAAGAGGAAAGGAAAGAGACTAATCCCATGAATCACCCAACTTGAATCTTCAAGATTCTCCTATCTTTAAGCTCCTTAAGCTCCAAGGGTTATAGATCTATGGTTAAGATCATGTTCCAAGGACTAGAGGATGGAGGATTAGAGGGAGAAGGGGCGGGAGAAGAGAAGGAGATGGAAGGGAAGTTGCTGGAAATTCTAGCAATGTAGGAAAATGAGAGGGAGGGAGAGAATAAAGAGAGAGAAAAGAGACCATGATGGGTTTGTAAGAGAATCCATCATTACCATAGAGAGGAGTTTACAAAGTTGTAGGTTAGACTAGGCCTCTTGGTGGTTTTGTGGTTGGTGGTGTTAGTTCCATGCAATTGTGTAGTGTGTGGGTAGTATACCTTGGAACTTATGCCAAGGGTGATGGTGGTCCACATGCATTCCACTTAAGTGGGCCACATGATCAATGGTCATATAATGAAATGTACACGACTTTTGATCTACATATCAGATTTATGCGCGAGACGCGGCGTTGGAACCGCGGCGATAATGCGTCGCAATGGCATAGGTCTCGGCTCAATCTGAGTCAGGTCTACATGATCAAACTCAAGGATGACCGCAAATACTATCCAAGGGTTGTGGGTCACCGGGATTCGATTGGTAGGACCGTGAGACCATGATGAATAAGATGCATACTCACACACACACATGCACACATGAGAACTCGTGTTGAGTCTCACATCTTGTAACTGTCGTCCAGGTGATGGACAGTAGGATGAAACACATCCATCATGTGACGTCCCACATGGATGGGGTCCACCGAGCTTGATGGCGTCCTACAGCAGCTACCTGTTACTTATTCAACAGGTGGACGGGGTGGATGGTAGGCATACATCCCCCATGGGGTCCATTGTCCCAGCTGGATGGTTGGATAAATTACATGCATCAAGTGAGCTCCACCGTCCCAGCTAGACGGCTAGATGAAACACATCCATCATGTTGGTCTCACCATTAATCAGGTGGGCCATACCAAAAAGAATAGAGAAAAGAGAGAGGGAGAGAGAGAGATGGAGAGACCGTGAGAAGGGGAGGGACCCCGCCACTATGGGCCCTCCTTATACAATGCATACATCAAGATGGGTCCCACCATATGTGGGCCCTCAAATCGTTAAATCCAAATCAAACATCACCCACCGTTCTTGCTTCTTCTTGGGCTCCTCCTCATCTTAGCTCTAATGGGACATGATTCAATGGTTGAGATTGATTATGGAGGGTGGGATTGGGTGGTAGGGAGTGGGCCACACTAGCTTCTCTCCATGGTAGGCTCTCTTGCTTGGATGGTTTATTGCTTAGAGAATGAGAGAGAGAGAGAGGTGATGGGAGAGAGGGATGGTGAGTGATGGAGTAATGTGTACTTGACATGTAAGGGAGAGAGTTGACTTTAGGGATGGGTGTTGGTACATGGGGATGGGATGTTGTACTTGACATGCGAGGTGATTGATGGGACATTTCTCTTGGGTTTTGCAAAGCGCGGCATTTTCTTCGAACTAAATGCGGGCCCACATCTCCTGGCCCAGGTATTGGATCGGCGCGCGAGAAGCATTATTGGAATCGCGGTGATGGCGCGGTTGCAAGGGTACAAGTTTCGAGTCGAGCAGAATTTGATATACGGGACACGACTCAGGATCACACGCAAACACCGATTACAGATTACGACTCGTCGAAATTCGACCGGGAGGACCGTAAAAGCCTATGGAATGGTACGGGATATGACTCACAACACCTGTCAATCTAAGTCACGAAATGATTACATCAATTGGTAATTTATGCAAGGCTATGCTCTTATCGCAATTTGGAGGTGTCGATCGAAGGATACAATTAAGAATTCAATTCAACAATGACCGATGGTCGATCAGGATCGCAGTTATAAGATCTTTCGAGGAATGATGGTTAAGGTTGACATCATCTATTTAATCATGAACCAATGTTCCAGACTTCTCAAGATTGGATAAATTCAAATTAGCATAACTAATTTCTATTTTAGAAAATATCTAAGAAACTTTCATTCTATACTTAGGCTCTTCACACATCTTATGTGCTCACTTGTGGCCCTAAGTTGAACGATTCGGTATATGATCTTAAGCCCACTAAGATGAATGTTTTTTATACCCTCGTAATTGAATGAATGGTTTGGAGTTTGTTTAGTTAATTTGGGTATTCCTAGGGTGATTTAGGAAGTGGGGTTTCTTGTGTATGATGGATGGGGCTTGGATGATTTAAGTTTATCGTTTGGTCTTCACGAGATTAACATAAAGGGTGATTTGGCTCCAAATTTACTATGCGATTGATTTAAAGATTAAAAGGGTAATTTGGTTAATTCAGTTTATGTGTATGGGATAATCAAGATGTATTCATTAGTTATTTTGGTTTTAGGTGGATCTTCATTTAACTATGGCTATTCTAATTTATCAACGTTGGGTCGCCTAGATCTTGGCCCTCGATTAATTGCCATATTTGCTGCATAACATATTGAACTTTCCACCAATTATCTTTATACATTTCTCTTCTCTATCTATTAATGAAATTAGGAAGAAGGATATCCTCGAATTCTCTAAAATGACAAGCTGTGACAGCTTATGTGATGCAGGGATGAACGTGATGAGGTCGATCACCATCTTCCTTAAGGATAACTACTTCGAATCGATGGAGCTTCTCTGGACTCCTGATAGAGACTTCTCGAATCCATGAGGAAAAAGTAATAAAAATATAAATAAATTCTATAAAATTTGTAATTTAATTGATGAATAAAATAAATGAGTTTACACCCCTTTAAATAAGGATACCAATCCTTCGAAGAAGTTTCAGAATTGGACTACAACTAAAACTCCATAAAATTCGTAACTTACTATAAATAGTAAATTTACTATTTATAATAAGTGTCCTTTATGGCTTAACCACGTTATTCTCCTAATTTTTCTTAACACATTTCATGTTGGACACAACTCTTAAAGTCAAAGGATGAAGAGTTATAATCAAACTAAAACTTACTAAAATTAGTAAAAACATAAATAAACATGGAATTCGACCGTCGATCTAATGGAATCTCACAAATTTGGCATGGGTAACCCGTATTCCCTAACTTGGTTGGCTAAAGTAGCTTGTCCTACCCCAAAATCATATCTTATACGTCGAGTAACTCGTTACGATTTGCAAGATATGCTTGTTTTAAGGTTCTGACGGTTTTGATGACTTTTGCCTCCGATCGGGCCTTCTTTGGTCCATCTTGGACATGAAAGCGTCAACGACCAGCTCTATATCAATCCCCTCCACTTTAAAAGAACTCATCCTCGAGTTCTCATCTTGCTTCGGTTCATGATACTCCGTCAGGTGTGCCCTGTAATGATACTCGGATCAAAAGTTATGATCAATTTACGGTCCACCTTTTTTTGGTCCAACCATGCTAGGAGTGTATCGGTGCCACGTCCTACATCAGACCCCTCCACTTGGAAAAAACTCATCATCGAGTTATTCAAGGGACTTGGCTCATGATTCTCAGATAACTTCTAACATCGATGTTTATTAGCGCTTCTCTTGTACTTAGCGTTAGGCTCTTGAGCTAACACAATACATGTACTCATGCTTTCCTTGACTTAGCTAGTATGGATCATTTCCTTCACTTGTGCCTGCAAGAACTCACATTCTTTCTGATAATGTGGGAAATTAGGCAAACTTATCTATGTGATAAGATCAATGTAGTTTTGTATATCTCGTATGGGAGGTAATTTATTAGGGAGTTCTGTTCACAACCCCAAGTGTAAGGTCGTGATGTGGTAATAATCTCAGTCAGACCGAGTTCGAATCCATGGGGACTATTCTTATGTGTATTCTGAAAGCAACTAGAATTAGAAGTAGAATAAGATCTAAAACTAAATGTGAAAGATTAAAGAGAGTAATTATGAAAACTATCAATTTGAAGTGGAAACTAGGGTGCCAATGATCCACTTGTAGGTTCTCAGGATGTTACCCTACTTGATTCAAAGATCATGTAACATCCCGGATTTTTGCCAACCTGGGATTAGACGTCCTTAGGCATTGGGTCGATCCTAAGACCTTACCAACTTGTCAAAACTAAATCCCACAGTCAAAAATCGCTCCTTAACCCATTTCCTTCACAAATCCCACCCTTCACTACCTTGTGCTTTCAATTTTTCAAAGCACTTTCGCCCTAGACACTATCTTAAACTAGCTAAGTAGTAAAACTTGGATCACTTTATATACAAACTACAAAGGCCTAAGTACCATCTCAACCAGAAAACAATTAGGATTAAATCCTTTAGAAATTTAACAAAGTTAACTAAGTGCAAACTCGATTAGCCATGAAATCCGTTGGGATCGCTTTAAATACGATCTGCAAGACCAAAACTTGTAAAACATGTGACTCTAGGTTACCCTAAAGTTTAGAACCGAACTCATTTCCCGTCTGCTCTCGGGAATGAAACGAAACTTCGTATTAGGTTTAGATCGCACATCGGGAGTCCGATTAACTCGAAGCTAAGGAACTAGGACCGCCCCACTGGGCTTGACAATCATCTCAAAAATCAGCTCCGACCGATGTCCCACGGTCATTTATTTCGATCCGGAGCGAGGGAGTGTGAAAAACACTATTCCCTTTCCAAATAAATATCTGGAATAGTGATCTGGCACCATTCGCTTGTGCATCAGTATTAAGCAACCTGACCGTCAGAATCAGACCAAATTACACCCTCGGATTAAGAAAATTTCAGGAACAATTACATGTACTTGGAATTTCGGATCGTGGCCCACTGACCGTTGAACTGAAAGTGGTCCGCCACGTGCGATCTGGAAATCCGATCGAGTCGAAAACGTAATCCCTCATAGATCCATGTGTGGTGAGCTTAAGTCTGACGTTTGGCTCAAGGAGGGCCACCAGAACCTCTTTTGAGCTGAAAAAGTGACGAAATACCTATATTAGCAGTAACCTTTGAACAGGAGTCTATTTCGGTGAGTTTTGAGGCTATATAAGGACCTTAAACCCTCTCCCATTCAGCCATACGAATTTGGATTTGAGAGAGGGAAAAGAGAGAGAAAGTGTGGGAGATGTGGGAGAATCTCCCTGCCGTCCTTCCCTGCTGCTATCCATGCTCCACCGCATCCTTCTTGACGCTTTTCGGCGTTTCCGGCGTCGTTTCTAGGTAAGAAACCCTAACCCTAATCTGTTTTGGGGTTTAGACGGTTGTAGGTTGTGAAGTAGCTAACCTATTTCGTTCTATAGGTCGCCTAGTTGCCGTATACGGAAGCTTAGCAAACCTATCAACTCCATTACGATTCTACGACAAAAGGTGAGGACTTTAAGCGTATAAGTTACGTTTTTCAACGCTTTCAATGTCAGATAATGATAGATTCATGATCTGCATGCAAATGCACATATACAAAGTGCTTTCCGTTTCCTGTTTCGATTAGCGATAAAGAATATGGATTTTCACATACTCTAGATATACGTAGAAATACCGTATACGTATTTTTCTTGGGAAAATGTTTGACATGTTTATTTAATGTTTGATTATATCATGTGTGGATAAAATGCTAGTTTGGCGAAAGGGATCGCAAAAATACATGTTCATGTGTAAATGTCATGTATGTTGAAATGGCGCATTCTAGAAATTCCGCATACGTGCGGATTTTGGAAATGTAATTGTCATGATTAATTGTTATATGAATACGGTATACGCGGATAAAATAACCGCTTAGCGAAAGAATAGCCCTAATACATGTTTGCTAACATACACTATGTATGTTGGAATAGTGTATTCTAAGTGTTGTGAAAATGGCTGAATGAGTATAGAATTCTCATTCGTGCTCGCCATGACTAATTGTCATGGAAATATGATTGTTGTAATGACAATATCCCTTTGACGAAAGGATTTGCCCTAAATCATGCCACGGCCAGTATACACTATATGTGCTAAAATGTGTGGCCCAAGTATTTGTGAAAATAGCTGAATGAATATGGAACTTGGGTTCCTGCGTGCCATGACTATCCGTCGTCGTGGGTGTACGCGTGTTATGATTAGGGCAACTCCCTAGCGAATGGATTTGGCCTAATGCCTATGTGATCGACATATGTCATGTATGTTGATGTATGTTTGTTTAAGTGTTTCTTGAAATGTCTGAATGTGTAGTAGTTAGCAATTGTAATATATAAGGGTGTTGAGATATGATTCTCAACCTCTTTTCACTATGTGTATGATCTCCTTTGATAGTTGTGTGATTAGGATTTGAACATGTACAAACTCATGCTTGTGTTGTGATTCATAACATGCTCAACTGTTTTATGATTTTAACTATGTCATGCATATGTTTAAATTTATATTTATGTTGTATGATCCGTCATGGGTGATGGGGGGGGAGCGGAGCAACGAGTGCGTGCAACAGCCCTGGCAGCCCTAAACGGATAATACCAGACTGATTGTATGATTTGAATCCTGATCCATTACTGCTTTATATCTCTGTAATTGATTGTGTTTGGGGCTATGATTATAGTCCAGGCAATCATCGGTAACGAGATTGAACTCGTGGCTGAGATTCATTTGCCACGTGGGATGTGTTCGACGAACTCGAGTCGTACGTTGCCTGTCGGCAGTGGCTAGGCCACACGAAGTTGTTTATGCACTTCATGTCGTGCAGCTCAACGGGCGATCGTGCTAGTCGAGCTCATCAAGTAACCCGATCTGCCTTATGCATGTTCACCCTGTTTGGACGCTACTGCTTGAACCTAGGGTACCAAACTTACCAGTGAAACCCCTTTTTAACCATGGTACCTCGATCCGCTAAGCCGCATGAGCCGGGCATGGTTGTATGGGACACCGTGGTCGAGCTGTCGGCCTACGCTGGGGCCATGTGTCTCCCCGTAGTGATCATTGCGCAACCAACTCATGAGCCGAATACGGTGGTATGGGACACTGTATTCGAGCTGTCGATACTTCGGCGAGAGCCGAGTACGGTGAGATCTGTGCTCGTGCTGACGGGCGACGAGTCCTCCGTGGTATCATCGAGTACACTCCAAGGGTCTGTGATTGGCCACGAGTCTTTCACAGCAACTAGAGTGTGAGTTGAGCCGAGTACGGTGAGACCTGTACTTGAGCTGACAGCTAGTGATTGAGCCGAGTACGGTGAGACCTGTACTTGAGCTGACGGCCAGCAATTGAGCCGCATACGGTGAGATCTGTATCCGCGCTGACGGGTGACGAGCCCTTTGTGATGCCTTCACTACGCTTCTCAAACCATAATATCGTATGAGATTATCTAGGATTGACGACCCTAGAATGGATCATGTTTGGAATGATACAAGGGAGGTACCTTAGTTTCCAATACTGTTGTTTGAAATGGACTAATAAAAACTTGGTAATCATGAGCATCATCGCACCGCATGTGCTTTGTAGATGTGGCGCACTGAGGGAGTAAGCATTCGCGAACGTAAGATGATGTCGCTTGAGGGTGGTTTGGCAAGGGCATACAGCATCATGTCATATCATTTTTGCACTTAACAAGAGTAGTTAGAAATGCTTGATTTGTACTGCTTTATCATTACTGCTTGATTGATTTGATAACATGTTAACTTATGCTTTATTGTTCCACTGAGTTGATCACTCACTCCCACGTTAAGGGACGGTGTTGTACACACCAACCAGATTTGTTGAGTTTCAGGTGGTGGTGGCGATGCTTGTGAAGCAGAGCCGGACTACTTCTACGATGATAGGAGGAATTCTCCTGTCTGTATCTCTCTGGCAGGTCAATGAAGACCTGATATTGTATTGACGGGGCTATGGTACATGGGATAGGAGGCATTACACTTCCTCACATTTGGTACATTTTAGAACTGCACTTGTATTTATTTACCTGGTAATGTATCACACTCTGGAGACTCATCATAAGTTATATATTTTATCTATCTATCACAGTCTTCCGCTTGCAATTTAACTGTCTCTAGAGTATGATGCTGTTTTGCTTAATCTCACTCATGTTCAATGTACGAATACAGTCAACATTCAATCATCATTCATTTTGTTGCATAAGTGATGTTCTGGAACTCGGGAGTTGAGATTATGCTCGACCCCCGATTTTCAGGGCGTTACAGATCACAATTGGAATTGAAGTCCTATCCTATCTAATTGGAAAAGAGAAATAATCAAATCTCTGAACATCTCATGAATCTAGTCTCAACGAATGAGAGTTGTGAGGTTTGGAAGTGATTCCATCACCTAACCATGCCAGGAGACAACGATAAACAATAAGATATACCAATCTCACAACCAAACATAAGAGAATTGGGAAGATTAGGAAGGATTCCATCAGTCAACCATGCCCATGGGACAATGGTGAACAATAAGATCTCCTAATTTCACAATATCAAAAACAGGAAAAGAAGATGCTCAAAGCTATCGCAGATATATTGTAATTTAAGTCACAACAAACCATTAAAAACTTAAAAGTATTCCGTAACAAAGAACTAGAATCCATGATGTTCAATAAAAACATGAATCAAAGCGAAGAAAACATCCCAATCACGCTACAAGCTGCACCCTTTAGCCCTAGCTAAAGGATTTAGCCAACCATAGACATGATTGGAATCAACACCCTAAAAGAAAGAATTAAAAACAAACTAGGAAAGAAGAAAAACTCTTAGAAGGCTTGTCCACCCCTTGGCTCAACTCCTTGAAACCCTAGATATCCTAAAAATCATAGAACAGCCTCAAATTTACGCACTCCACGTAAAATTTACATAACCGTCGACTGGTCGAGGACCACCTTCGACTAGCCGAGGGCCACCTTCGACTAATCGAGGATCACCTTCGACTAGTCGAAGATCGCGCGAATTAAAAAGATCATGTTGCTAGAGTTCGAGTTGAAGTTTCCTCGACTAGTCGAGCAGGAGCTTAGATGAGTCGAAGCTTAGATTAGTCGAAGCAGACCTTGGACGAGTCGAAGATCACGCAAATTCACTTCAAATGTTCGATTCTCTTCATTCCTCACTTGGTTTCCTTGGATCTTGAGGTCTTGAAATCTTCAATCTTAGTTTCCTAAGATCCATCCCTTGTAGTGGTGATTCTTGAGCATTAAATTCATGCTTTTAACATTCTTTTTAATCCAAGCTCTCAGATTCACCTTGCAACACAAACATGAATAAAATATAACATTAAGCAGTATCATGTTCATAAAACCAAGATATAACTGGGGGAAAATATGCAATATTTGAGTCTCAAAAAGTTCATCGAGCACAATCATTTTAAACTCCTACAACACTAGTTTCAAATCCACTGGGATGTTCACAGGCTCTATATATTCTTTATTTTCAACAAATGCATATATATCTCATGTTTCCTCAAATTGCTTAACAAAGCCTGTTTAGTTGTGAGAGACTGTCCCTCCACTTTAGAAGTCTTGGGCTGGTTCTTCATTTCCATAGGGGCAAGGATAATCTTTTTTATCATCTTTAATAAATATAAATATGTTATCTCGATCTCTATGTGTAACATCAATATTATTTTACTAGGGTCGACCAAGTAACATGTGACAAACTTCCATGTCGATCACATCACACATTACTTCATCCTTATAATATTTACCATTGGAAAATGATATATGACATCATTCAGTTACGTCTGTTTTGTTAACCTCCTTGATCCATCCAGTCATGTGTAGAGATGAGTGCATTTTTGTTTTCAGTTGTAGCTTTTTTATCATTATTTTCGACGCATGATTCTCACTACTCCTGACATTGATGATCACGTACAGACTTTTTTGTTTATAGTGTAACTTGTTCGAAAGACGTTGTGCTGTTGTAAATTTATCTCTACCTTTGGCACATATAACGACTTCCTCATGATCAAAGTGGTGGTGTGCGATTCAGTTTCTGACAGGTCATTCATGTTGCCAACTGCTGGAATTCTTCGGTGTAATCTGTGATGGTTAGATTCCCTTGTCGATAATTTTGATATTACTAGAACAATACTTGCTCGTAATCACTAAGGAGGAACCGTGGTCGAAGAAGGCGTCTCATCCGTGGCCCTGATGAGATGAGCGTCTTGTTCTGTCAAGCACATGAGAGTTGTAAATGCTCCCACCATGCAGAAGCACTGGATTTTAATTTGAAGGCTACCAACTTCACCTTTTTATGCTCTGTCACGTCCATATAATTGAAATATTATTCTACTTTGGCAAGCTAGTCAAGGAAATCTTCTATACGTAATAATCCATTAAAACTAGGAAGTTCGGCCTTATCTCGATAATCTCTTTCAACATGATCTAGACGATTGCCTCCATGGAATGGTCATCGGGCAAAGCCGTCATCGAGGTCATCGTTGCTGGAACTCACATCATTCGATGTAGCCTTACGATTTACCATTGGTAATGCTCTATGGAAATCGGGGTTGTGCCGTACAGCAGCCACGGGTGGTTGAGCATTACCTAGGGCTCGGGGCGGAATTAGCACATCTGCAAGACACTCGAGGGTTGCCTGCAGCCCATGCATGGTCAACTAACTCTCTCAGTGGAAAGCCTCCATTCTTTCCGAAAGATAATGAATCCATGGATCACCGTCCATAGGATTTTGGTCCATACCTTCGTTATTTACCATTGGCCCGAGGGGAGTCCTCGCTCTAATACTAATTGACACAGGGATGAACGTGATGAGGTCGATCACCGTCTTCCTCAAGGACAACTACTCCGAATTCACGGAGCTTCTCTGGACTCCTCACAGAGACTTCTCGAATCCACGAGAGAAAAAAGGAAGAAAAATAGAAATAAATTCTATAAAATTCGTAATTTGATTGATGAATGAAATAAATGAGTTTACAACCCTTTAAATAAGGATACCAAGCCTTGGAAGAAGTTTCAGAATTAAACTACAACTAAAACTCCCTAAAATTCGTAACTTATTATAAATAGTAAATTTACTATTTATAATAATTGTCATATGTTGGTTAACCACGTTATTCTCCTAATTTTTATAAACACTTTTCATGTTGGACATAACTCCTAAAGCTCAAAGATGAAAAGTGATAATCAAACTAAAATTTACTAAAAATAGTAAAAACAAAAATAAACATGGAATTCGACCGTCGATCTAATGGAATCTTGCAAATTCGGCATGGGCAACCCCATTTAGCCGGGTTGGTTGGCTAAAGTAGCTTATTCTATCCCAAAATCAATTATCGTACTTCGAGTAACTCATTATAGTTTGTGAGATATGCTTGTTTTGAGGTTCAGACAGTCTTGATGACTTTTGCCTCCGATTGGGCCTTATCTGGTCCATGTTGGACAAGAAAGTATCTACGACCCGCTCTACATCATTATATTAGAAGTTAAGTTTTAAAATATGGCAGATCGGTCCTAAAATCAACTGGACCACACTATTACGGTGGGAATGGGGACACCCAATACTGAAACATTTCTGGAAACACTTAGATGTTTGTATTGCATCTAAATTGTTCATACAATTATACCGACTAAGGGCCTGTTTGGATGCCTGTAAGTTGGGTAAGTGGGAAGTGACTTACAGGGAAGTCACTTACAGGTGGTGTTTGGAAGAGAAAATTCACCTGTAAGTAACTTACAGCCTGTAAGTCACTTACAGGTAAATCTACCAAAAAACTACAGGGGGATGGGGGTGAGAAGTTACTTCCCTGTAAGTCACTTACAGGTACAACGGTCGGATTTTTAAAGCGAGGGGAAGAGGGAGAAACGCACTAACCCACCAACCACCGTTAAGCTCCAGCCAATAAAGAAGAAGCACCAGCCATTGAAGGAACCCACCAACCACTAGGAGGGGATTGAAGCTTTCGTCTCTCCATCCTAATATGTCTCTCCCTCTCTACAATCTGTCTCTCTTTCTCCCTCTCTGCAATCTCTCTCTCTCTCTCTCTCTCTCTCTCTCTCTCTCTCTCTCTCTCTCCCCCCTCTCCCTCTTTGCAATCTCTCTCTGCAACTACTATCTCCCTCTCTCCTCCTCCCCAAACGGCAGGGTTTTCATTGCAACCTCCTTTTTTTTCTTTGCTTTAAAAATGGGAGTGGTTTAGGTGTTACTAACGTGGAGGCATGCTCCCTGCACATGTGTGCAACTTTACACACGTGTAACACCCCGGATTTTTGCCAACCTGGAATTAGACGTCCTTAGGCAATTGGTCAATCCTAATATCTGATTAACTCCTCCAACACTAAATTCAAAGGTCTTAAATCCCTTCTTCAAACCATTCTCTTGAAAACCTCACCTTTCCTTCACAAATCTCACATTTCACTATCTTTTTCGCCAAACTCGTCTAAGTGCTTTCATTTTAGACATGAATCTTAAAGTCTAGGTGATGCTGATCATTCCGTACAAAGACCCGAGTCCCACCTCGAGTAGGTGTCACTCAGGATTAAATCCTTTAGAAATTGGACGAGGATTGACTAGTGTTAAACTAGAGCTCATACGAAATCCACACTAATCACTTTAAATACGATCTGTAAAACCCAAAACTTGTAGAATCATTGACGCTAGGTTACCCTAAAAGCTAGGATCAATCTCATTACCAGGCTGCTCTTCGGAGCATTACGAAACTCTGTTTTAGATCTGGACCGCACATCGAAAGTCCGATTAACGCAAAGTTATAGAATTAGGACCGCCTTACTGGGCTTGACAACCATCTCAGAAATCAAATCCAGATAATGTCCCAGCGCTATTCGCTTGAGCCCGGAGTGAAGAGTGTGAGAAAGGTGAAATTAATTAAAAATAAAATATAAATTTAAGTAATCTGACACGTGTCGCTTGCGGATCAGTTATAAGGATTCTGACCGTCAGAACAGACCAGATTACACCCTCGGATCAGGGATATTTGCCCAAACATATCCATGTACTTGAAATCCCCGATCGAGATTCGCTGACCGTTGAAGTGAAACTGGTCCGCCACGGGCGATCTGTAAATTCGACCGGAACGAAACCTTAACTACACCTAGATCCAATGTCTATGAGCTTAAGTCCGACCTTTGGCTTGAAGGGGGCTTTCAGAAGTGCTCCGTTGAGACGGAACAGTCTCCCTTTGGCTATAACCTAAGTATACTTTGACCCCGAGTCTAATTTGGTGAGTTCTAGACCTATATAAAGACCTTAAACCCCCACTCTCTCATTCCATACGAATTTAACAAAACCTAAGAGAGAGAAGAGAGAGAGAAGAGAGAGAAAGTGTGAGAGTTGTGGGAGGATCTCCCTGCCACTCTACCCTGCCGCTATACACGCTTAACCACCCCTTTCTAATCGCTTTCTCGGCAATTCCGGCTTCATTTCCAGGTAAGAAAACCCCAACCTTAATCTGATTTAGGGTTTCAATCGATTCAATTAGCGAAATAGCTAACACTACTTGTGCTTTAGGTCGTTGTACTGTCATGGAAGAAGACTTAGCACTCCTACCAAATTCGTTACGATTCTACAACAAAAGGTGCGGACTTTAGGTGTATAGGTTATGGTTTTCAACACTTTCAATGTCAGATAATGATAGATTCATGATTTGTATGTTATTGCACATGTACAAAGTGCTGTCCGTTTCGTTTTTCGGTTATACGTTAACTATGTTGGATATACCGTATTCCTCGTATTCGTAGAAAGTACCGTATACGTATAAATTTTGAAAGTGTGTTTGCCATGATAAATGACTATATGTATATGCTATATATGTGTATGATACTTACTCAGCGAAAGGATTAGCCCAATTACATGTTTCGGTTAATATACGTTATGTATGTTAAGAAGTGCATTCTAAGTGTTTGTGAAAATGCATGTATGAGTGAGTACTTAGATGATTGTGCTTTAGGCAGGTGTTAAGATAGGATTCTCAACTAACTTAGAGATGTATATGATTTCCTCCATGTTGGTTGTCTAATTTAACCGCTTACTATGAAATATATGTGTTTGTATTTCTTGTTTATATTGTGCTTTGTAACATGCTTTATGACATGTTTGTTAACATGCTTGAATTACTTTATTTATGATGCTTTACTCTACATGCTTTTGGTTAAGGATTGATTGTGATTGGGGCTATGATTATATTCCAGACAATCGGTAACAGAATTGAGTACGTGGTTGAGATCCATTCGCCACGTAGGATGTGTTTGACGAACCCGAGTCGTACTTCAGTTGGTGACAGTGGTTAGGCCACGCGAAGTGTTTATGCACTTCATGTCGTTCAGTTGGTTGTGCGCTCCTGCTAGTCAGGCTCGTCAAGTAACCCGATCTGTCTTCTATATGTTCACTATGTTTGGACGCCTCTGTTTGAACCTGAGGTACTAACCTTACCAGTGGAATCCCGTTAACCGTGGTACCTCGATCTGCTAAGACTCATGAGTCAGGCATGGTGGTATATATGGGACACCGTGGTCGAGCTGTCGGCCTACGCTAGGGTCACGTGCCTCCCCGTAGTGACCAGTGAGCAACCCAGACTCGTGAGCCAAATACGGTGGTATGGGACACCGTATTCGAGCTGTCGGCCTACACTGATTGGTGACGATCCCTTTGTAGTGACCTCGAGCATACTCTGAATTTGCGGTGAGGTGACGAGTTTTGCCGTGGTGAATAGAGTATGAACTAGGCTTGTATCAATTTAGTGATGAACCGTTAAAAAGGTGATAGGGGAGTGGTGTAACGATTGCGTGTAACAGCCCTGACAGCCTTTACATTGACCTAGAACCGCATCATCATATGGGAGTATCTAGGACTGATGACCCTAGAATGGATCATTGTTTGGGAATGATATAAGGAAGGTACCTTAGTTTTCCAATACTGCTGTTTAAAATGGACTAATAACAACTCGGTAATCATGCTCATCATCGCATTGCATGTGCCTGGAAGATGTGGAGCACTGGGGGTGCCAGCATGCCGCGGACGTAAGATGGTGCCGCACGAGGGAGTATGTTGGTGAGGGCATGCATCATAATCGCATCTCATCCTTGCGTTAGTTACAGTACTTAGGAATGTTGATTGTACGACTTTATCATTACTGCTTAACTGTTTTGATAACATGTTAACCTATGCTTTATTGTTCCACTGAGTTAGCTACTCACTCCCACGTTACGGGACGGTGTTGTACACACCAACTAGACCCTGTTGTAGTTGCAGGTGATGGCGATATTTATGAGGCAGAGCCAGACTTTTGTGACGGCGAGGATGCCTTCTTGTATTATGCCGTATTCTGGCGGCTTCATTTGAGCCGTGTCTTGATCGACAGGGTTACAAGGATGTTGACTAGATGATACTACACCTTTGGTATATTTTGAAATTGTACTTGTAATTAGTTAACCTGGTAACACTATCATACTCTGGAGACTCACCACAATTTATATAGTTTATATATCTAACACAGTCTTCTGCTCGCTATCTCACTTGTCTCTAGAGTATGATATGTTGTTTTGGCTTAATCTCACTCATGTTCAATGCACTAATACATATAACATTCAATCATCATTCATTATGTTGCATTAGTGATGCGCTGGAACTCGGGAGTTGAGTTTATGCTCGACTCCCGATTTTTAGGGCGTTACAACACGTGTCATGGGACTTTAATCCGAACGGTCCATGTGATGCGGCATACCATGAAACCCCCTGGGATTGATTTTCAACCTAACATAAAACTCTGGTGGGCCATAGAAAAGAGATATGCAAATCAAGGGAGGAAACCGTAAGTTTTTTCATGGCCCACCAAAGTTTTGGATCAAATTAAAAGTTGGGCCTTGGGGGTTTCATAGGGTTTTACATCATGTGGACGGATTGGATAACCGCACACATTTACAGTGGGCCTAAATGAGTTTACTGAGTTTACTCAGTACAATAAAAGTATACCGTGGGGCCCACTTTGATGATGTGTTATATATCCACTCCGTACATCCATTTCTCCGACTCATTTTAGGATGTGGTCCCAAAAACTAAGCAGATCCAAATCTCACGTGGACCCCACCACAACAAACAGTTGTGAGTAATTAATAGAGTCATTGGCTTTGTTGCCTGTTTCTAATGGTGTGGTCCACCTGAGATTGGCTCTGCTCAAGTTTTGGGATTTCATCCTAAAATGACGTGGAAAAACAGATGGTCAGCCTGGATATAAAAACTATTCATATGGTCAGCCAAAGGAATGAATTGTAAGAGAGGATGATTCCCAAGTGACAAATTTTAAATGCACTTTTTATTATTAAAGAAGACATTATTAATGTACTTTGATTATTATACTTGCTATTAATGTTTTTAAGTTTATTCCCAATGTTTAAATTGAGTTATTGCTTCATATTATATATATTTTGAATTCATGGGCCCACTTGATGATTAGTTTGGCCTAATAATTAGCTCGAATATTCATCTTGATGGGCTTAATAAAATGACATATTTGATCCTACTCATTCTTATATGATCAAAACATTTTGGAATAATTCCCTAATTCAAGCTCTGCTCGGTACGAATATACAGATTTTCACCTGTAAGTAACTTATAGGTTACCCAAACAGAAAAACTAAGTTACCTGTGACTTACAAATTATATCTAAGCAGATTACCTGTAAGTGACTTACAGGCATCCAAACCGGCCCTAAGGTAGAGTGAAAACATAATACCAGCCTGATCCAAAACTCAAAGTGAGCACTGAGAAGGATATGGATGTGCCTGATTTTGAGTCCAACTTCCCATTGTTTCATGTGGTGTAGTCCACTTGGGTTCTGGATGTGCCGGATTTTCTGTCCGAAGAAGAGCTTCGGAGGTGTCACAAAGACCCGACGGTGGCCCCAGATATTTTTCTGCACGGACTCCCTGCGATAAGTAATGCAAGAAATTAGAATCCTATGTGATGCCAGCCAAAGTTTCCATTTCTCATCTTTAGCGCTCTTTTACTCCCGGTTTTGTTGGGATTCCTCAAAAGGCATAGCCGGCCATTTTGAAACCAAGAATGATGACGGTCTCAATCGAGCGGGCAAGATGTCTGCCAAAGCAGGGAAAGAGCTGCACTCAAGTGAAGCCCTCACGAGAGCAACCCTCGGAGTGGGGGTGGGAGTGTGATGGGGCATAGTGGGAACAGTAAATGTGGTTTCTCGATCGGGAGACGTTTTCAAGTTTAAATGCTAATGTGAAGCTAGTTATATAGTGTGAGTCAAGCTCACCTGTGCGCCTTCTTACGTGAGCACCCATGCGCACATTTGCACGTGTCATCATGGGCACAAAATCTGAACGGTTCATATGATGTAGCACCCATGAAACCAGTAGGGCCTAACTTTCAGCCTGATCCAAAACTTTTGTTGCTATAGAAAAGAGAGAGGCAAATCAAGGGAGGTAACCGTCTTCTTTTTCCATGGCCCACCAGAGTTTTGGAACGGGTTCTATGGAGTGCTGCATCATGTGGACGGTTCAGATTTTGTGTTTACATCACCTATAAAAGAGTGCTCACGAGTTCTGGTGAGAATTGGTGCGCATCTGAGTATTTCACGGTTAGTTGATATACCATGCAACTTCCTCCTCAAAAGGAGGTAGAGCTGTTAATCAGATGGGCCACACCTTGGGTGTACAAAGGGCCTGTAATTTTGACTAATCCGGTGATTAGAAAAAGCCCAATTCCCTCACTTTTTGACTATAGTTCATCTAAAGAGGAGGCCATCAAGATCAATGGTCCTGATCTTTACAACTGTATTCCATGCGTGGAGTGAGAAGGAGCTGCACCGAAATTCTAATGATGCGTGCCGCTCATTAGCATTCCTCAAAAGCTAAAAGCACGTTAAAAAAGGGGAAGCAAAACATCACGCTTTTCATCAAAATAAGAAGCGAAAAGCAATGTGCACTCGCTTGAGTGCACTTTACATTCAAAGTGCACTCGCCTAACACATTAGAACAAGAAAATTGAGTGCAAGATCAGCGGCCCTCATCTGGAGATGAAAAATGGTGCAGATTGGGTGTCTAAAAACTCGGATCTGATATAACCACAGTGGGGTTATTTGCCTACATAAAAGTTGGACCATTGGTCATTTTTTACTAACCATTCATTTCTTTTTATACACACGGGACCCACTTACGATCATGCGTGTCTGATCTTCTTTTATATATAAATAAATAAAAATCTGCCTGGTCGCGGAATGGATGAATGGAGTTTCTCATTCGCATGCTTGCCCAACGTGCCCACAAAGAGCTCACCGAGTATTCCTAGAAACGAAAATAAAATATTAGTAGAGGGAGAACAGCAAAAAAGATTTGAGATCATTCGTTAAAGAAGGCCGACTCAGATCCACTTGGTTCGTCCTGAGACTAGTCGTACCGGAAGAGTCGACCCGACTCACTCCCTGTTCCTAATTTTGACGGATGGTGTTGCTACCTTGATACCGAATTGGGTCGCATATAATATTTGCAGCCTATCAAAACTGAATGTTCAGCTCGATTACAACCCACCAACTTTGACCCCAAGTGTCAAGATAGCCAAATAAGTTAAAATTAACAATATATGACCAAAATTTTAGAAGATTGGTAGCCTATTTAGCCACTCATAAGATATTGTTTAAAATGATCAGGTAATTATGAAAGGATAGGGTTCATTGTCCAAGAATAGTTTGCACATTACCTTAATGTATGAAAGGACTTCTAAATGCAAAACAAACAAAAATTAAACACTAACGGTCGACCAAAGAGAATAACTGTAATGTACTTTCTTGAAAGAGGAACAACTTGTATTACAATGTAAATCGTCTAGTGCATGAGCGTAGGCTTGGATTAAAGTTACTAAGTTATTGCTGCTACTAATGTAAAATATAGATAGTAGTTACGCTAAGGAATGTAAAAGACAATTAAAGGATAATTGAAAGATAAATTTGATTGGGTTGGTATAAGACACTTTGTTTCGTTGAACTCATTTGCTATTTATAGAGTTCCTTGTGATAGTCATCCATATGTTTCTTCCCACATTCAGTCGATTATAGCAATTGATTCAGCACCACTCTGGCTTTTTAGACTCTTCTTGGACACCTGTCCCAGTAAGCGCTTCAACACCGTCTTTCTCTCAATCACGTTCCATCTTTCGATCTTCTCGATCACACTCCATCTATAGATGGTGTGTAACACCCTGATCCGTGCTAGTTGTAATTCTATAAACGGCGCTCAAAGTGTCCTTACGGATCTTACTTATGTTGTATATTTCTCTTGCAATGACACATGTCCATTCCTAATTGGCTATTCCAGGAATGATAAAAGATAGGGTACAACATTACCCCCCATGTCGCTTCGCCTTTGAGCAAAAAGGTGAAAGCAATGGTGCTCCATTGTTCAATGTAATAAATGCAATTAGCCTTTCTTTAACGTGTCAACTCCCTATTGCTTCGCTCGATTGAGATAAAAACTGAATGACGAATTTGCTCATTTTCCATGGTCGTCATTGCCATACATTGCACACAATTGAATCGTATGAGGAGTCGTGATTATCCTCTCATTAATGCACACATTCCTGACCGATATATCTCCAATATCAATTTGATTTCGATTTTTCTACAACCCTTTCCCTTTACGTCTTCTTCTCCTCCAGCTTTCCAAACTTGCTTATGTTATTACCATAGTTGCTTCTTTGTCTTGTGGTCCGCTAATCTTCTATCAGGAAGACTTCATACACTACAAGAAAAGGGGGCTTTATCCTCAGTTCAAAACTGTGGCTAAAAAGGTTAAAAACTGAGGCTAAAGCCTTTAGCCTAAGTTTTGCCTCAGTTATCCAAACCGAGGTTGAAAACGCAGTCGCTAAAGGCTTTAGCCTCAGTTTTAGCAACCGAGGCTAAAATGACTTTTATAGCCTCAGTTCTTCAAGTGAGGCTAAAAGAACCTTTTAGCTTCAGTTTTCTCGAAATGAGGCTAAATCAAAATTTTAGCCTCCATTGTTTCCAACCGAGACTAAATCCAAATTTTAGCCTCAGTTGCCTCCAGTTGAAGCTAATCTATTTTTAACCTCAATTCTCAACAACTGAGGCTAAAGCCTTTAACCATGGGAGTTGTAGTCTTAATTTAGGTAATTGAGGCAAAACTGAGACTAAAGATAGATTTAGCCGTGTTTCTTTCACTGTGTACCTGCCTGACAAACTGTAACGTCCCAGATTTTTCCCAACTTGGAGGTGAACGTCCTTGGGCAATGGGTCTATCATAACATCTTATCAACTTCTCAAAAACTCAATCTCAAATTCTCAAATCCCCTTTCGACCCATCTCTTTCAAAAATCTTACCTTTCACCACCTCATTCTTCAAATTTTTCTAAGTACTTTCATATTACACACCAATACTAAATCTCAAAGAATGAAGAACTATAATTAAACAAAAATTTACTATAAATAGTAAATTTACAAATAAAATAGACTTTATACCATTAACCTAATGGAATATGGGGAAATAACTAGGTTATTGTGATAGCTTAGCTTCTCCTACCCCAAAATCATATATTACATGTCAAATAACTCATTCTGGTTTGCAAGATATGCTCGTTTCAAGAATCGAGTGGAAGAATCACCACCGGGACCACCAGAGGGGCGCGACGCCACCTCCCGTCGGCTGCGCGCCGCTGGTGTACCGAATTTCGGTGGACCCTCGTTGAAATTTTCTGCGTTTTCAAGCCGAAAAATAAAATAAAAATTTTAATATAGGTAAATCTAGGATGATGTGACAATTGTCCAAAAATTATTAGTTCAGACAGCTGCTACTTTCAGAATTTTTAGAATTTTTCTAGAACACGAAATTTAATGAAATTTGGTGGAGATAAAGTAGAATTGATGATGAACTATTGAAAAAAATAATTAAAATAAAATACTAACTGAAAGTGCCAAGAAAATATAGAACTACCCGAGGACCGCATCCTTCAGTATAATTTAGGCGAAATTTAGTTAAGTACTAAACTAAATAATTGGTGGATTTAACTCGAACCACAATTTCCACAAATGGCAGGACCCAAAACCATTGACTCAACATCCCTTAAAAACATAGGAGAAAATCCCACGAGCCTGTCACTCTCGGGAGTGCATTGAAACCCCACATCGGACCTGGACCGCACGTAGAGAATCCGATGACCTCGAAACTATAGGATTATGTCCGTCCTACTGGGCTTGACAACTATCGCGGGAGTCGAGCCTAGATAGTATCTAGAAACACATAACTTGAGCCCTAAGTGAAGTGTGTGAGAAACGCGAATATTTTTAGAAAATGTAATGAAACTTAAGTAAATTGGGTCATTCACTCATGCACGAAATTGAGAATTTCGCACCCTCAGTTTCTGACCAAACTTCTCCCATGGGAAAAGGAAATTTTCCTGCACATATCTGTGTACTTGTGGCCCCGATCGAGTAAGCATGACCGTTGATTTGAAACGGATCTTCCACGGACGATCGGCCTATCCAATCGCACCGAAATCACATCCTGGCGTAGATTCATTGTTAGGGAACTTACTCTATGACGTAGGTGAGTAGTGGGCCTTCTTATGAGCCCTGTTTGTAAAAAAAAAAAAAAAACAGTCGCCCTTTGGGTATAAATTAAGTATACTATGGCCCTAGGGCCATTTGCATCAGTTTTAGGCCTATATACAGTCCTTAAACCACCCCCTCTCTCTCCCATACAAATTTCTCCAAACCCTAGGAGAGAGAAGAGAGAAAAGGAGGGAAAAGAGTAAGGAGAGAATGGAAATCTTTGGAGATTGCTGCAGTGGTTCTCTACCACTACTCTACGTACGGATTCACCTCCCCACTTTGCTACACAATCATTTTCGGTTATGATTTAAGTAAGAAAACCTAACTCTAATCTTGATTTAGAGATCCAAATAAAGTAATCGACGAAATAGCTAACCTATTTCATTGCTTAGGTGTCACACCCCAAACTTGGAAACCGGGCTCACAAAATTCCCGATCACCGAATCCGGCGCCGACAGCCTCCATAGAACCCCATTCTCGACTCCCAGCACCCATTCGCCAGGTTCTGATCCTGAGATGCTGCAAGGAGGATTTCCAACATCAGTTTGATTCGTAATAAGCATAACCAAAGGCATAACCCACAAACAACAACCAAAAACTCCATTACATTTCCACTATGATAAAAAACTTTACAAGTACAATGAGCATAAAGGGAAATACATTGATAATAGACAAAAAGCTCCAAAATGATCACCCTGTGCTCCTGCCTCAGCGCTGCTGCGATCCAACGTCACCTGCACGCAACAGTCGTGCATAAGCTTATAGAAAGCTTAGAGGGTGGTGAAAGTGTGTGCGCAAGGTAGTAATGCAGTATGTAGTATCAGAGTAATGCGGAACATGCTGGTGAATCCATGCATACTACTAGCCGTACCAAGGCTATGCGATGCAAGGCATGAATAATGTCGGCCATACCAAGGCCATGCGGTGCGAAATGCAACTTAAGCATACAAATCCTCATCTAAGTCCACATATCAATACGACTCAAATCTGGGATATCACCGGGGTCTAGTACACTCTAAATTAAATTGTCGCCTCATCGCGCGCAATAAGGTAAGTGGAAGAGACCTCACTACCCACCTGTCAATATCGGGCTCGGCTCGTCGATAGCGGACCCATTCCTCGAGCTGGTTAGACTCAGCCTAGCTTTGCTCCCTCCTCTCGGGCGGCTAAGGCCGCACCCCCTTCCAACCGACCACGACACAGTGGAAAGTGTAGTCGTCTGGTAATCGGCACTCCAGCACCTACTCGGTCTAGACGTTGGAGCAACCTCTTAATACCATAAGGGTTTAGGGACTTTCACCCAGGGATATCTATAGCAGCCCATGTAGAACAAGATTTCCGGTATCCAATCCTTCCAACCACGATACGCCTGTGGAGGCTACGGCCCTGATGTTGCTAGGGCGTACAGTAACCATATCACTCAATACGAAATGCATGAATCACACTATCCAGTCATGCGGCAGTCCTGCGCATATCGTGCGCTCATGTGGGGCAACACCGCCTAACCAGGAGCCCCTAAACAATCTACCCGAAAGCATATGCTATGATCAGTTACTTCTCATATCAAGCATACATATGATGCGTATGATCATGAATCATGGAACTATACTAAACATGTTATACGGTGATGGATGCTGTTCATAACGAAGATGGGCCTAGACGGCCAATAAGTATGAACCTAACAATGGGCCCTAGGGAGAATTATAATGCGGACATCTAACCAACATTATTTGCACAATGTGGACGTCAAACCAACATTGCTCCCAAGGCACGGCCTACACTGTAACGGTTACACACATTCATTAGATTGGGCCTTGCTTATGGGCCTCACATACATCGCATCGGGTCCCGAATACACATTAGGTGGGCCTCGCTCCTGGGCCTCAAATATATCACAATGGGCCTCGTATGTCAAACGGGCCACATCACATGGGCCGCATTATATGGGTCACACCAATGGGCTTCAGGTATATCAATATAGGCTACACCGATGGGCCTCATTTATATCAAATCGGGCCCAACCTCGTGTATATTTGAGATTCGACCTATTCATAAGTTAACATAGAGATAAACGAAGTGAAAATAATATCAGGTTAATTGGAAACCACCACGGCCCTAGAAGTTTGAATGGTGGGTGTCATTGTCCACTATTTAGTAGTGGGGTCCAGCCGAACTTTAGATTTGACTCACCACTATCTCCCCATGCCGTAAAATGATCTCGCAAATGGTTGGATGGCATGGATACAACACTTGCATCATGGTGGGCCCCACCGCTCAAATAGTGGACGGTGTCGATATACAGTAATGTGGGGCCTGCCGCCAACAAAGGAGCAGCTAGGTGGTTGTTGTACAAGCGGCTGCACTAGGAGGGCAAAGGTGGGTCCCACGTAAGGTCCACCACCATAAACATATTATATAATATATATAGTATACAGTATATAATATATAATATTATATATTATATAGCAGTGGGACCCACAGAACTCCCTGTCGCTAGATGGTAGTGGGCCCCACAATCAAAACAAATGAACGACATGTGCAAACACATACATCATATGGGGCTTACAGTCCACTGACGTTCACAGGGAGGGAGAGAGTTAGAGAGAGAGAGATAGAGAGAGACGTAGAGAGAGAGGGGGCAGCACATGGCTGCCTCTCCTCCATTTCCTTCCTTTTTCTTTTCTTTTTTCTTTTTCCTTCTCTGACACGAGCAGAGACACCACGGAGGTGGGTCCCATGAGGTCGAGCGGTGTGGGCCCCACCATTGATGTTTGCCAACATCTAGCCCATCAGTCAGATGCACCATTTCAGCATGGGCCTGAGTCTCAAAAATCAAGTCAGGCCGTGACTTGTGTGGGCCACACCAGATACAACGGTTGAGAGGGCTTCCCTCCATTTAAAACATTCATAATCAGTTTTTAGGCCCACTGAGATGTGTCTCACAAATCTAGCCCACCCATTGTGGGCGTCCCACTTGAATGACGGCCAGATCAAGTTCCAGCCGCATCCAAACAAGGTGGGTCCCTCGTACGGCTACCCTAAGGGGCCGTACCAAGACCCCAGGTGTTGAAAAGGGGTATCTCCACTCCGTCAGCCAGTTAAGCTATGGATCTGGGTGCACGGCCCATATGGATGTGGCCCCACCGTCCACGGATGGTAGACGGTTCAGATAAAACACATACAACTGGGGGTGGCTTGCCTAGGGGGATGGATGGAGTGGGTGGGTCCCATGGACCCCACCGTCCACACCCACTGTCAGTCACACTTCACGGCTAGCTACTCCCCCTGTCACCCACACTTCACGATTATCTACACCCACTGAATACGTCCGCCTGGACGAACAGTGTGGATGATCACCCCATCAAGGTGGGTCCCACACGGCCCACCTGTTTTCGATCAGGCTAATATTTGTGCTTCCCCTTTCATCCGGGTGGCCCACCATTTAGATGGCCCATACCAATAATAAAAGGCCAAGGTGGCCCACTATTTGGATGGTGTGGATGAGATACATACATCAAGTGGGCCACAAGCCATCAAACACAAAGAAAAAGGGGGAGAGAGAGAGAAAGATTAGTAAGGATGGAGGGGCCCCGCTACTATGGGCCCCTCTTGCATACAAATATACATCAAGGTGGGTCCCACATATGTGGATCCTTAATCAACAAAATGAAGGAAAAACAAAGATCTAAGATCACCCACCGGCTTCTACTTGCACCTTAGACTTCCTTAGCTCCTTAGCTTTGATTCCAACGGATGAGATGAGATTTGGATGGTTGAGATGGGAGATGAAAGGGTGGGAAAGGTGGGCCACACTTGTGGCTCTCTTGGAGAAATGGGAGAAGCTTGGACGTATGGTTCTCTTGGTTGCTTGGAATGAGGTTTGAAAATGAGAGAGAGAGGTTTGTAAAAGGGAGAGAGAGATGGGTGATGTTTGATGTGGTGGTGATGGGTGTAAGAGCCACTTTTGACTTTTATGGCAAATGGTGTAAGAAAAGCATGGGTGGTGTAAGAACTTTTTGACTTTGGGGGTTGCTTGGGGAAGAGTGTGAAGTGATATGTACTTGACACGATGGGATTGATTGATGGATGATTGATGTGACATCTCGTAGAGATTCTCTCGAAATTCGTACGCGCGGCATTTTCCTCGTACCGAACATTGGCCCACATCTCTGACCAGGGCATCGGATCGGCTCGCGAGTTGCGGCATCGGAACCGCGGCGACGGCGCGGTCGTAATGGTATAAGTCTCAGGTTAGAGTCGAATCGGATTGACTGCGTGTAAATCGGGTCGCCCGCAAACGCCGGTTAAGGGTCGAAGGTTGCCGAAATTTGACCGGAAAGACCGTGGAAGTCTACGGAACGGTACAGTCTAGGATACGGGTCTTACAGCTCTCCCATCCTAATAAAAATTTCATCCTTAGAATTTACACAATCATCGCAAGTAGTCATAACTCATGAGGAAGACGAAACATAACATTACCCTATAAAATTAGAGATAACATACAAAATACAACTGTAACATCCTAAATTTTTGCCAACCTGGGATTAGACGTCCTTAGGCAATGGGTCGATCCTAACACCTTATTAACTTGTCATAACTCAATCCCAAAGTCTAAAACTGCTTTTGAACCCATTTCCTTCACAAATCCCACCCTTTACCACCTTGTTCTGTCAATTTTTTTCTAAGTACTTTCACCCCAGATGCTATCTTAAACTAGCTAAATAGTATAACTTGGATCACTTTATATACAAACTACAAAGGCCCAGGTACCACCTCAGACAGAAATTACTTAGGACTAAATCCTTTAGAAATTAGGCGAGAATTAGCCAGTGTTAAACTAGAGTACCTGTGAAATTGGCATCAATCACTTTAAATACGATCTGCAAGACCCAAAACTTGTAGAATCATTGACGCTAGGTTACCCTAAAATCTAGGATCAATTTCATTACCCGGTTGCTCTCGGGAGCATCTCAAAACTCCGTATCAGATCTGGACCGCACGTCGGAAGTCCAATTAACACGAAGTTAAGGAATTAGGACCACCTTGCTGGGCTTAACAACCATCTCGGAAATCAAATCCAGATAGTGTCCCAGTGCAATTCGCTTGAGCTCGGAGCGGGGAGTGTGAGAAATGTGAAAATAATTCTAAATTACATTCAAAATAAAGAAATCTGGCACCTCTCGCTTGCGGATCAGTATTAAGCAACCAGACCATCAGAATCAGACCAAATTACACCCTCGGATCAGGGATATTTCCCCAAACATATCCATGTACTCGGAATCTCCGATCGAGATCCACTGACCGTTGAAATGAAACTAGTCCGCCATTTGCGATCTGGAATCCCGACTGAAACGAAAACTTAACTAAACGTAGATCCAGTGTTAGTGAGCTTAAGTCTGACCTTTGGTTCAAGGGGGCCCGCCAGAAGTGCTTCGTTGAGCTGAAACAGGTCGGCTTTGGTTATAACCTAAGTGTACCTTGACCTGGAGTCTATTTTGGTGAGATTTTGGGCTATATAAGGACCTTAAACCCTCTCTCATTTCAGCCATACGAATTTGAGAAAAACCCTATGAAAAGAGAGAGAAAAGAGAGACAAAGTGAGAGAGAAGTGGGAGCATCTCCCTGCCATGCTTCCTTGCCGCTACACGAGCTTAACCACTTCATTCTAATCGCTTTCCCGGTGATTCCGATGTCGTTCCTAGGTAAGAAACCCTAACCCTAATCTGTTTTGGGGTTTTGATAGTTGTAGGTTATGAAATAACTAATCTATTTCGTTCTATAGGTTGCCAAACTGCCGTATACGAAAGCTTAACAAATCTATCGAGTTCTTTCCGATTCTACGACAAAAGGTGCGGACTTTAGGTGCATAGGTTATGGTTTTCAATGCTTTCAATGTCAGATAATGATAGATTCATGATCTGCATGCAATTGCACATGTACAAAGTGTTGTCTGTTTTCCGTTTCGATTAAAGATGAGGAATACGGAATTTTACATCTTCTAGGTATTTGTAGAAAGTACCGTATACGTATAATTTTTGGAAATGTATTTTCCATGATTATTTGCTATATGAATATATTATATATGGATAAAATACTTATTTGGCGAAAGGGTTTGCCCTAATACATGTTTTTGCTAATATATACTATGTATGTTAAAGGAGTGTATTCCAAGTGTTTGTGAAAATGACTGAATGAGTATAGAATTCTCATTCGTGCTCGCCATGACTAATTGTCATAGATATATGATTTTTGTGTTGGCGATACCCCTTTGACGAAAGGATTTGCCCTAAATCACGCCACGACCAATATACACTATATTTGCTAAAACGTGTAGCCCAAGTGTTTGTGGAAATGACTGAATGAACATGGAACTTGGATTCCTGCTTGCCATGACTATCCGTCGTGGGTGCACGCGTGTTATAATTGGGGCAACTCCCTAGTGAAAGGATTTGGCCTTATACCTATGTGATCAACATACGTCATGTATGTTGATGTATGTAGTTTAAAGTGTTTGTTGAAATGACTAAATAAATTTGGATTTATGATTTTATGCCTGCCAAATGTATTGAATGTAAGAACATGATTGATGTGTATGTGACAAATCCTTGCTATAAGGATTTGTCCTATTCTATGTTGAAATCAACATACGTCATGTATGTTGGAGTGGTGTAGTTTAAGTGTTTGCTAAAATGCCTGTGTGAGAAATTATGTGACGAACTAAGTTTAATAGGGTGTTGAGATAGAATTCTCAACTACCTTAGAGATGCATGTGATTTCCTCCATGTTGTTTGTTTAGTTTAACCGCTTACTTATGAAATATATGTGTTTGTATTTCCTGTTTATATTGTGCTTTATAACATGCTTTATAACATGCTTGAATTACTTTGTATATTCTGCTTTACTCTATATGCTTCAGAATAAGGATTATTGTGTGTGGGGCTATGATTATAGTTCAGGCAATCGGTAACTGGATTGAATTCGTGGCTGTGATTCATTTGCCACGTGAGATGTGTTCAACGAATCGGAGTCGTACTTCGGTTGGCGATAGTGGTTGGCCACACGAAGTGCTTATGCGCTTCATATCGTTCAACTTGTTGTGCGCTCGAGCTAGCTGAGCTCGTCAAGCAACCCGATCTGTCTTATGTATGTTCACCATATTTGGACGCTACTGCTTGAACCTAGGGTACCAAACTTACCAGTGAAATCCCCTCTAACCATGATACCTCGATCTGCTAAGACTCATGAGCCAGGCATGGTGGTATGGGACACCGTGGTTGAGCTGTCGACCTACGCTGGGGCCACGTGCCTCCCCGTAGTGACCAGTGAGCAACCAGACTCGTGAGCCGATTATGGTGGTATGGGACATTATATTCGTACTGTCGGCCTACATTGATAAGGTGATGGGGGAGTGGTGCAACGATTGCGAGCAACAGCCCTGGCAGCCCTTTGTAGTGGCCTCGAGCATATTCTAAATTTGCGGTGAGGCGACGAGTTTTGCCACAGTGTATAGAGTATGAACTAGGCATGTATCAATTAGTGATGAACCATTAAAAAGGTGATGGGGGAGTGGTATAACGAATGCGTGTAACAGCCCTGGCAGCCTTTGCAGTGACCTAGAAGCACACCATCGTATGAGATTAACTAGGACTGACGACCCTAGAATGGATCATGTTTGGGAATGATATAAGGGAGGTACCTTAGTTTTCCAATACTGCTGTTTGAAATGGACTAATAATAACTCGGTAATCATGCTTATCATCGCACTGCATGCGCCTGGTAGATGTGGAGCACTGAGGGATGAACGCATGTTGGAAAAGTAAGATGGTGTCGCATGAGGGTGGTTTGACAAGGGCATTCATATGAATATCGAGCGTAGATAGTATACAGAAACACACAACTTGAGCCCTAAGTGAAGTGTGTGAGAAACGCGAATATCTTTAGAAAATGTAATGAAACTTAAGTAAATTGGGTCATTCGCTCATGCACGAAATTGAGAATTTCATACCCTAAGTTTCTGACCAAACTTCACCTATGGGAAAAGGAAATTTTCCTACACATATTTGTGTACTTGTGTCCCTGATCGAGTAAGCATGACCGTTGATCTGAAACGGATCTTCCACGGACGATCGACCTATCCAATCGCACCGAAATCACATCCTGGTGTAGATTCATTGTCAGGGAACTTACTCTATGACGTAGGTGAGTAGTGGGCCTTCCTATGAGCCCTGTTTGTAAAAAAAAAAAAAAAAAAAACAGTCGCCCTTTGGATATGAATTAAGTATACTATGGCCCTAGGGCCATTTGCATCAGTTCTAGGCCTATATATAGTCCTTAAACCACCCCCTCTCTCTCCCATACAAATTTCTCCAAACCCTAGGAGAGAGAAGAGAGAAAAGGAGGGAAAAGAGTAAGGAGAGAATGGAAATCTTTGGAGATTGCTGCAGTGGTTCTCTACCACTACTCCACGTACGGATTCACCTCCCCACTTTGCTACACAATCATTTTTGGTTATGATTTAAGTAAGAAAACCTAACTCTAATCTTGATTTAGAGATCCAAATAGAGTAATCGATGAAATAGCTAACCTATTTCATTGTTTCGGTGTCACGCCCCAAACTCGGAAACCGGGCTCACAAAATTTCCGATCGCCGAATCCGGCGCCGACAGCCTCCATAGAACCCCATTCTCGACTCCCAGCACCCATTCGCCAGGTTCCGATCCTGAGATGCTATAAGGAGGATTTTCAACATCAGTTTGATTCATAATAAGCATAACCAAACGCATAACTCACAAACAACAACCAAAAACTCCATCACATTTCCACTATGATAAAAAACTTTACAAGTACAATGAGCATAAAGAGAAATACAATGATAATAGACAAAAAGCTCCAAAATGATCAGCCCTGTGCTCCTGCCTCAGCGCTGCTGCGATCCAACGTCACCTGCACGCAACGGTCATGCATAAGCTTATAGAAAGCTTAGAGGGTGGTGAAAGTGTGTGCGCAAGGTAGTAATGCAGTATGTAGTATCAGAGTAATGCGGAACATGCTGGTGAATCCATGCATACCACTAGCCGTACCAAGGCTATGCGATGCAAGGCATGAATAATGTCGGTCATACCATGGCCATGCAGTGCGAAATGCAACTTAAGCATACAAATCATCATCTAAGTCCACATATCAATACGGTTAAAATCTGTGATATCATCGTGGTCTAGTATACTCTAAACTAGATTGCCACCCCATTGCGCGCAATAAGGTAAGTGAAGAGACCTCACTACCCGCCTACCAATATCGGGCTCGACTCGTCGATAGCGGACCCATTCCTCGAGCTGGTCAGACTCAGCCTAGCTTTGTCCCCTCCTCTCGGGTGGGTAAGGCCGCACCCTCTTCCAACTGACCACGATACAGTGGAAAGCGCAGTCGTCTGGTAATCGGTGCTCCACCACCGACTCGGTCTAGATGTTGGAGCAACCTCTTGGTACCATAAGGGTTTAGGGACTTTCACCTAGGGATATCTATAGCACCCCATGTAGAATAAGATTTCCAGTATCCAATCCTGCCAACCACGATACACCTGTGGAGACTACGGCCCTGATGTTGCTAAGGTGTACAGTAACCATATCACTCAATGCGAAATGCACGAATCACACTATCCAGTCATACGACAATCCTTCGCGTATCGTGCGCTCATGTGGGGCAACACCGCCTAATCGGGAGCCCCTAAACAATCTGCCCGAAGGCATATGCTATGATCAGTCACTTCTCATATCAAGCATACATATAATGCGTATGATCATGAATCATTGAACTACATTAAACATGTTATACGTGATGGATGTTGTTCATAACAAAGATGGGCCTAGACGACCTACAAGTATGAGCCTAATAATGAGCCCTAGGGAGAATTATAATGCGGATATCTAACTAACATTATTTGCACAATGTGGACGTCAAACCAACATTGCTCCCAAGGCATGGCCTACACTGTAACGGTTACACACATTCATTACATTGGGCCTCGCTTATGGGCCTCACATACATCGCATCGGGTCCCGAATACACATTAGGTGGGCCTCGCACCTGGGCCTCAAGTATATCACAATGGGCCTCGTATGTCAAACGGGCCACATTACATGAGTCGCATTATGTGGGCCACACCAATGGGCTTCAGGTATATCAAATAGGCTACACCGATGGGCCTCATTTATATCAAACCGGGCCAACCTCATGTATATTTGAGATCCGACCTATTCATAAGTTAACATAGAGATAAAGGAAGTGAAAATAATATCAGCTTAATTGGAAACCACCACGGCCCTAGACGTTTGAACGGTGGCTGTCACTGTCCACTATTTAGTAGTGGGGTCCAGCTGAACTTTAGATTTGACTCACCACTATCTTCCCATGCCGTAAAATGATCTCGCAAATGGTTGGATGGCATGGATACAACACTTGCATCATGGTGGGCCCCACCGCTCAAATAGTGGACGATGTCGATATACATTAATGTGGGGCCTGCCACCAACAAAGGAGCAGCTAGGTGGTTGCTGTACAAGCGGCTGCACTAGGAGGGCAAAGGTGGGTCCCACGTAGGGCCCACCACCATAAACATATTATATAATATAATATATAATATATATAGTATACAATATATAATATATAATATAATATATTATATAGCGGTGGGACCCATAGAACTCCCCGTCGCCAGATGGCAATGGACCCCACAATCAAAACAGATGAACGGCATGTGCAAACACATATATCATGTGGGGCCTACAGCCCACTGACGTTCACAGGGAGGGAGGGAGAGAGAGACAGAGAGTTAGGGAGAGAGAGACAGAGAGAGACGTAGAGAGAGAGGGGGCAGCACGTGGCTGCCTCTCCTCCATTTCTTTCCTTTTTCTTTTCTTTTTTCTTTTTCCTTCTCTGACACGAGCAGAGACACCACGGAGGTGGGTCCCATGAGTTCGAGTGGTGTGGGCCCCACCGTTGATGTTTGCCAACATCTAGCCCATCAGTCAGATGCACCATTTCTGCGTGGGCCTAGGTCTCAAAAATCAAGTCTGGTCGTGACTTGTGTGGCCCACACCAGATACAACGGTTGAGAGGGCTTCCCTCCATTTAAAATATTCATAATCAGTTTTTGGGCCCACCGAGATGTGTCTCACAAATCCAGCCCACCCATTGTGGGCGTCCCACTTGAATGACGGCCAGATCAAGTTCCAGCCGCATCCAAACAAGGTGGGTCCCACGTACAGCCACCCTAAGGGGCCGTACCAAGACCCTAAGTGTTGAAAAGGGGTATCTCCACTCCGTTAGCCAGTTAAGCTATGGATCTGGGTGCACGGCCCACACGGACATGGCCCCATCGTCCACGGATGGTGGACGGTTCAGATAAAACACATACAATTGGGGGTGACCCGCGTAGGGGGATGGTTGGCGTGGGTGGGTCCCATGGACCCCACCGTCCGCACCTACTGTCAGTCACACTTCACGGCTAGCTACTCCCCCTGTCACCCACACTTCACGGTTATCTACACCCACTGAATACGTCCGCCTGGATGGACGGTGTGGATGATCACCCCATCAAGGTGGGTCCCACACGGCCCACCTGTTTCCAATCAGGCTAATATTTGTGCTTCGCCTTTCATCCGGGTGGCCCACCATTTGGATGGCCCATACCAACAACAAAAGGCCAAGGTGGCCTAATATTTGGATGGTGTGGATGAGATACATACATTAAGTGGGCCACAAGCCATCAAACACAAAGAAAAAGGGGGAGAGAGAGAAAGATCGGTGAGGATGGAGGGGCCCCGCCACTATGGGCCCCTCTTGCATACAAATATACATCAAGGTGGGTCCCACATATGTGGACCCTTAATCAACAAAATGAAGGAAAAATAAAGATCTAAGATCACCCACCGGCTTCTACTTGCACCTTAGGCTTCCTTAGCTCCTTAGCTTTGATTCCAACGGATGAGATGAGATTTGGATGGTTGAGATGGGAGATGAAAGGGTGGGAAAGGTGGGCCACACTTGTGGCTCTCTTGGAGAAATGGGAGAGGCTTGGACGTATGGTGCTCTTGGTTGCTTGGAATGAGGTTTGAAAATGAGAGGGAGAGGTTTGTAAATGAGAAAGAGAGATTGGTTATGTTTGATGTGGTGGTGATGGGTGTAAGAGCCACTTTTTGACTTTTCTGGCAAATGGTGTAAGAAAGGCATGGGTGGTGTAAGAACTTTTTGACTTTGGGGGTTACTTGGGGAAGAGTGTGAAGTGATATATACTTGACATGATGGGATTGATTGATGGATGATTGATGTGACATCTCGTAGAGATTCTCTCAAAATTCGTACGTGCGGCGTTTTCCTCGTACCGAACGCTGGCCCACATCTCCTGACCAGGGCATCGGATCGGCACGCAGTCGCGGCATCGGAACCATGGTGACGCCGCGGTCGCAATGGTACAAGTCTCAGGTTAGAGTCGAATTGGATTGGCGGCGTGTGAATCGGGGTCGCGCGCAAACGCCGGTTAAGGGTCGAAGGTTGCCGAAATTTGACCGAGAAGACCGCGGAAGTCTACGGAACGGTACGGTCTAGGATATGGGTCTTACAATTGGTGCTCGACGTTCCATTTTTTGGAACGTAGGATTCGATCCACGTCCGAATCGAGTGTTCCGACGAGAGGTGCGGACTATAAACGTTTTGGTTATGGTTTTGAATGCTTTCAATGTCAGCTAATGGTTTGTGTCTGACTTGATTGCTACCATATTGTCTTACATACACCGATCTCAATATATTTTACATGTATGAAATATGTTGAACAAAATATGCATTCCATGTGTTTGTTGAAATGTCTGAATGAACATGTAAACATGATTTATGCTTGCCATGCCTACTAATTTAGGATTCATTGTTGTTATATGCATGCTGACCTCTCTATGTAAGGATCTGCTAAAATACATGTTGTAACTACCCTAGTCTACATATTTGGTGAAGTGTAGTCTAAGTGTTTGATGAATTGTCTGAATGAGAAATTGTTGATGATTTGTATGTATTGCGAGTGTTAAGATAGGATTCTTTCTTTCCTTACATATATGTATAGTCTTTTTCATGAAATCATATTTGCCTCTATGCAAATGATTGATAAAATGCTAGTATTTGGTAACATGATGAAGGTGTTTGATGAAATGCTCAAATGAGGAATTTAGTTGGATTGGTTGTTAAATGATGATATGATTATCACATGTGTCTACCTATTGCATCTAAGTAAGAATGGGGCTACAACGTAGTCTAGGAGATCGGTAACAGTTTTCGTACAGGTGGCCAAATTAGTCTCACCACATCGGATAATTCGATGAATCCGGGTCGCATGACGACTGTTGACAGTGGTTAGGCCACAAGGGGTGCTTATGCGCTCTATGTCGATTAAGTCAACGTGTGCTCGTACTAGTCGAACTTACCAAATGAACCGATTAGTCTATTGTGTATTTAGCATGTATGGACATCATTGTTTGAATCTAAGGTACCACTTACCAATGTAAAAGCCTATTTCAACCATGGTACCAAGATCTGCTGAGGCTCATGAGCCGGGAATGGTGGTATGGGACACCGTGGTCGAGCTGTCGGCCAACGCTGGGGTGACGAGCCTCCCCGTAGTTACCAGTGAGCAACCCAAAATCGTGAGCCGGGCATGGTGGTATGGGACACCGTGTTCGAGCTGTCGACCTACGCTGAGGTGACGAGCCTTCCCATAGTGACCGCGAGTATAAAATTTTGAATTTGCCTATCGACTGCTTTTCATTAGGGGTGATGCCCTACAACTTGCCTATCGTATGTGGTTAACTAGGATTAACGACCCTAGATGGATCCTTCGTTTGGGTTAATGATATAAAGGGAGGTACCTTAGTTTTCCGAACCTGCTGTATGAATAAGCTTAATTAAGTACTTGGCTAACACGACTATGCACCGCATTGTATGTGCTTTGGCGAGGAAGTTGCACTTTAGGGAGGTTGTCATGTGCGAACTTGGTTGTCGGAGTCGCTTGTGAGGGAGCTTTGTGCGAGGGCATGCATCATTATTGTACTCCATTCCTACATTAATAAGAGTAGTTAGGAAGTGATTGTTGTATTGCTTTATCATTACTGCTTGATTGACTTGATAACATGTTAACCTTTACCTTATAGTACCATTGAGTTGGCCACTCATTCCCACTCTGGGACGGTGTTTTAAAACACCAACTAGACTCTAGTTTAGATGCAGGTGACTATAAAGTCTATGCAACGGAGCAGGACTTTATGGATTAGGAGGAAGAGTTCTCCTACTTTCAGCTCTCGGGCGGGTCTATTTAGACCTCGTGCCGATGCGCAGGGACTACAGGTATATTTGGCTTAGTTGGATGCATCCAGTTTCCCGCATTTTGTTATTTTCAAACAATACATGTATATATTAAACCCGGTTACATAATCATACTCTGGAAGTTTGTGAAACACCCACATGCTTAAATATATATGGTTCAGACTTCTACTTACTTAATTTAATTATATCTGGAGTATGATATGATGTTTTAGTATAATCTCACTCATGCTTAACTCTTTAATATGGACGAAATCTGAACATCATCATCCATACTGCATAAGTGATGTTCTGGATCTCAAGAGTAGAGCTTTGCTCGACTCTCAAAATTCAGGGCATTACACCAACATCTTGAATCATTAGCTCCCATGATTTGATTAATTAAAAAACCAAGCATTACGATTGTCATTAACAATGCTCAATTCTCCAAAAAATGAAAGTAGTCCATAGCGATTGAGTAAAAATCATTAAACAAAGATCCAAAACTGAGTTTCATAAAACGTTCAGTACATTGACTTAATATCACAGAAAAAATCTATTGCAATGTATTATATCTTGTCATTAAAGGATTTGTCGTAGGCTAGAAAAGAGACATCTACTGGTGATTACGAAATGGGCCATATTTAGAACATCACCACCAGTACAAAACACACTTCCTTGTCGCGCAGCACGCCAACAACATAATGAGCCTAGATCCAATCTCATGCTTCACCCACAAATGATAAACATGAAGAAATATAAACTAGAAAATATATTAAAGCAATCCAAACAAACCACAAGACAAGATATACGTGGAAAAACCCCAACAAGGGTAAAAAACCATGGATGCAAACTTCCACTATGAAGAATAAAGATTACAAGGTAATATACTAACCTCTCCCTTGGAAGAACATAGAAAACCCTTTGCCCACACCTTAGAATTATTTCCCCAATATTCCAATACTTAGAAAAGCCCTAGGAACACCTATATATAGTTTAGGCATCTCCCCTTTCTGCATCCTAGTTGTGAAAGGACTTGCGATACGAAATCTGTGCAAAATCGCAGAACGAGTCTGCCTAACTACGACCGGTCGAGCAGACTGCACGACCGGTTGAGCAACCCCTACGACCGGTCGTGAATGGGCCACGATCGGTCGAGCACCTCGGGATAAAAAATTGATGCTCGCTGGACTTTGAGTTGAACTGGTCCACGACCGGTCGAGCCGGACCCTACGACCGGTCGAGCATGGCTCACGACCGGTCGAAGACAGTCCCAGATGTGGCCCACATCTTAACAATCTCCCACTTGGAGACATATCACCTAAAACCGTCGTCTTCTTCATCCGGAGTGCACCACCTCCCCGTCTTCGAGCCTGAAGACCAATCAAAGCCAGCTTTTCCTGTGTGACCGCTTTGGTCAACATATCCGCAGGATTCTCACTTGTATGAATCTTCTCCAGAGCAATCGATCCATCTTCCAGTAACGAATGTATGAAGTGATATCTGATGACAATATGTTTGGTCCTTGAATGAAAGGCTGAATTCTTAACCAAGTGTATTATACTCTGACTGTCACTATACAGCTTGCAATCTGCTTGCTTCTTATCCAACTCTTCCATGAAACCTTACATCCATACCATCTCCTTGCACGCTTCTGTAGCCGCGACATATTCTGCCTCTGTCGTACTGATAGATACTATCTTCTGTAACTGAGAGACCCAACTGACTGCAGCACTACCCAGAGTAAAAATATAACTTGTAGTGCTTCTTCTGCTATCGATATCTCCTGCCAAATCTGAATCCACGTAACCTTGTAGCTTGATTTTCGATCCACCATAGCACAGCCCTACATCCTTAGTACTTACCAAGTATCTAAGGATCCACTTCACAGCTTCCTAATGTTCCTTTCCGGGGTTGTTCATGAACCTGCTAACAACTCCCACTGCTTGAGCAATGTCTAGTCTCGTGCTCACCATAGCATACATGAGACTCCCAATAGCTGACGCGTATGGGACTTTAGCCATGTAGTCCCGTTCCTCCTGCATCTTTGCACCTTGCTCCTTAGTTAGCTTGAAGTGGTTGGCTAATGGAGTGCTAACTGCTTAGCACCTCCCATATTGAATCGATCAAGTACCTTGGCTATGCACTCTGCCTGTGACAAAACCAGTTTCTTTTTTTCCCTGTCACGCTTTATCCTCATGCCTAGGATTTGTTTTGCAGCTCCCAAATCCTTCATGGCAAATTCTCTAGACAGTTGTCTTTTGAGATCTGAGATGTCCTTCATGCTTGAACCGGCCACAAGCATATCATCAACGTACAGAAGAAGGATGATGTACGATGTATCAAACTTCTTCAAATAGCAACAATGGTCAGCATGACATCTCCTGTAACTGTTTCTCGACATGAAACTATCGAACTTCTTGTACCACTGCCTCGGGGCCTGCTCAGGCCATATAGACTCTTCTTCAGTCTACACACCCTGTTCTCCTTTCCTGGTGCCACGTATCCTGGCGGCTGATGCATATATATTTCTTCTTTAAGGTCCCCATGAAGAAAGGCTGTCTTAACATCTAGCTGCTTTAGATGTAAGTCCTCTGTAGCCACTATACTCAAGACCATACAAATCGTAGACATTTTCACTACAGGTGAAAATATTTCAGTGAAATTGATACCTGCCTTTTGTTGAAACCCTTTCACAACCAATCTGGCCTTGTACCCATTCGAACCATCGTGCTCCTCCTTCAGTCTGTAAACCCATTTGTTATGAAGAGCTTTCTTACCCTTGGGTAGAGTGACTAGCTCCCATGTACGATTAGACTCAAGAGTATCCATCTCATCATCCATGGCCTGCTCCCACTTAACCCATGTATCTGACTGTAATGCCTCTTCAAAACACTCTGGCTCACCATTACCTGTCAGCAGTAGATAATGTAAGGAGGCTGAGTATCGGACCGTGGACCTCCTCTCCCGAGTAGACCTCCTCACAATCGGTGTCTATGGCTCTGCCTCATAATTCTCATGTGCATGATCATCCTGTGGCGCTGTAACACCCGTGTCTGACAACTCTTCCAACTCTATGAATTCCTTTTCCTTGGCCTTATTTTCTTACACACTGTCCTTATGCATCACTTTTTCATTGAAGACTACGTCCTTGCTTCTGATGATTTTTCTGTTTTCTGCATCCCAAAACCTGTAGCCAATATCATGCTGCCCATAGCCTATAAACGTACACCTCCTGGACTTCACATCCAGCTTATTTCTGTGCTCTTCATCAATGTGAACATAAGAAGTACAACCAAACACTCTGAGATGTGCAAGGTTCACTTCTTTCTCAGTCCACGTTTCTTCTGGTAGCCCACCATCCAATGGTATTAAGGGACTTCTATTGATGAGATATGCGATAATATTCACAACATCTACCCAAAAGGTCTTGGGGAACCCTGCATGTAACCTCATGCTCCTGGCGCGCTCAAGGATGGTCCTGTTAATGCACTCAGCCACACCATTCTACTGTGGTGTCCCTGGAATCATTTTCTGATGTTTGATTCCATTTGTTGTACAATACTCCTCAAACCTCTTATCACAGTACTCTCCCCCATTATCAGATCTGAGACATTTTACTGTTTTACCTGTCTCGTTTTCTACCATAACTTTCCACTTCTTAAAACCATCAAATACATCAGATTTATTCTTTAAGAAATAGACCCATAGTTTTCTACTAGCATCATCAATAAAAGTAACAAAATAACGTGAGCCACCAAGAGATGATAAGTTTGCCGGTCCCCACATATCAGTGTGTACAAGCTCTAACAGATGCATCTTTGGAGCGCTTCCCGTCTTCTTGAAACTTACCCTCTTCTGCTTGTCATACATGCAGTCCTCACAGAATTTCAAGTCAATAGACTTCAGCCCTGGTAGCTTCCCTTTCGACAATAACACTTTCTGAAAGCGCACCTGCTAGTGCCCTGGTTTGTCAAGTTACGTGTGTGGTGAGTCAGACTGACTGCAGAACTCGATAAGAAGATTATTTCAAGTGTCTGCCTCAACCGGATGTGTGGAAGCTCGCAATAGGTAAATCATAGCCTCACATCCTGTGTCCCAAAACCTAGGTGATTAAAACCCTTAAAATAAGATAGACATCTTAGGGTTTTTGGTGAGAAAACTTTTGGCAAAACAGGAAAATCTCTAAGTTTTTCTCGCCCTGTCGATTCTATAGAAGCACCCTCGATATGATCGACTTGCACTGTCGATGTCCTCGATACCTTAACAATACTATCGATAAGAGGACCAAAATGTCCAACAACTTTATATTCATCTGGACAGATTTATCGATATATCAATACACCTATCGATATCATCGATAAAAGCACTAAAAATGTCCAGCAACTTCACAATATATCTGGACGAATTATCGATGTATCGATACACATATCGATATCATCTCGAGACCATCGAGAGTGGCTCGATAAGATCGACATGCTGATTTCCGGCGCCCCTATTTTTTAATGAAAATCTCAAAATTCTTCAATACATCGATGACCGTCCGATATGATCTGAATTCAAACATCGATAAGATAGGAGGTTCATCGATGATATCAACAGTGGGCGCGCATTTCTTACAGCAGTAATTTCAGGTTATTTTTAACTATGATCGGGGGCCCTTCGATTTAATCGATATTCAAATATTGATGATATCGACACCAGATCGATTGCATCGAACAAAGCCATAAATAGTCCAGCAAGTTCAAAGATAAATCAGCTGGATTTATCGATGCCTCGACTCTGATATCGATGTCATCGACATTCAAATTCCGATGACCTCGACGGTTCCCCCGATCATTCATGAAAGCCTGAAATATCTCAAAGTCAAGTCTCTCTCATTTTTCAAGTGTCGATGGATCGAACCTGTCATCGATGGAATCGGAGTTTGAAATTCGATGACGTCGACAATAGCTTCGATTCATTGACCAATTGGCAAAGAGTTTCAAAAACGTATGACATCAAGTCCGAGTCATCGAGCAGACCATCGATGCTATCGAGAGTATACGCTCGATGATATCGAACCTGCTTGATGATATCGAACTCTATCATAAATGTGAGCGTTTTATATCCGTTGGAACTTTTTGCCTATTTATAGATGACTTATCTTTTGTTGCTGTAAGAGAAAGTAGAGAGAGCTTTTGAGCGTTTCAACTTATATCCTATACCTAAAGCCCTTTCTCTCAAGGGAGTTCATCCTCCAATCCACCCTCATCATTGATATTCAATGGAGTGGATTGGGGAATGAACTTCCACATTCAAGGATCCTCCAGCTACTACCTTAATGGCAAATCATTATGCTGGGATGCCTTGAATGCATAAGAGAGGAACTACTCTATCTTCCTTATAGGAAAATCTTTAGAGAGTAGGATTCCATCTCACCCTTGACCCAACCCGAAGCCTAGCATTGGTATATCATCTTGTGTTGCGGTTCAAGGGAGCTGAAGACTCTTCGTCAACAAGGAGGAGAAGATCTTTGACATTGTGCTTAACGGGACTCATCAACTTATCTGTAAGTATCTAGAGTCCAGAGGACACTTGTGATCATTCCTTCCTAGGTCTTGGTCTTAAGTGGTTCTCACCCTTTGAAGTCCTCAAGGAGGCCTCCAGCGGGAGTGTACGCTGTGGGTGCATTGTGTGGACCCTTGCACTGTAGAGAGCATAAACATCTGGTTAGGAGTGAACCAACAAAACTCTGGGTTTGAGGTGAGCCGAGCAAAACCTCAGGTTTGAGGTGAACCGCGTAGAAACCTCCGTGTAAGGGTTGAAGGTGAACCTGATTTAAAACCTAAGGTTTTAGGTGAACCCTGGGAAACCTCCTTAGTGAAATCTGGTACACTCAAGGGTTGAGTGCGACAGCCGGGAGTGGAGTAGACTTATCGTCGAACCACTATAAAATGATTGTGTTTGTGATTGCTTTTCTCTATGTGTGATCCATGCTAATGCATTCATATTCATATACCTGATCACATCACACACACACACAGTCACATCCACCATAGACTAAGCTGCATATTGCTATATCTTGATTAGTTTGTGATTGGACCCTCTACTAGGCTTGGAAGCCAGTAGAGTTGCATTTGAGTAATCCTGAAAATTGCACACATGATAGGATTAGAGTGATAGGATTTTAAATAACTCATAAAAGTCCTATTCACCCCCCTCTAGGACATATTGACATATTCCAACTTCTACTCAAGCGGTCTTCACCGCTATTTCAATTAGTATCAAAGCGGGTCTCTCTTTAAGGGCTTCACCGCCTAGAGAGTGATCTTAACTAAAGTTGGAAATATGGCCAAAGGAGAGGGCTCATCAGTCACCAGGTCTCTAGTATTTGACGACTCAAATTATGCATACTGGAAGGCTCGGATGCACTACTTCCTAAGATCTTTGGATCACGATGTTTGGGATATAGTTGAAAGTAGATATGTGCCACCAACTGAACAAATCATACTTAACAGTGGCACAACTATCACAAAACCCAAATCCAAAGAGATGTGGACGACATTCGACAAAGAAAAGCAAACATCTGAGGCCAAGGCCATGAATGCCATCTACTATGCCGTGTCCCAGGATATTTTTAATCAAATCAGTATGTGTGGGACATCCAAAGAAGCATGGGATCTATTGGAAACAACCCATAAAGGCACAAGTACTGTGAAGAGGTCTAAACTACAACTCTTGACTTCACAGTTCAAAAATCTCAGGATGGAAGAGCATGAGACATTTATGGAGTTCTTCACCAAGTTGAACACCATTTACAACTCCATGGGTGGATTGGGAGAGAAAGTTTCGGTACCAAAAATCTGCAGAAAAATACTTAGATCTCTGCCGGAACGGTTTAATCCCAAGGTTACAACAATTGAGGAGTGTAGGAATATAGACGAAATGAAAGTAGAAGAACTAGTAGGTTCCCTACAAACTTTTGAACTACACTTCACTCAACCCCAAAAATCCAAAAACACTGTCCTAAAAACTTCAAAGAAAACAATACATGAGGACAGTAAGAGTGAAAAGGAAGATGAAGATGAGGAAGTGGCCTTGCTGGCACAAAGATTCAGAAGATTCTTTCAAAAGAATCGTGGCCGTCCCTCTAGAGGTAGAAAGGTGGATAACAAACCCTCTGCAGGAAAATTTGGTAAAAAGACCAAAGAACCACAATGTTACGCTTGTCAAGGGTATGGACACCTATCTACCAAATGCCCAAATAGAAAAACCAAAGGGAAAGCAATGGCCACCACATGGGATGATACAGAAGAGTCAAACTCAGAATCTAGTGACTTAGAAAGTAATGAAGATCAGAAATCACTGAAAATTCTCATGGTCTCCACTGCTTCGATCATTCCCACTGAATCTGAAAGCGAAAAAGAACAGCAAGTCACGTAATCATTTCCATCTGATGATGAAGAATCTGGAAATGAGGTAGAAATAGAAAAGGATAAGTTGCAAGATGCTTACAATCAATTCTATACTCATAGCATCAACATTCTTAAGAGACTTGGAATCTCGGAAAACAAGAAGGTACTACTACAAAAGGATCTGGATAAAACAATGGAGATCAATTCACACCTAATTAATGATCTACAACAATATTATGCAGATAATGACAAATTGGAAAGGATCAACCTATCCCTAAGAACTGAATCATCTAAGCTTACCAAACAAATTGAATTGTTAAAAGATGAAAATAGGCATCTCGAGGATGAGAATCACACACTCCGCTATGACTTAGAGAAATCTAGAAATTTTTTTGAAATAAACTATAAATTTTCTCAAAGTAGTGAAAAGCTTGAAAGGATGTTAGGGATGAGAAGGCCCGGAAAGGACAAGAGTGGCCTAGGGTATGAGAAAACTAAGAAGAAAACAGGAAATGCAGCACCAAAAACTAAATCATCGGCTGCTTCAGGAAGCAATGTAAAAATCTCTCCAGTATGTGGTGATACAGGTCATTATGAGGTTGAATGCCTAACATATAGACGGACTTCACATAACTCTGGACAAAATCACATTGGAAAATTCAAACCGATCAGAGAAACACAGAATGTCAAGAGTCCATCTAGGGAAAACACTCATCTATCACCACCTAAGATGCAAGATAGGAGAAAGGAGTTTATTTCAAAATGGGTAGAAAAAGAAAAACAAAATTGTCTTATGACTAATCTTCACATACCCTGAAAATTCCAAGTGTGGAAGGACAAGTCCAAGTCATGCATCTGATCTGGATATTTGCTGAAATGATGCAAATTTTGCTAAGCCTAAAATAATACATCTGAGGTTCTTGACTTCAAATTTTTGTATATGAACATACACATGTTTGTAATTTTGGAGTGTACAGAAATTGTACATAATTTTTGAAAGGTATACTATTGATTTATAGAAATTCTAGAAGTACACTTGGCGGATTGGTTGTGTGATGAAAATTGAAAATCTTCATCGTCGATATAAGCATCGATATGACATTCTCGAGTAATCGGTTGAGGGTCAATATTATCGACGACTCTTTAGAATACGGATTGACAGGTGGCCAAAAATTGATATCGAAGACAGACTCGATGGTATCGATAAGCAACCTCTCGATATCATCGAAACGATGATTGATCTTATCGACAGATGGCGCCCGATAAAAATCTGCGGAGCGAAAAAGGGATTTTTTTTGTGTCTATCGGTCGTCTTTTGTGCTCAATACACTCGACCAAATTACTAGGAGCCACGGCGGACTAACCGAAATCCCTCCCCAAATCAGGTAATACCTTTCTATACTACAAGAGGTAAATTTCTCCTTCAGGTATTTTCGATTTTGTCAAGTGTTTATCGTGTTTCCCAAACTCTTGTTTTGTCTATATGGGAAAAGACAAAGGGATAGTGTCCGGACAGGGGAAATCTTCAAGAACTACCCGACAAAAAGTCCTCGCATCTAGAGAAAGAGCGAGGGCCCCGGAAAGTGGGATCCCCACGCGTCAAAGATCACAGACTTCGCGAGGTGGGTCCCAAACTGATTCTCCAGCACCTCCTCCTCCTCTGGTTAGGCAGCCCTCATGTCCAGCGAAAAACACCGGTAGGAAGCTGATCCATGAGAGAAAAGTGGACAGGGCCTGCTTAGCAACGTATAATCTAGAACCCTTATTTGCTGCAGTTGGTTGGCTGCCCATCCCAGATTTCGGAGGACCTTGTCAACTCGAGCAAATGCACAATTTCCTTGCAGCGTGTCACTCTCCGGTATCAGATCCTCCTTCGTTCATGGTCTCTCTGGATGGTGATGATGCGTTCATCACCCCTGCCACAATAGCTGACATTCTCAATGTATAGATGACACTAGAAGGACTTCCCGACTTAGATCTCGATCTTCCTGAGGTCCGTTCCATTGTAACCAAGTACCTTTGCAACAATAGAGATATTCCCTGGTACCAGGGGAACGCCTTAAAATCTAGGTACATGGAACCTCGCTTTCGGGTTATGCATGAGATCTTCACTAGAAATCTGTATCTAAGGAGTACAAATCGATCTGATCTCACGGGTCTTATGGTCATGATTATATACTCTGTTGCAAATGGGACAAAGGTTTGCCTTCCAACACTGATTGTCAACCAGTTGGTTAATGCAATAAATACCTCCAGAGATCAGCATTTGGCATATCCATGGATTATAAACAGGATCTGTCAAAGAATTGATTTTCCACCTACCACTGATCTTGTACTTCCAGTTCATGTCTTTAATGCAAAGAACATTTGAAAAATGGACCTGGAGTACCACGATACAATGAAGAAGGCATTCAAGGATGTGAAGCTGAAGGTGTTGGTGATCCTCGTTGGGAGGAAACTGAGAGGATAGGAGATGAATCATCTCGACCCGATCCATCCCCATCTATGTCAATACCCGGACATGCAAAGAGGTTCAAAATGGACAGAATCAGGGCAATCCAAAGAGATATTCACTTTGTACGTGAGCAGTTGACAGTCTTGGAGCATGTCATCCAAAAAGTACAGCAGTCTGTACAACAGCTGGTGGATCTGCTGACATGCCGACGGGATGACACGATGTCATCTCACTCTACGCCGTAAGGCCAGGTCATGCATGCTATCATACACACTTTACTTTTATCTCCACGTTTGAACATCAGTATCTTTTTGGATGTTCTTCGCTATTACTGGTGTGTATGACAGCTCTCTAAGATATGCATTTTTTTTGTTCTCTTTTGGCTGTATATGCCCACAGATGGGCTAATGTTGATGGATGTTGTTGGGTGCCCATATATGGGCTTGTTTGCTTTTGGGTAACTGCTGTGTGGAGCAGTATCTTTTGTGGTTGTCTAAAACAGTTGTTGGTTTGGGATTTACTGCCGTCTGGGGCAGTTTTGGTTTTTCGATGGCTGAATAGAATTCTTATCATTAATGCCACATTTTGTTCCCTTAGTTTGTCTAATGGAATGCATATGACGTGTTTAATGCTTAATTGCTTTACTATTATCACTGCTTTCCACCTGTTCTGACCACAGATGACTTCTTATAATATTTTGATCATTTCTCATCTATATCTTGTATGCATATTCTCCCAAGAATTTTAAGCTTCAGTCAATATCACTTGCTATACCTTTGCCAATGACTGACAAAAAGGAGGAGAAAATTTCAAAACACCCCGAGTGGAAAATTGTATATCTAATGTGTTACAGGTGTTAGGGGGAGCAGCTGCACCAAGAAAAGGGGAGTTTTGAAGTAAGGGGAGAAGATACTTCCAGAATGTGTACATGGGTTAGGAAAATTGTCAAATTGTGTAAATGCATGTACACACAATTTAGGGTGTGTCTAGAAGTGTTCTAGGGTGTTTTGGATATTTTGTCATGTAATTGACAAAGGGGGATATTGAAAGTGCACCTGCTAGTGCCCTGGTTTGTCAAGTTACGTGTGTGGTGAGTCAGACTGACTGCAGAACTCGATAAGAAGATTATTTCAAGTGTCTGCCTCAACCGGATGTGTGGAAGCTCGCAATAGGTAAATCATAGCCTCACATCCCGTGTCCCAAAACCTAGGTGATTAAAACCCTTAAAACAAGATAGGCATCTTAGGGTTTTATGGTGAGAAAACTTTTGGCAAAACAGGAAAATCTCTAAGTTTTTCTCGCCCTGTCGATTCTATCGAAGCACCCTCGATATGATCGACCTGCACTGTCGATGTCCTCGATACCTTAACGATACTATCGATAAGAGGACCAAAATGTCCAATAACTATATATTCATCTGGACGGATTTATCGATATATCGATACACCTATCGATATCATCGATAAAAGCACTAAAAATGTCCAACAACTTCACAATATATCTGGACGAATTATCGATGTATCGATACACATATCGATATCATCGATATTCAAATCTCGAGACCATCGAGAGTGGCTCGATAAGATCGACAGGCTGATTTCCGGCGCCCCTATTTTTTAATGAAAATCTCAAAATTCTTCGATACATCGATGACCGTCCGATATGATCTGAATTCAAACATCGATAAGATCGGAGGTCAATCGATGATATCGACAGTGGCCGCGTATTTCTTACAGCAGTAATTTCAGGTTGTTTTTAACTATGATCGGGGCCCTTCGATTTAATCGATATTCAAATATTGATGATATCGACACCAGATCGATTGCATCGAACAAACCCATAAACAGCCAACAAGTTCAAAGATAAATCAGCTGGATTTATCGATGCCTTGACTCTGATATCAATGTCATCGACATTCAAATTCCGATGACCTCGACGATTCCCCCGATCTTTATGAAAACCTGAAATATCTCAAAGTCAAGTCTCTCTCATTTTTCAAGTGTCGATGGATTAAACCTGTCATCGATGGAATCAAAGTTCGAAATCCGATGACATCGACAATAGGTTCGATTCATTGACCAATTGGCAAAGAGTTTCAAAAGCGTATGACATCAAGTCCTAGTCATCGAGCAGACCATCGATGTTATCGAGAGTATACGCTCGATGATATCGAAGCTGCTCGATGATATCGAACTCTGTCATAAATGTGACCGTTTTATATCCGTTGGAACTTTTTGCCTATTTATAGAGGACTTGTCTTTGGTTGCTGTGAGAGAAAGTAGAGAGAACTTTTGAGTGTTTCAACTTATATCCTATACCTAAAGCCCTTTCTCTCAAGGGAGTTCATCCTCCAATCCACCCTCATCACTGCTGGGATGCCTTGAATGCTGTAACGACTCGAAAAATCCCGTACAAAGGCCCGAGTACCCTCGGGCAAAAATCCCTCAGGACCAAATCCTTTAGAAATTAGACGAGGATTAACTAGTGTTAAACTAGATTACATACTAAATCCGCACGAATCACTTTAAATACGATCTGCAAGACCCAAAACTTGTGGAATCGTTGACACTACATTACCCTAAAATCTAGGATCAATCTCATTACCCTTCTATTCTCGGGAACATCATGAAACTCTGTATCAAATCTAGTCCGCACATCGGAAATCCGAATAATACGAAGTTATAGAATTAAGACCGCCTTGCTGGGCTTGACAACCGTCTCGGAAGTCAAAACCATATAGTGTTCCATGGCTATTCGCTTGAGCCCATAGCGAGGAGTGTAAGAACACTTGGTTTTCTTTAGAAATCAAATCTCATTTAAGTAATCTGAGACTTGTTACTTGCGGGCCTGATATAAGCAATCAGACCGTCAGAATCTGACCCAAATACACCCTCGGATCAGGAGAAATTTTATATACATGGCAGTGTACTTGAAATCCCCGATCGAGTTTCAGTGACCGTTGAACTGAAACTGGTCCACCACGTGCGATCTGAGAATCTGACTGGAACGAAAACTTAACTGTAGCTAGATCCAATGTTAGTGAGCTTAAGTCCGACCGCACACAGAAAAGGGGCCTCCAAAAGTGCTCTGTTGGATCGAAATGGACCCACTTTGGATATAACCTAAGTATACCTTGACCCTGGGTCTATTTTGGTTATGTTTTAGCCTATATAAGGACCTTAAACCCTCTCTCATTCAGCCCATACGAATTTGAAGAAACCCTATGAGAGAGAAGAGGGAAAAGAGAGAGAAAGTGTGAGAGAAGTGGGAGGATCTCCCTGATACTCTACCCTGCCACTATACAAGCTTAACCACCTCTTTCTAATCGCTTTTCCGGCGATTTCAGCTTCGTTTCTAGGTAAGAAACCCTAACCCTACTCTGATCTAGGGTTATGATCATTACAAATGATGAAATAACTAATCTATTTCATTCTATAGGTTGCCAAATTGCCGTACACGAAGACTTAGCAAATATATCGAGTTCATTACGCTTCTACGGCGTAAGGTGCGGACTTTAGGTGTATAGGTTATGGTTTTCAAGGCTTTCAATATCGGTTAATGATTTATAACTGACAAGGGTACCATTACACATGCAAAATGCGTCGTTTGTTTCGTTATACGAGTTTATATGAGATATGTAGGATTTAGGCTATTCTATGCATATGTTGAAATGTTTGATTTTGTTTGGATTTTGGATTTGTGCTTAACATGTTTATTTATCGTGAATATAGGCTAAATACATGTGTGACAACTCCTTAGCGAAAGGACTTGCCCTAAATCACGTCACGGTAAAAATACATTATATGTGATAAATGTGTAGCCCAAGTGTTCGTGGAAATATTTAAGTAAACACAGATCCTGGAGTCATGTATGCCATGATTTCCGTCGTGGGTATACACGTGTGATATATGGGGCAACTCCCTAGTGAAAGGATTTGGTCTAGCACATGTGCAATCATCATACGTCATGTATGATGATGTTTGTAGTCTATGTGTTTGTGAAAATGCCTGAATGTGCTAGCGTTCGTCTAGTACACCTTGTATGTGGATCGAGATACAAATCTCGGTTACTTTAATTGTGTGAATGATTTCCTACATGAACGCTTTATTGTAAATTCTATTTTACTTATGCAATGATTGTGTGTGAAATCGTGTTTGTATTGTAATATGCTTTGAATGTAAATTCTGTTTCATAATATGCTTATGTGATTGAAATTCTTGAACCTATGGAATCCATTACGGTGGATTGCCTCCTATGATTACATGATGAAATGGTTTGAGTTTGGGACTATGAAGTAGTCCAGGCAATCGGAAACGGAGATGAATGCGTGGTTGAGATTCATTCACCATGCGAGATGTGTTCAACGAACCCAAGTCATACTTCGGTTGGCGGCACTGGTTAGGCCACACGAAGTGCTTGCGCTTCATGTCATTCAATTGGTCCTACGCTCGAGCTAGCCGAGCTTGTTAAGTAACCCGATCTGTCCTATGTATGTTCACCATGTTTGGACGCCTCTGTTTGAACTTAAGGTACCAAGCTTACCAGTGGAATCCCGTTAATCGTGGTACCTCGATCCGCTAAGACTCATGAGCCGGGCATGGTGGTATGGGACACCATGTTCGAGCTGTCGGCCTACGCTGGGGCCACGAGCCTCCCTGTGGTGACCATTGAGCAACCAGACTCGTAAGCCGAATACGGTGGTATTCGAGTTGTCGACCTACACTAATAAGGTGATGGGGGAGTAGTGTAACGATTCCGTGTAATAACCCTGACAGCCCTTTGTAGTGACCTCGAGAGTACACTGAGTCTATGTGGAGGCGACAACCCTTCCGTAGCAATAAGAGTACAAACTAGGCCTGTATTGATAAGGTGATGGGGGAGTGGTGCAATGATTGCATGTAATAGCCCTGACAGCCCTTACAGCGACCTAGAACCACACTATCGTATGAGATTATCTAGGATTGACGACCTTAAAATGGATCATTGCTTGGGAATGATATAAGGGAGGTACCCTAGTTTCCCAATACTGCTGTTTGAAATGGACTAATAACAACTCGGTAATCATGTTCATCATCGCATTGCATGTGCTTGGAAGATGTGGAGCTGTAACATCCCGAATTTTTACCAACCTGGAATTAGACGTCCTTAGGCAATGGGTCGCTCCTAACACCTTATTAACTTGTCAAAACTCAATTCCAAAGTCTAAAACCACTTGTTAACCCTTTTCCTTAACAAATCTCACCTTTCACCACCTTATTCTTTAAATTTTCTAAGTACTTTCACATTAGACACTATCTTAAAGTTTAGGTAATGAAGAACAATACTTAAACTAAACATTGTTACAAAGGACTAAGTACCACCTCAGACCGAAATCACCCAGGACTGAATCCTTTAGAAATTAGGCGAGAATTAGCTAGTGTTAAACTAGAGTGCCTGTGAAATTAACACCAATCACTTTAAATATGATCTGCAAGACCCAAAACTTGTAGATTCGTTGACGCTACATTACCCTAAAATCTAGGATCAATCTCATTACCCGTCTGCTCTCGGGAGCATCACGAAACTCCGTATCAGATCTGGACCGCACGTCAAAAGTCCGATTAACACGAAGTTAAGGAATTAGGACCGCCTTGTTGGGCTTGACAACCATCTCAGAAATCAAATCCAAATAGTGTCCCAGTGTAATTCGCTTGAGCCCGGAGTGAAGAGTGTGAGAAATGTGAAATTAATTCAAAATAAAATAGAAATTTATGAAATCTGGCACCTCTCGCTTCTGGATCAGTATTAAGCAACCAGACCGTCAGAATCAGACTAAATTACACCCTCGGATCAGGGATATTTCCCCAAACATATCCATGTACTCGAAATCTCCGATCAAGATCCACTGACCGTTGAACTAAAACTGGTCCGCCATTTGCGATCTGGAATCCCGACCGAAACGAAAACTTAACTAAACGTAGATCTAGTGTTAGTGAGCTTAAGTCCGACCTTTGGCTCAAGGAGGCCCGCCAGAAGTCCTCCGTTGAGCTGGAAAATGGTCGCTTTGGTTATAACCTAAGTATACCTTGTTCATAAGTCTATTTTGGAGTGTTTTTAGGCTATATAAGGACCTTAAAAACCTCTCTCTCACAGCCATACGAATTTGATAGAAACCCTAGAGAGAGAAGGGAGAAAAGAGAGAGAAAGTGTGAGAGCAGTGGGAGAATCTCCCTGCCACTCTTCCCTGCTGCTATCCGAGCTTAACCACTTCATTCTAATCGCTTTCCTGGTGATTCTGGCGTCGTTTCTAGGTAAGAAACCCTAAACCTAATCTGTTTTGGGGTTTTGATAGTTGTAGGTTATGAAATAGCTAACCTATTTCGTTCTATGTGTTGCCAAACTGCCATGTACAAAAGCTTAGCAAACCTATCGACTTCGTTAAGATTCTACGACAAAAGGTGCGGACTTTAGATGTATAGGTTATGGTTTTCAACGCTTTCAATGTCAGATAATGATAGATTCATGATCTGCATGCAATTGCACATGTACAAAGTGTTGTCTGTTTTCCGTTTCGATTAAATATGAAGAATATGGAATTTTACATACTCTAGGTATTTGTAGAAAGTACCGTATTCGTATAAATTTTGGAAATGTGTTTGTCATGATTATTTGTTGTATTAATATTATATATATGGATAAAATACTTGTTTGGCGAAAGGGTTCGCCCTAATACATGTTTTTGCTAATATACACTATGTGTGTTAAAAGAGTGTATTCTAAGTGTTTGTGAAAATGACTGAATGAGTATAAAATCCTCATTTGTGCTCGCCATGACTAATTGTCATGGATATATGATTATTGTATTGGTGATGCACCTTTGACGAAAGGATTTGCCCTAATTCACGCCACGGCCAATATACACTATATATGTTAAAATGTGTAGCCCAAGTGTTTGTGGAAATGACTGAATGAATATAGAACTTGGATTCCTGCTTGCCATGACTATCCGTCGTGGGTGCTCGCGTGTTATCCATTGGGGCAACTCCCTAGTGAAAGGATTTGGCCTAATACCTATGTGATCAACATATGTCATTCATGTTGATGTATGTAGTCTAAGTGTTTGTTGAAATGTTTGAATGAGTAGTAGTTAGTAAATTGTAATGTATAAGGGTGTTGAGATATGATTCTCAACTCCTTTAACTATGTGTATGATTTCCTTGGATAGCTATGTGATTAGGAATTGAATATGTACAAACTCATGCTTGTGTTGTGCTTCATAACATGCTCAACTGATTGTATGATTTTATCTATGTAATGCATATATTTAAATTCATGTTTACGTTGTATGATCCATCATGGGTGATGGGGGAGTGGAGCAACGAGTGCGTGCAATAGCCCTGGCAGCCCTAAACGGATAATATCAGACTTTGGTTGTATGATTTGAATCTTGATTCATTACTGCTTTAACTATCTGCAATTGAATGTGATTGGGGCTATGATTATAGTCCAGGCAATCGGTAACGAAAATGAATGTGTGGCTGAGATTCATTTGCCACGTGAGATGTGTTCGACGAACCCGAGTCGTACTTCGGTTGGCGATAGTGGTTGGCCACACGAAGTGCTTATGCGCTTCATATCGTTCAACTTGTTGTGCGCTTGAGCTAGCCGAGCTCGTCAAGCAACCCGATCTGTCTTATGTATGTTCATCATGTTTGGACACCTCTGCTTGAACCTAGGGTACCAAACTTACCAATGAAATTCCCTCTAACCATGGTACCTCGATCCGCTAAGACTCATGAGCCGGGCATGGTGGTATGGGACACCGTGGTCGAGATGTCGTCATACGCTGGGGCCACGTGCCTCCCCGTAGTGACCAGTGAGCAACCAGACTCGTGAGCCGATCATGGTGGTATGGGACACTATATTCGTGCTGTCGGCCCACATTGATAAGGTGATGGGGGAGTGGTGCAACGATTGCGAGCAACAACCCTGACAGCCCTTTGTAGAGACCTCGAGCATACTCTGAATTTGGGGTGAGGCAACGTATTTTGCCGCAGTGTATAGAGTATGAACTGGGCCTGTATTAGCTTAGTGATGAACCGTTAAAAAGGTGATGGGGGAGTGGTGTAACCATTGTGCGTAACAGCCCTGACAGCCTTTGCAGCGACCTAGAAACACACTATCATATGAGATTAACTAGAACTGACGACCCTAGAATGGATCATGTTTGGGAATGATACAAGGGAGGTACCTTAGTTTCCCAATACTGCTGTTTGAAATGGACTAATAAAAACTCGGTAATCATGCTCATCATTGCATTGCATGTGCCTGGAATATGTGGAGCACTGAGAGATGAAAGCATGTCGCGAACGTAAGATGGTGTCGCACGAGGGTGGTTTGGCAAGGGCATACATCATGACTGCATTTTCATACTTGCAATAATAAGAGTATTTAGGAGTGTTTAACTTTACTGCTTTATCATTACTGCTTGACTGAATTGATAACATGTTAACCTATGCTTTACCGTTCCATTGAGTTGATCACTCACTCCCACGTTACGGGACGGTGTTGTACACACCAACCAGACTTGTTTGAGTTTCAGGTGATGATGATGCTTATGAAGCAAAGCCGGACTTTTATGTGGATGAGGAGGATTCCTCCTTTATGCTGTTTCTGGTGGCTTCATGTGAGCCGTGTCTTGATCAACGGGGTACAGGGATGTTATCTAGAGGACCTTACACATTTGGTATATTTTAGGATTGTACTTGTAAGTATTTAACCTGGTAACCTTATCACACTCTGGAGACATACCATAGTTTTTATATTTTATATATCTATCACAGTCTTCCGCTTGCAAATTTAATTGTCTCTGGAGTATGATATGTTGTTTTGGCTTAATCTCACTCATGTTCAATGCACTAATACAGACAACATTCAATCATCATTCATTTTGTTACATAAGTGATGCGTTGGAACTCAGGAGTTGAGTTTATGCTCGACCCCCGATTTTCAGGGCGTTACAGGAGCACTGAGGGATGAACGCATGCTGCAGACGTAAGATGGTGCCGTATGAGGGTGGTTAGGCGAGGGGCATGCATCACGACTGCATTTCATACTTTCATTAACAAGAGTACTTAAGATAGTTGATTGTACTGCTTTATCATTACTGCTTGACTGATTTGATAACATGTTAACCTATGCTTTATTGTTCCACTGAGTTAGCTACTCACTCCCACGTTACGGGACAATGTTCTGGACACCCACCAGACTCTGTCTTAGATACAGGTACCGACGATTCACAAGAGGCTGACCCTGATTACTATGATGATCAGGATGAGTTCTCCTACATGCAGTTCTCCGACGGCTTTGCTTAGACTATCGGATTGACGGGGCTATTGGGCTATCACAACAGTTGGACTATTCTTTTGACACTTTGTTTTGATTCAGTACATGTATTTGATGACTCAGCAAAGCAATCATACTTTGGTGACAGATCGAAATCGTTTGGTTTTATACACATCTATATACATCTTTCAGTCTTCCGCTTGCGTTTTATACATTGATCTGGAGTATGGATTACTGTCTTAGTATAACCTCACTCATGTTTATTGCACTAACACAGACAACATGTAATCATCATTATCTATGTTGCATAAGTGATGTTTTGGAACTCGAGAGTTGAGTTGCTACTCGACCCTCGAATTTCAGGGCGTTACAAATGCATAAGAGAAGAACTACTCTATCTTCCTTATAGGAAAATCTTTAGAGAGTAGGATTCCATCTCACCCTTGACCCAACCCGAAGCCTAGCATTGATATATCATCTTGTGTTGCGGTTCAAGGGAGTTGAAGACTCTTCGTCAACAAGGAGGAGAAGATCTTTGACATTGTGCTTAACGGGACTCATCAACTTATCTGTAAGTATCTAGAGTCCAGAGGACACTTGTGATCATTCCTTCCTAGGTCTTGGTCTTAAGTGATTTTCATCCTTTGAAGTCCTTAAGGAGGCCTCCTGTAAGACCCGTATCCTAGACCGTACTGTTCCGTCGACTCCCGCGATCCTTCTCGTCGAATTCTGGCAAACCGCGACCGATAATTGACGTTTGCGTGTGACCCTAAGTTGTATCCTGTAGATTTGAATCGGCTTAACCCGAGACTTGTACCAGTGCGACCGCACTGTCGCCGCGGTTCCGATGCCGCATCTCGCACGTCGAGGCGATACCTAGGCCAGGAGGAGTAGACCCGCGTTTAGTTTGAGGAAACGCCGCACATTATAAATTCCAAGAGAATGTCCCATCAATCACATCAAATGTCTCATCAATCACATCAAATATCACATCAATCCATCAATCAAAGACAAGTACAAGCAACCCATACATAGCCTTACCTCTCTCTTACACAAGTACCATAAAGTCAATAAGCACCTTACCTCTCATGTCACACCCCATCACTCCTCTCCCATCATCTCTCTCTCTCTCTCTCTCTTTCATTCTCTCTCATTTCTTCTAAGCAACTCAAGGAGTGATCCAACATCCATGGCTTCCATGGAGAATCTTGGTGTGGCCCACCTTCCTACACCCAATCTCACCCTCTAAAATCAATCTTAACCGTCGAAATGTATTCTTTGGAGTAATAGAACGAGTTGATGGAAGGAGTCCAAGAAAATCTAAGGTGGGTGCTTCCCTCTCTCTCTCTCTCTCTCTCCCTCTTTCTCTCTATTCCCCTTATGCTATGGACCCCACTGTGATGTATGATCCACGTCGTTCCATCGGTGGGGCCCACCCCGCTGGCATGTCCACCGGGACAGATCTAGATGAAGGAAAATGCAAAATCAGTTGATGTGGAATGTGGATCCACCTTGATGGCACGTGTGGCCTACACATATGTGGGACCCACCTTGAATGTACGTGCCTTGCATCCACCGTCAGTCCAGCACGTCCTGAAGATCCTGATGCTGGACTAGGTGGTGTGATATTATATTATAAATATTATATATGTAATATGTTATATTATATATTATAAATATTATATATGTAATATATGGATGTTAATAGCATAATATATATTTGAGTGGGCCACTTTCGTGGGACCCACCTTTAGTATGTAAATCTGCACCGTCCAGATTCCAAATTCATCTAGACGGTGGGTTCTGGGCAGCCTCTTGCCATTTTTTTTGTATCCATGTACAATATATAATATTATATAATATATTATATTATATTTTAATAGATGTGATGGTGGGCAACTCCCACGTGGGGCCCACCTTTGTGACGTGCTGAGTACAGCACGTGGACCCATGATGCATGTGTTTTATCCACTCCGTCCATCATCCTGCTGGATGCATGGACCGTCCACGATCCAGCCAGGTGGACGGTGGTAGCCCACCATGATATATGTGTTATATCTAGACCTTCCAGATGGTGGGACCCATCTGCTGACTGTCGATCAGCAAGATCTGTGGGTCCCACATGATTGCATGTGTTGGATCCCAACCGCCCACCTGCTGTGGGGCCACACAGTGATGAATTTGTTTCATCCACACCGTCCAGACCTCTGGACGGTACTGGACAGATTGGACAGCCCTGTGGGGCCACGCCATGATGTATGTATGCATGTGGCTTGTACCCACGCCGTCCGTGTTGAGTACAGCACATACGGCCCACCTTGATGATGTATGTCCACGCTGGACAGGGACCCACCGTAATGTATTTGTTTCATCGACACCGTCCAGACCTTTGGACGGTGATGGATTAGTTAGACGGTGCCAGGCCACCATAATATATGTGTTTCACCGTCCGTCGGGACGTGGCCCACCCCACACGCGTGGGTGGGACCCACCTTGATATATCTAGTTTATATCCACTGTCCACTTGCCCAGGATGGTGGGACCCTCTGGGTGCATGTGTTTTATGCATGCCATCTGTCCAGCGTCCAGACCTCAGGACGCTGGAGCTTCCTTTCAAAACAAAATAAAAATAATAATTATATTATATTATATTATATTATATATGATATGTATAGAGGTATATGTGGTGTGCCCATGTGGGACCCACCTGTGTGTGTGGATTTCATCCATAATGTCCGTCCATCTGGACGGGACCACTGTATGTGTGGATAGAATCTATGTCGTCCATCCCATTTGGTGAGCTCGTCCTAAGGCTTGAGAGAATGAGGCAGCTCCAAAAATTCAATGGTCCACACCATGAGAAATAGTGGGCTGGCACCCACCGTTGAAACCCTTTGAGGCCCACCTGCTGTATGTGTAGGGCTCACCTTGTTGTATATACACACCACCCATCCATTTTACCAAAACATGGGTTGACTTGTGAGGCCCACTATCATGTATAAATGGGTTGTCCATCCATTTTCTGGGCCATGGGCTACCCTATGAGGGCCTGTTATGATGTATGTGTCACGCATATTGGCTCACCATGATATAGATGTTTTATCCCTGCCACCCATTCGAGAGGCCCACTTTGATATACTTGTGGCCTATCTATGAGACCCGCCTTAATGTATTTTAAGGCCCATGAGTGAGACCCGATGTGTTGTTTATAAGGCTAACTGGTGCGGCCCATGGATGTAGCCCACTTGATGTATATGATGGCCCATTAGTGTGGCCCATTGATATAGCCCACTTGACATGTATGAGGCCCATGTGCAGGGCCCACCCGTGATATATATTAGGCCCATGTATAGGGCCCACCTATTGCGTATTTGAAGCCCATGAGTTGTGGCCCATTGTGATGTATGTGAGGCCCATGGGCAATGCCCGATCGATGTGATGTATGTGTGGCCGTTACGTTGCGTATAAATCCCTTATGTGGGCCACTCATTGGGAGCAATGTTGGTTAGATGTCCACATTGATGGGTAATGATAGTTAGATGTCCTCATTGTGACCTTCCCTTAGGCCTTGTTAGGCCATTCTTACCGATCCCGATCGACGTGGCCGATTGCCTATTAGCAATCGAGACCAATTATCATGATCGATTGTTGTGACCGATTTCCTGATTCTGATTATCGATCGATTCCGATTGTCGTGATCGATTACCGACTCCGATTATCGTGACTGATTTGCCGACTTTGATCATCGATCGATCCCGATTGACGTGGCTGATTGCCGACTCTGCTTGTCATGGCCGATTGACCGATTGTCGATCGAGGCCGATTACCGATCGTGGCCGATTATCGATTGACGTGGCCGATTGCCGATTCTGCTTGTCATGGCCAATTGACCGATTACCGATCGAGGCCGATTATCGTGACCGATTACCGATCGTGGCCGATTATCGATTGACGTGGCTGATTGCCTATTCTGCTTGTCATGGCCAATTGACCGATTACCGATCGAGGCCGATTATCTTGACTGATTATCGATCGTGGCTGAATGCCGATTCTGCTTGTCGTGGCCGATTTGACCAATTACCGATCGAGGCCGATTATCGTGACCGATTACCGATCGTGGTCGATTATCGATTGACGTGGCTGCTTGCCGATTCTGCTTGTCATGGCCAATTGACCGATTACCGATCGAGGCCGATTATCGTGACTGATTACCGATCGCGGCTGAATGCCGACTCTGCTTGTCGTGGCCGATTGACCGATTACCGATCGAGGCCGATTATCGATCGTGGCCGATTATCGATTGATGTGGTTGATTGCCGACTCTGCTTGTCGTGGCCGATTGACCGATTGCCGATTGAGGCCGATTACCGATCGTGGACGATTATCGATTGACGTGGCCGATTGTCGATTCTACTTATCGTGGCCGATTGACCGATTACCGATCGAGGCAGGTTGCTGATGCCGGTTATTGATACTGATTATAAGTATGTGATAGCATAGCATCATGATACATGCCCATACGCATCATCTGCATGTTTATTATGAGATGTGGTTGATCATTGCATATATTATTGAGTGTGTTGTTATGAGACTCCCTGATAGGCGGAGGTTATCTCACATGAGCGCACGGTATGCGCAGGATTGATTCATGACTGGATTGTATGACTCATGCATCTTGCATTGTGTGCTGTGATTACTATACGCCCTATCATCATCAGGGTCGTAGCCTCCACAAGTAGTTCGTGGATGGCCAGATGGGACACCGGAAATCTGTTCTACATGGGGTGCTATAGATATCCCTGAGTGAAAGTTCCTAAACCCTCTTGGTTCCAGAGGTTGTTCCAACGTTTAGACCGAGTGGATGCATGAGCGCATGAGGGCCATATACCGTTAGGCCGCGTCTCCCACTGTGTCGTGGTCGGTTGGAAGGGGGTACGGCCTTACCTGCCCGAGAGGAGGGGGCAATGCTAGGCTGAGTCTGACCAGCTCGAGGAATGGGTCCACTATCGACGAGCCGGGCCCGATATTGGCAGGCGGATAGTGAGGTCTCTTCCACTCACCTTGTTGCACGCGATGTGGCGACAATCTGGTTTGGAGTATAATAGACCCCGGTGATTTCCCAGTGAGGAACCGTACTGATATGTGGACTTATTGAGTAGGAGTTGCATGCTCATTCATCCATTCATTCACTATCCACTCGGGCTGGTGGTGCGCAACTAATTTTTGTGTACCTTCGTTATGGCAAGGATTTCGGTTGGGCGCGCGACTAACCTGAGATCAGGAGTTTACCACGTTGAGTCTGACTATCCAAATTCAGGTATGAGACTAGTTTGGATAGAAGTCCCTTGTGGTGGACCCCGTAGCCTGCGATACTACGTACTATCATCCCGACTTCACACTCCAGCATGGTCATTTCATTCGCATCGCATATTACATTACATCCGCAGGCATATGACATTTTGGGTTGTTATTTTCCTGTACTTATATAGCTTAGACGAACTTAGCATGATTTGCATATTGCCTTGCATCCTCAACACATAGTAATTGGCTTACTGTCTTCGCATTGCATAGCTGATCTATCTTGCTCCCTCAGTATATTGGTTATTATATTTTTACATCGCATAGCCTTGGTACGGCTGATAGCATTCATGGACTTATAGATTGCTAGTATTTCTGCTTACTCTGATATTGTATGATTCATGATCTTGCCTGTATTACCAATGTTATATGATTTATGGCATTGTATTGCATTCTTGGCACTTACCTTGTGCACACACTTTCACCACCCACTAAGCTTTCTATAAGCTTATGCACGATAGATGCGTGCAGGTGACGTTAGGTTGCAGCAGTGTCGATCTTGGAGCGTGCAGCGGTCTTCTGGAGCTTGATTTTCGATTTATGTATTTCTCTTTCAGCATTGTACACAAATGATTATATTAGTGGATATGTGATGATGATGTTGCTTTTGTGAATTGGGTAATCTTGTGGTTATGCTTATTTTGAGTTAAATGTATATTGAAAAAAAAAATCCTCCTTGTAGGATCCCAGGATCAGAATCTGGCGTATGGATGTTAGGAGCCGAGGATGGGGTACTACGGAGGCTGTCGGCACCGGATTCGGCGATCGAGATTCCTGTGAATCTGATTTCCGAGTTTGAGGCGTGACACCTCCGGCGGGAGTGTACGCTGTGGGTGCGTTGTGTGTACCCTTGCTCTGTGGAGAGCATAAACATCTGGTTAGGAGTGAACCAGCAAAACTCTGGGTTTGAGGTGAAACGAGCAAAACCTCAGGTTTGAGGTGAACCGCGTAGAAACCTCCGTGTAAGGGTTAAAGGTGAACCTAATTTAAAACCTTAGGTTTTAGGTGAACCCTGGGAAACCTCCTTAGTGAAATCTGGTACACTCAGGGGTTGAGTGCGACAGCCGGGAGTAGAGTAGATTTATCGTCGAACCACTTAAAATGATTGTGTTTGTGATTGCTTTTCTCTATGTGTGATCCATGACAATGCATTCATATTCATATACCTGATCACATCTCACACACACACAGTCACATCCAACATAAACTAAGCTGCATATTGCTATATCTTGATTAGTTTGTGATTGGATCCTCTATTAGGCTTGGAAGCCAGTAGAGTTACATTTGACTAATCCTGAAAATTACATACATGATAGGATTAGAGTGATAGGATTTTAAATAACTCATAAAAGTCCTATTCACCCCCCTCTAGGACATATTGACATATTCCAACTCCTACTCAAGCAGTCTTCATCGCTATTTCACTTTCATCCCCTTCTCACTCATATGTCCTAACCTCTAATGCCATAACTGCCCATTCACTCCAGTTGATGCGACTACAAGTGAACTATACGATCCTAAAGTCACGTACAAAGTACCTTCCTTCTTGCCTCGAGATATCACCAAGGCACCTCTTGTGATCTTCCAGGAATCACTGGTGAATGTCGTCACATAACCGGTATCGGTCAACTGCCCCACTGAGATCAAGTTACGTTTCAAACTCGGTACATGTCTGACATCCTTCAATTTCAAGACCGTTCCATCTTTCTGATTTACATGAACGTCCCCCTTTCCAACAATACTTCACGGCTCATCATCACCCAGGTAGACTCTCCCAAAGGCACCTGACACATAATCACACAGAACTTCCTTACACGAAGTAACATGAAACGAAGCACCCGAGTCTATAACCCAAGACTCATTCCTCGCATCAATAGACAAGATCAACGCCTTTGTGTCACTCTCCTCAGATAGATTCACTGAATCCTTCCCACCTTGAGAGCTTCCTTCTTATTTCTTGAGTGCCCTACAATCACGTTTTATGTGCCCCTTCTTGCCGTAATGCCAACACCCGTCTTTGTCTTTCGGTCCCTTGGACTTCTTTCTCGACTTAGAAAGCCCGCGTTTATTGCCTCCTTTGTTCAGCGATCTTCCTCTTCCTTCAATGTTTAGAGCATTCCTTGAATCCCCTGAAACTCTTGATGCCTTCTAAATTCTTTGTTGAGAATTAGACCGGCCACATCATCAAATTTCAGCTTTGTCGACCCTGAAGAATTGCTCACAACAATCATCAAACCATCCCAACTGTCTGGCAAACTGGATAAGATCAATAACACCCTGACCTCATCCTCAAAAACATTGTCAGCGGGTTCTAACTGGCTCGTGACTGTATTGAACTCGTTTAGATGTTCAGCCATGCTCCCACCATCTGACATCTTCATGTTGAATAGCTGTTTCATAAGATGAACCTTGTTGGTGCAGAGGGTTTTTCATACATGATGGCTAGGGCTTCCATTAATTCTTTTGTAGTTTTCACCTTGGATATATTGAAGGCGACGCTCTTAGACAAAGAGAGTCGGATCGTTCCTAAAGCCTTCCTATCCAGTAAAAATCATTCATCATCTGTCATCTTTTCTGGTTTCTTCTCTTTTCCTCCTAGAGGAATATAAAGGTCCTTCTGATACAGATAATCCTCCATCCGCATCTTCCAGAAGGCAAAGTTTGAACCATCAAACTTCTCAATTCTAGTTTTCCCTTCTTCTGTCATTGTTCCCAATAGAACTAAACCAATAGCTTTGATACCAGTTGTTGCGCAGAACGCCAACAACGCAGTGAGCCTAGATCCAATCTCTGGCCTCACCCACAAACGATAAACAGGAAGAAATATAAACTAGAAAATAGATTAAAGCAATCCAAACAAACCATAAGACAAGATATACGTGGAAAAACCCCAATAAGGGTAAAAAAAACCACGGATGCAAACTTCTACTATGAAGAACAAATATTACAAGGCAATATACTAACCTCTCCCTTGGATGAACATAGAAAACCCTTTTCCCATACCTTAGAATTATTTCCCTAATATTCCAATACTTAGAAAAGCCCTAGGAACACCTATATATAGTTTAGGCGACTCCCCTTTCCACATCCCAGTTGCAAAAGGACTTGTGACACTAAATTCGCACAAAATCGTGGAACGAGTCTGCGTAACTACGACCGGTCGAGCGACCCCTACGACCGGTCGTGAATGGGCCACGACCGGTCGAGCACCTCGGGATAAAAAACCGATGCTCGCTGGACTTTGAGTCGAACCTGTCCACGACCGATCGAGCATGGCTCACGACTGGTCGAAGACGGTCCCGGATGTGGCTCTACATCTTAATATTCCTTTACCCTGCAACCATTTGAAACACAACAATTAAAAACATGTCAGACAAAATTTTAGCAAAGAAAAAAAAAATTTCTAGTCATTTTGCTGACTTAACATTATGATATTAATGATATGTGATGAAGAATTTAACCATCAAAAATGAAAAAACAATCAAAACTATTCATCAACATGCCCCAATAACAACAAGAACAACAACAACTATAAAAAATCTTAACAATTGTTTTGTGGAATTGATGGTTCTTTGCCATCCAAATAACACAAAAGCTCACATCATGACCAGCCATACATGGGTTATACCCTAATGACTTAAGCAATATTAATCACAACTTCCAAGTATAAAGAAGAACGGAAAATGAAATCCACACTCTTCTTCTTCACTCTATCAAAGAGAAAATTCAACAGGCAGGAATTCATTACAAATTACAGTTCATGTACTTAAACTATGACATGACAAAAACTAAGAATGGACATACCTTAATATGTTGCTATTTTGAACTCCATTTGAAGGGATTCTGATAATCAAACCAATTAAAAAGATCAGGCTGATGACTTCAACTAAAAATAAAATAAAAATTGTTTCATAAAAACAAAGATTCTAAATTCATATGAACTGCCTAGCTTTTTAAGAAAGGATTTATAACCAAGTCTTTGGCAAAAGAAGCAATATTTCTACCCCAAATTCTCACTTAGGAATTCATAAAAAAGGTCATGGAGGGGCAATTTCAAGGCAAGCAAACATCAACACATAGAAAAGGTCACGTGCAAAGCACCCACATGGAGGAACCATCCCAATGCTTAGTTTCTCTAAGCCAACAATATCACAGCAAATGACACCATATGCAGGGTATGAAAGAAGATACATGCAACCATACATCAAAATCTATTGGGTACAATATGATAAGAAACTGTCATTGCTTCAGCAAAATTAGACGAGTGTTAAAACAATAAAATGCCATCTTAAAGGGAATTTTATAGCAATTCCTCCAATAAAGGAATATATTTGTTTGGTGTACCGCCAAGGTTAAATACTAATTCTTCAAGAACACACGTATGATAAGTTGGAGCTTTTTATCCTTTGGATCTGGGACACCTTTCAATGATCAAAACCGTTTATGTGATGGTCTAATTTTGAATGTGGGTAGCAAAAATAAAAATAAAAACTCTTCTGTTGGAATATTCTAACCTTTGGATTATTCAAAGCCCTTATATATGCAGTGGTTAAGCAGACTGCCAATATTCAAAGGAAAAGATGCAAACATTTTGGGTCATTGAAAAGGACCTAATCTGGCTATATATGCTAAAACAACTCAGAAATAGAACAAAAGTAATGGGCCATGATGCATTGTTTGTGAAAACCGTCTTGGGTCAGTTCCGTACAAGCAGTGTATGTGGTAATCTAAACTATTAATGTAACGACTCGAAATTTTCCATACAGGGTTCGAGTACCACCTCGACCAGAAATCACTTAGGATTAAATCCTTTAGAAATTTGACAAAGTTAACTAAGTGTTAAACTAGATTAGCCATGAAATCCGTTGGAATCGCTTTATATACGATCTGCAAGACCCAAAACTTGTGGAATCATTGACGCTAGGTTACCCTAAATTCCAGGATCAAACTCATTACCCGACTGCTCTCGGGAACACATTGAAACTCCGTATCAGGTCTAGACCGCACATCGGGAGTCCGAACACTATGAAGTTAAGGACTTAGGACCGCCTCGCTGGGCTTGACAACCATCTCGAAAATCAAATCCAGACAATGTCCCACAGCTGTTCACTCGAGTCTGGAGCGAGAGAGTGTGAAAACCCATGTTTTCTTTACAAAATAAATATCTTGAATAGTGATCTGGCACGTATCGCTTGCGAACATTTTATAAGCAACCAGACCGTCAGAATCTGACCCAAATACACCCTCGGATCAGGAAAAATTTCACAAACATTTACATGTACTTAGAATTTTGGATCGAGACCTGCTGACCGTTGAACTGAAACTGGTCCACCACGCGTGATCTGGGAATCCGATTGAAATGAAAACTTAACTTTACCTGGATCCATGGTCGGTGAGCTTAAGTCTGACTTTTGGCTCAAGGAGGCCCACCAGAAATCCTCCGTTGAGCTGAAACAATGCCGCTTTGGTTATAACCTAAGTGTACCTTGACCTTAAGTCTATTTCAGAGAGTTTTTAGGCTATATAAGGACCTTAGAACACCCTCTGTCACAGCCATACGAATTTGGGAAAAACCCTAAGTAAGAAGAGAGAAAAAGAGAGAGAAAGTTAGAGAGTTGTGGGAGAATCTCCCTGCTACTATTTCCAGTCACTACACGGGCTGCACCACCCCTTTCTTGGCGCTTTCCTGGCGATACCGACTTCGTTTTAAGGTAAGAAACCCTAACCCTAAATCTGTTTTGGGTTGTGAAGGTTGTAGGTTATGAAATAGCTAACCTATTTCATCCTTTAGGCTACTAAACTGCCGAATACGGAAGCTTAACGAACCTAGCTGATCCGTTGCGATTCTACGGTGTAAGGTGAGGACTTTAGGTGTATAGGTTACGGTTTTCAGCGCTTTCAATGTCAGATAATGATAGATTCATGATCTGCATGTAATTGCATATATACAAAGTGCTGTCTGTTTTCTATTTCGACTAAAGATGTAGAATATGGAATTTTACATACTCTAGGTATACGTAGAAATACCGTATACATATAAATTTTGGAAATGTGTTTGCCATGATTATTTGTTGTATGAATATATAGTATATGGATAAAATACTTGTTTGGCGAAAGGAATCGCCATAATACATGTTTGCTAATATACACTATATATGTAGAAATAGTGTATTGTAGAAAGTACCGTATATGTATATAATTTGGAGATGTGGTTGCCATGACTATTTGCTGTATGAATATGATATACATGGATAAAATACTCGCTTGGCGAAAGGATAGCCCTAATGCATGTTTTACTAACATACATCATGTATGTTGAAATAGAGTATTCTAAGTGTTTGTGAAAATGCTTGTGAGAGTAAGTGCTTAGATGTTAGTGCCTTAGGTAGGTGTTGAGATGGGGTTCTCAACTACCTTAGAGACATGTATGATTTCCTCCATGTGGTTGTTTACTCTAACCACTTACTTATGAAATATATGTGTTTGTATCCCTATTTGTATAGTGCTTTATAATATGCTTTATAACATGCTTTGTAACATGTTTTATAACATGCTTTATGACATGCTTGTTAACATGCTTGAATTGCTTTATTTATTACGCTTTACACCACATACTATGGGTAAGGATTGATTGAGTTTGGGACTATGTCTATAGTCCAGATATTCGGTACCAGACTTGAGATGAGATTTATTTCGCCACGTGAGATGTGTTCGATGAACCCGAGTCGTACTTAGGTTGGCCACACGAAGTGCTTCTGCGCTTCATATCGTTCAACTTGTTGTGCGCTCGAGCTAGCCGAACACGTCAAGTAACCCGTTATGTCTTACATATGTTTACCATGTTTGGTCGCTACTGCTTGAACCTAGGGTACCAAACTTACCAGTGGAATCCCGTTAACCATGGTACCTCGATCCGCTAAGACTCATGAGCCGGGCATGGTGGTATGGGACATCATGGTCGAGCTGTCGGCCTACGCTGGGGCTACGTGCCTCCCCGTAGTGACCAGTGAGCAACCAGACTCGTGAGCCGATTATGGTGGTATGGGACAGTATATTCGAGCTGTCGGCCTACACTGATTGGTGACGAGCCCTTTGTAGTGACCTCGAGCATACTCTGAATTTGCGGTGAGGCGACGAGTCTTGCCGCGGTATATCGAGTATGGACCAGGCCTGTATCTGTATAGTGATGAACCGTTAAAAAGGTGATGGGGGAGTGGTGTAACCTTTGTGCGTAACAGCCCTGACAGCCTTTGCAGTGACCTAGAAAATACACCATCGTCTGATATTAACTAGGACTGACGACCCTAGAATGGATCATGTTGGGAATGATACAAGGGAGGTACCTTAGTTTCCCAATACTGCTATTTAAAATGGACTAATAATTACTCGGCAATCATGCTCATCATCGCACTGCATGTGCTTAGTAGATGTGGAGCACTGAGGGATGAACGCATTCACAAACATAAGACGGTGTCGAATGAGGGTGGTTTGGCAAGGGCATTCATCATGTCATTTCATACTTGCATTTAATAAGAGTAGTTAGGATTGTTTGATTATACTGCTTTATCATTACTGCTTGACTAAATTGATAACATGTTAACCTATGCTTTATTGTTCCACTTAGCTAGCTACTCACCCCCACGTTATGGGACGGTGTTGTACACACCAACTAGACTCTATCTCATGTGTAGATAGCACGTGGATTCAGGAGGCGGAGCCTGACTACGATGAGGACCAGGATGAGTTCTCATACATGCAGTACTCTGACGGCTTTGCCTAGGCCGACTGGACGCGGGGATTTCAGGATTCATCTTTTAGTTGTATTTTAACTTTTTGACTCAGAAACAATACATGTATATGGGTACTCAGTTAGTGTTCATACTCTGGAGTTCATGATGGTTTTGTTTCCTCACATACAATTTTAGTCTTCCGCTTGCCTTTATACAATTGATCTGGAGTATGAATTACTGTTTTGGTATAATCTCACTCATGTTTATTGCTCTAACACAGACAACATTTAATCATCATGATCTATGTTGCATAAGTGATGTGTTGGAACTCGGGAGTTGAGTTCATACTTGACCCCCGAATTTCAGGGCGTTACAATTAATTTGATGGATCTCAGTGTGGGTTGAGTAAGCTTATACATTGGAAGTTCCTAATCCTTTGATCGATAACTACAAACAAATGGTTAAATAAAAAGAAAGCAAAAGCCAGGGAAAAGCCAAAAAGCACAACGTTGTGGTCAGGAACTTCCACATAGAATCATAAATAAACCATACTAACGTGAATCAATTAATTTTGAGCTTGGATGGATAATTACATACCATTCTCATTTTGAGCTCAAATCGACTGTCATTGCCTGTCAAAATTAACTGTAGCTTTTAATCATTGCTAATAGAAACTAACTTTCTAACCACCTTTAGAATAAAAGGAAGCAAACAGTAGACCACATTCATGTATGCATCCAAATCAAAGTCAACAACTATTCTAGCCTTTTTCTCTCCTTTCTTGAGTTCCTTCAGGAGCTCTTCCATCACATGACATGAAAACTAAAAATTAAAAAATTCAGTCTTGGAATATGTGCAAAAGTGCAAGTCATGTTGGCTAATGTATGCTGATGTTTTCTGAGGGATAAATTCATCTATCCTAAACCCATTATAGGAGACCTCTCATTCCACCTATTGAAGAACAAAACAGAAATGCATAACTGAGCTTACATATTTAACAACCAAGGAAAGTAAGCAAAAGACAAACAAAATGGAGAACACTTATCCAAAAGAATAGTTAGACAGAATATAAAACTAGAAATCCCAAAATCTAAATGAGGAAATGATACAAAACCCATAGAGAAAAAGGAAAAGAAATGTAATAAGCATGAGGGAAGAAAACTAATATTAGACTCCAAGTCCCAACAGTTAAGGCCGTGTTTGGATGCTCACCCAAAATGGAATTGCAATAGTTCGATTCAATGAGTAAATGACTTTAGTGAGGCTAGCCACTCAAATTGAAATTATTGTCATTCCAAGTCCAACTGGCCAACTTAAAAGCCCATGGAACTGCAATGAATTAAAATGGCGCAAGTCACAATTTGGCCATATTCTTCTCATAATGAATTTGAATAATTGCAATACGGTTCAACAAAGCATCCAAAGAGATCCTAAAAGAAGCAAAACTAACAAATAAAAAGGATAGTAGATGATCAGAGTCTTCAAAAACAAATGTGGATGGCAACTTTTAGACCAAAAAATCACAACAATTATGCAAAAGAATAAAAACTAATAAATAACAAGACATCCATTTTCAAATAGATATCTTAATTATATATATGAAGAGAGGCCATGAAGCAAAATGAGAATAATAATAGAAAAGGTGGGGGCAAACTGCCTAAATTCAAACTAGAAATTTCAACTAGTAAGTAAATGAAGTAGCTTAGAAATCAGTAGCGCAATAAAGAAAGATTCAAAGAAAGGATATAGACCTTAAGAGAGTGATCTACCCTCCTCCCTGACATTCAATAAAAAAACGAAAACAAAAACAAGTGAATAGATTAAAAGAACAATAATCCACTATCAAAACAGTGTGAAAAGTATTCTAAGAAGCAAAGGAATGAGAATGCCCATTCCACTGCGTTTTCATATGATATCAACCAAAAACCATAAATTAAGAAGAATCAAGTTCTTATGCTCAATCAGATTTCGTTCAAAGTCAACAAAAGAATCCTTATTCTCAGAAGTCAACAAATATAAAAGAAAATCCACACTATTTTACCATCACACATTCAACCAAAACGAATAATAGAAAAAAAAAAGAGTGATCCAAATATAGCTCAACACAAAAGATTGAACAGCTCTGTTTGAGTTTTAAGTTTTTACAAGTGGAGCCCATGGTTCATTGAATTCAAATAGGTGGATGTCATCACCTTTCATGGGGGTCACCAAATAGATGTCTAAGAAAGAAAAAACAGTAAGAGTTCATACCATGATACCATTCACACATCTTTGTCAAGGAAGTGCGTCATGGATGAGACATGAATTACCTTCAGTTCAGACCCATACTTCAGTTTTGAGCGTGTCCCAACTATGGAATGTTTAACACAGCATTCCCTTAAGAAGCATCCATGTGAAATTATGGAGTCCAAAATTTGTAGTAATAATAAGTAAGCACCGGTAAATATTTGTATCATAGAGTTAAAGGCTCATAAGCAAGAATAGTAAATACACATCATACCTGGCATTTTTCTATCTTCGTTAGTGGTAGAAACCTAGGAGACGTGAAGATTGGCTTCAGCAGATCATAAAATTGAAACTTGGGAGGCTTCACTAAACATTAGACAGCTTCAGTTTGAAAAAAAATAAAAAATTTCAAACTAAAAAATAAACTATACACAGACAAGTAGTTCACGGGAGATTTACCTAATATGTGAGAGCCAAGTTAGCATCAAAAAAGGACTTAAGGGTCCTAATATCTTCATAGTAGCCATTAAATAGATATGTCTGCCAAGGTATGAATGTGACAACCTTGTTAGAGACTTTTACTTCTATGGTTTAAATGCAACTTTTGTCCATTTACAGAAATCTTAACTTAACTCATTCAAATGCAGCAGGTGCATGAAGAAATAAAAATAAAATAAAGTAGGAAATTATGCACCAAAAGAATAGGGAGTTTTAACTTAACGTTTGCTGGACTTTGAGTCGAGCCTGCTCGACTGGTCGAGCACTGTTTACTCGACTGTTCGAGCAGTCTCTAAGACTAGTCGAAGATCCAACAAAAAATCTTGAAAATAAGTAACGAATCTTGGACTGGTCGAGCTAGTACTAAGACTAGTCGAACATAGGCTAAGACTAGTCGAGAAATAGCCTATACACCTATAAAGTGACCCAATTAAAGTATGTAATCAATATGACCTAGCCTATGGTCAATCTAGGGTCATTCATAACTTATAAGTGATGTTTGAACATTGAAACATCTTTTGCTTCGGTTGATAGTTGATCTTGACATACATGAAGCTTGACATCTTGAAGTATGTTGAAGCTTAAACTTGTAGCACTTTGAAGCTTGAATTTAAAACGCTTTGAAGCTTGAACTTGAGATACTTAACTTGTATTTCATCTTGAGCTTTAAGTACCAAAGTAAAGAACTTTGTCTTGACATGAATGAAGCTTTGAAACCTTTAACTATTGAAGCTTGAAAGATTGAACTAACACTTGGTGTTGAACTTGAACTTGAACTTTTATATCTCTTGATCTTGCATTTGAAGTTTTTGAGGTACAGACCTTTGTTCTTGTACATGAGATGCATGATCTTGAATATGTAGATGAGCAACACAAGACACAGATTCCAAGAGGTTTTGGCACTACAAAATTTGATAGTCATACGAGCTAGAAAACATAACACTTACAAGATCTCAACCATCTTTCACCTTTACCAATTGAATATTGAACGTGGATCATTGCCTTATCCATCTAATTTGAGGCCCACCAAATGAATTGGTAGATCAACAAAATGTGGGCTCCACTAGTAGGCAATCGGGGCTTGACAATACATGTTTTGCTTACATTGAATTGAAGGAATTATTAAAATATATATATATATATATATATATATATATATATATATATATATATTATATATATATATATATATATATAAGAGAACAATTTTAGATTATTACAGATTTTTGCAATGATATGCAGAGAAAGGGATCTGTGATTTTTTCTCTTTCGAATGCAAGTATGGATCGAACAAATCAAAATCTGTTTCAGATCTAGAATTTAGAAAAGCCAGGTTTAAAACCCAACGTACTGCAGAAAATTTAGAAACATTTGAAAATCCAATAAAAGATAAAATAGAAAATCGATTCTGAGATGAAATTACAGAGAGAGAGAGAGAGAGAGAGGAGAGAGAGAGAGAGAGAGAGAGAGAGAGAGAGATTTACCGATCTCTGAGATGGAAATGAGGAATTCAGAAGTGCAGACCTAAACTGAAATCGATCTCTCCATCTTCCATGGCCTATTTTAGGATTCCTACTAAATGTCTGGGGAAATAAGAAAACAACCAACACACAACAACAAGCACCAACCAACACACAGATCTAGTGATTAGGTCTAAATGACAATTTTGTTGAAAAAAATCAAACTGTGTGAATTTTCATTGTAAAACCCCAATTAGGGTTTCAACATTCAACATCGATAACGGCCGATCTCAAGAGAGAGATTGAGTGCGATATGGACAAAGAAAGAGGGAGAGATCTGAGAGAGGGAGATCGAGAGTTGTGCTGCGGTGGTTGCTTTGGCACTCAACTGAGAGAGAGCATTTGCTTTGTAAAGGAGAGAGAGAGAGAGAGAGAGGAGAGAGAGAGAGAGAGAGAGAGAGAGAGAGAGATGGGGAGGGGAGAGAGGGAGAGAGTGGGGTTAGGGTTTTCTTTTTCTATTTATATGGATCGTGGCAATACCTTTCAACGGTAGGCATCACTCCCCACTATTGTTTTTTTTTGTGTTTCTATAGTGGGGCTCATGGATGGTGCGGATCAAACCAAATGGCCACATTGTAACGCCCTGAAATTCGAGGGTCGAGTAGCAACTCAACTCTCGAGTTCCAAAACATCACTTATGCAACGTAGAGAATGATGATTGAATGTTGTTTATGTTAGTGCAATAAACATGAGTGAGATTATACCAAAACAGTAATCCATACTCCAGATCATTGTACAAAACGCGAGCGGAAGACTGAAAGATGTATATAGATGTATATAAAAACAAAACGATTTCGATCTGTCTTCAAAGTATGATTACTTCACTGAGTCATCATATACATGTACTAAATCAAAAACAAAATGTTAAAAAATTTAGTCCAACTGTCGTGATAGCCCAGTAGCCCGGTAAATCCGGATAGCCTAAGCAAAGCCGCGGAGAACTGCATGAAGGAAAACTCATCCTGATAATCCTCATAATCAGGCTCAGCCTCCTGTGCATCGTCGGTACCTGCACCTAAGACAGAGTCTGGTGGGTGTCCAGAACACCGTCCCGTAACGTGGGAGTGAGTAGCTAACTCAGTGGAACAATAAAGCATAGGTTAACATGTTATCAAATCAGTCAAGCAGTAATGATAAAGCAGTACAATCAACAATCTTAAGTGATCTTGTTAATGCAAGTATGAAATGTAGTCGTGATGCATGCCCCTCGCCTAACCACCCTCATATGGCACCATCTTACGTCCGCGGCATGCGTTCATCCCTCAGTGCTCCACATTTTTCAGGCACATGCAATGTGTTGATGAGCATGATTACTGAGTTATTATTAGTCCATTTCAAACAGTAATATTGAGAAACTAAGGTACCTCCCTTATATCATTCCCAAACATGATCCATTCTATGGTCGTCAATCCTAGATAATCTCATATGATGGTCTATTTCTAGGTCACTGCAAGGGCTGCCAGGGCGGTTACACGGAATCGTTGCACCACTCCTCTATCACTTTATCAGTGTAGGCCGACAGCTCGAATATAGTGTCCCATACCATCATAATCGGCTCACAGTCTGGTTGCTCAATGGTCACTACGGGAAGGCTCGTGGCCCCAGCGTAGGCCGACAGCTCGACTACGGTGTCACATACCACCATGCCTGGCTCATGAGTCTTAGCGGATCGAGGTAGCATGGTTAACGGGATTCCACTGGTAAGCTTGGAACCTTAGGTTCAACAGAGGCGTCCAATACATGGTGAGCATACATACGACAAATCGGGTTACTTGACGAGCTCGGCTAGCTCGAGCGTACGACCAAATGAACGACATGAAGCGCAAGCACTTCGTGTGGCCTAACCACTGCCGCCAACCGAAGTACGACTCGGGTTCGTCGAACACATCTCGCAAGGCGAATGAATCTCAACCACGAATTTATTTTCGTTACCGATTGCCTGGACTACATCATAGTCCCAAACTCAATCCATTAATCATATAATCATGTGAGACAATCCACCATAATGGATTCCATGGTTCAAGAAGTTTAATCACATAAGCATATTATGAAACAACATCAACCATCAAAGCATATTACAACACAAACATGATTTCACACACAATCATTGCATAAGTAAAACAGAATTTACTATAAAGCGTACATGTAGGAAATCATTCACACAATTAAGGTGACCGAGATTTGTATCCCAAGCCGCACACAAAGTGTACTAGATGATCGCTAGCACATTCAGGCATTTTCACAAACACGTAAACTTCAAACATCATCATATATGATATATGATGAATTGTACATGTGTTAGGCCAAATCCTTTCACTAGGGAGTTGCCCCGTATATCACATGTGTATACCCACGACGAAAATCATGGCATGCATGAATCCGAGATCCGTGTTTACTTAAGCATTTCCACAAACACTTGGGCTACATATTTATCACATAAAACGTACTTTTGCTGTGACATGATTTACGGCAAGTCCTTTCGCTAAGGAGTTGTCACACATGCATCAAGCATATATTCGTGACAAATAAACATGTTAAGTACAAATCCAAATTTCAAACAGAAACAAACATCTCAACATATGCATAGAATAGCCTAAATCCTACATAGCTCATATAAACTCGTATGACGAAATAGACGACGCATTTTGCATGTATAATAGCACCCTTGTCAGTTATAAATCATTCACCGACATTGAAATCCTTGAAAACCATAACCTATACACCTAAAGTCCGCACGTTACGCCGTAGAAGTGTAATAAATTTGGTAGGAATGCTAAGGCTTCTCTCACGACAGTAGAACGACCTAAAGCATAGGTAGTGTTAGCTATTTCACTAATTGAATCAATTGAAACCCTAAATCAGATTAGGGTTAGGGTTTTCTTACCTAGAAATGAAGTCGGAATCGCTGGAAAAGCGATTAGAATGGTGTGGTTAAGCCTGTAGAGTAGCAGGGTAAAATAGCAGGGAGATTCTCCCACTTCTTTCATACTTTCTCTCTCTTTTCTCTCTTCTCTTTCCTAGGGTTTCTTCAAATTCGTATGGGCTGAATGAGAGAGGGTTTAAGGTCCTTATATAGCCTAAAACATCACCGAAATAGATCTAAGGTCAAGGTATACTTAGGTTATAACCAAAGTGGGTCTGTTCCGTCTCAACGGAGCGCTTCTGGCGGCCCCTTTTCTACGTGCGGTCGGACTTAAGCTCACTAACCTTCGATCTAGGTGAAGTTAAGTTTTCGTTCCAGGCGGATTCTCAGATCGCACGTGGCGAACCAGTTTCAGTTCAACGGTCACTGAAACTCGATCGGGGATTTCAAGTACACTGCCATGTATATGAAATTTCTCCTGATCCGAGGGTGTATTTGGGTCAGATTTTGACGGTCTGTTTACTTATATCAGGCCCGCAAGTAACAAGTCTCAGATTACTATTTGAGATTTTATTTATAAAGAAAACCAAGTGTTCTCACACTCCTCGCTACGGGCTCAAGCGAATAACCATGGAACACTATCTGGGTTTGATCTCCTAGATGGTTATCAAGCCCAGCAAGGCGGTCCTAAGTCTATAATTTCGTATTATTCGTACCTTCGATGTGCGGTTCAGATTCGATACGGAGTTTCAATGTACTCCCGAGAGCAGCTGGGTAATGAGATTGATCCTAGATTTCAGGGTAATGTAGCATCAACGATTCCACAAGTTTTGGGTCTTGCAAATCGTATTTAAAGTGATTAGTGCGGATTTCATGGCTAATCTACTTTAGCACTTAGTTAACTTTGTCTAATTTCTGAAGGATTTGATCCTAAGTGATTTCTGCCTGAGGTGGTACTCAGGGCATTGTACGGAATTTTTCGAGTCATTACAATCTACCCTCCTTAATGAAAAATTTGTCCTCGAAATTAGTACATTTTCGTACTCCTCGAGAAGCTGAGGGTAGTTCTTTCGGATCTCGACTTCAGTCTCCCTGGTAGCTTCCTCCTCTGTATGATGCGTCCACAATACCTTTACGAGCGGAATCACCTTACTGCGTAACACCTGGTCCTTCCAGTCAAGGATACGCGTCGACCGCAACAGGTAGGTAGCATCCTCTCTCAACTGCACCTGCTCTCAATGGATGATATGTGAAGGATCAAGGACGTATTTCTTCAGCATAGATACATGAAATAAGTTGTGCATGCCCGCGAGTGGTGTGGGCAAAGAGAGACGGTATGCCACCGCTCCCACTCGATCAAGAATCTGAAACGTGCCAATGAATCGCGGCGTAAGCTTCCCCTTCTTCCCAAACTGAAGGACTCCCTTCATAGGGGAAACTCTGAGGAATAATGATCTCTAACCTCAAACACCAGCGGTCGCCGCCTCGTATCGGCATAACTCTTCTGTCTACTCTAGGCCGTAAGAAGTCGACGCCTGATAATGTCGATCTTCTCTGAGGTCGCCTGTACTAACTCTGGGCCAATCAAACTGCGTTCGCCGACCTCCGCCCAGCAATGCAGTGCTCTGCAAGGGCGCCCATATAAGGCCTCGTAAGGAGCCATGCCAATACTCGCCTGAAAGCTACTGTTGTAGGCGAACTCTGCGTACGGGAGACAGTCATCCCAACTGTCCTTGAAGTCCAAAACATAAGCCCGCAGCATATCTTCTAAAATCTGATTCACCCACTCTGTCTGCCCGTCAGTCTGAGGGTGAAACGCGGTGCTGAACTTCAACTTCACACCCATCGCTTCCTGGATATGAGTCCAGAAAATATATGTGAATCGCATGTCTCTGTCCGACACAATCTCTAAGGGAACTCCATGCAGACGCACTATTTCTTTGATGTACAACCTAGCCAAGTCGTCTGCAGAATTCGTCACTCTAATGGGGAGGAAATGAGCCGATTTAGTTAATCGATCTACGATCACCCAAATAGAGTCATAACCCTTTCTCGTCTTCGACAACCCCGAGATGAAGTCCATAGAGATGAAGTCCCACTTCCACTCAGCTATGGGCTTGGGCTGAAGGAGTCGAGGAGGTCGGCGATGCTCGGCCTTGACCTGCTGACACGTGAGACAACGTGAAACATACTCTGCGATATGGTCCTTCATATTGTCTCACCAATACGACCGCTTCATATCCTGATACATCTTCATGCTACCAGGATGCATCACGAGCTTCGATTTGTGGGCAGTCTCGAGAAGCTCCTGTCTCAAGTCCCGAATATCTGGGACGCATAGGCGGCTACAGTATTGTAGGCCCCTATCCGTGCCAACTCTCCACTCAGAGTCTCTGGCGTCGCTAGCTTGCTCTCGAAGCTCAGACAACCGCTCATCACCCTTCTGGGCCTAGATAACCCTATCATTAATAAGTGGCCGCACCCGAACGTCCGCGACACACTCAAATGGCTCCTCCACGGTGAGTTTCTGCTCGAAATCCCGCATGAACTCCAACATATGCCACTCTGCTATCATCAGTGGAGCCGTAAATGCTATAGCCTTCTTACGGCTCAACGCATTTGCCACAAGGTTGGCCTTACCAGGATGGTAGGAAACGTCGAACCTGAAGTCCTTTAAGGTCTCCACCCATCGGCGATGCCTCATATTCAAGTTCCGCTGAGTGAATATATACTTAAGGTTCTTGTGGTCGCAGAAAAGCTCGAACTCCTCTCCGTAGAGGTAATGTCTCAAGAGCTTCAATGCAAAGATGACAGCTGCTAACTCAAGGTCGTGTGTAGGGTAATTCTCCTCGTGCTTCCTTAATTGTCTCTAGCATATGCAATCACCCTGTCCTTCTGCATAAGGACGCAACCCAAGCTAATGCGAGACACGTCAGTGTATATCGTGTACTTAACCCTTGCTCTGGCAATACTAGCACAGGGGCAGACGTCAGTCTGTCCTTCAGCTCCTGAAAAGTTGCTCTCGCCTTCTCATTTCAGGCGAACTTCAGATCCTTACGTGTCAACTGTGACAACGGCCTAGCTATCTTCGAGAAGTCCCTAATGAAGCGTCGATAGTACCCTGCCAGGCCAAGAAAACTCCTCACCTCGGTAACTGAGCCAGGCTGCTTCCAATCCTGAACCGCGGCTACCTTAGTAAGGTCCACAGCTATCCCATTCTTGGACACCACATGTCCCAGGAACTTGACTTCCTCCTGCCAGAAGTCGCACTTCTTATACTGCGCGAACAACTGGTTCGTCTTCAAAGTACCTAAAACCGCTCTCAGGTGCTCCTCGTGCTCTTCCCGACTCCTCGAATATATCAAGATATCATCAATAAACACGATGACGAATCGGTATAAGAATGACCGAAATACCCTGTTCATCAAGTCCATGAACATGGTCGGTGCGTTCGTAAGACTGAACGACATCACCAGGAACTCGTAATGCCCAAAACAGGTCCTGAAAGCTGTCTTCTGCACGTCTTCAACTCTGACGCGTAACTGGTGGTACCCTGACTGCAAGTTAATCTTCGAGAAATACTTTGCCCCCTTCAACTGATCAAACAGATCATCTATCCTGGGTAAAGGATACTTGTTCTTCACGGTGACTTGGTTCAATATACGGTAATCAATACACAACCAAAGTGAGTCATCTTTCTTCTTCACAAACAGTACAGGTGCTCCCTAGGGAGACACACTAGGTCGTATAAAGCCCTTCTCTACCAGCCCGTCAATCTGTTTCCGCGGTTCCTCCATCTCACATGGAGGCATACGATAAGTCGGCAATGAGATATCTCACCAGGCGTAAGATCAATGGTGAAGTCGATCTCGCGTCGAGGAGGCAAACCAGGAATCGTCGCAAACACACCTGCAAAAACCTGAGCCACAGCGTATTTCCCAACGTCGGACCATCAACATGCTCTAGTAAAGCAGCGTAACATCCAACACGACATGGCCAACTAACCAGCACTGGAAAAGTAAAGACCGTGCCATCAGGTCCATAGGCTGTCACCACCTGGTTATCGCAATCAATCTCTGCCTTCATCTTGGTGAGCCAGTTCATATCGAGGATAATGTCGTAGTTCCATAGTGGAGCGACAATGAGGTCAACAAACACTGTTCTGCTACCAAATCTACTAAGCAACCCTCACACATCCGTGTGACATCCGAAAAAGTCCCAGTAGCAGTAGTGAGTCTCATTCCCTTCGTGGGAGTAGTATGTAAAGCTAGACGCTTAACTGCCCTACATGAAATGATAGAAGTAGTGGACCCAGTGTCTACCAACAAGGAGACGGGTGTACCTTGAATGTGGGTCGTACCCTCAAAAGCCATCGGGGCCGTAATCGATGTCTCAGGTGCTTCAGCTACAAGCGTGTGTACTCCAGCCTGCTGTCTATGGTTCGGCTGTGGCGCGTTAGGCCGTTGAGGCGGGCTGAAATGAGATGCAGGAGGTCGGAAGGAAGGATGAGCAGGGGCAGTCCATAGGGGTGGAGCCGATATAGCTTGTGGGCGAGGGCGATCAATCCTCTGCGATGGAGAAAACCCGTTATCCCTCATCCGAGCAAAGCAACTCTCTACAGGATGACCCGGTCTCCCACAGTATGTATAGGTCACACTTGAACACCTCATCGGAACTACTGGCGTCGTGACCCTGGGGGAGAGTCGATGTGAGGCCTCTTACCGAGGAAAGGCCTACCTGCGTATCCGGTCGTGGCCTCGTAACCATAGCACCACGAGAACGTGTCAGCCGATCAACATCCTGCTCTGCCCTCATAGACATATGTACCAGCTCGGCATACGAGGGTATACTAACGCAACACATCTTCGACCGAATGTCTGGTCAAGCCCTCTGAAAAATGTTGTATCCGCATCTGCTCGTCAGCAAGAATAGTCGGGACATATCTGCCCAACTTAGTGAATCGATGCTCGTACTCCGTAACTGTCATGCCTCCCTGCCTGAGGCGCAAAAACTCATTCTCCCTCTCTTGTTGGTAGGTCTGAGGGTAGTATTTCTCATGAAAACGGAACTCGAATGCCGCTCATATCCATGTATATCCAACTACCACCGCCCGTAGGACACTGTCCCACCATAAGCTAGCCTCCTTCTCAAACATGAAAGTGGCCAACTCAACCTGCTCCTGCTCCGTACAATGGAGCATCCGTAGCATCTTGGAGATGCGGTCCAACCATTATTCAACCTCCTCGGGTCTTTGAGAACCTGTGAAAGTAAGAGGCCTCAAGCGCTAAAATCATTCGAGAAGACCGTGAGTACCCATGTCCCCCGTAGGGTACGCAACAGGTGTGGGTGGAGGCATATTCTCAGCCTGAGCAGAAGGCTCTGTAGTCTCAGCAGGACGTATAGATGGTGAAGGTGGAGTCACATTACCACCCTGAGATAAGGCCCCAGCAATAGTGGCCATAAGCTGCTGGTGCTGCTGCATCTGCTGCTGATGCATCATCATCATCAACTGCTCAAACCTATCAGTAGGTGGAGCAGCCTGTGGCTCATACTGTGTCGAAGAGGATGCCCGGTTCTGCTCACGAACCGGTGGTGTAAAAAGTGGCAGTCCAGCCGTGGGACCAGTAGAAGGCTGAGACGTAGGTCTAGTCTCACGATCTGGGCCCAAGTCAGGGTCCGTACGACCATATCCGTAGGAAGGAGCCTGGTCCATCGTATCAGTGAGTAGGAGGTGTGCTGTGCTCCTCGTATATTTCCGTGGCATGCCCTATACAACATAGGGTGCAACACATGTGAGATGAAGCATATCAACACAATACACAAGCACTTAAGCATTCCATACACTTCATAACAAAAAGGTTGTATGCATTTCATTTACCAAAATTGTCACAATACATGGAATACAGAGTTACATGAATCATGACAGAAGATGCATGTGAGCTAATTACAATCAAAGCTTCAATCACTTAAAACATACTACTAGCTACTACACCCATCAACATGAAAACATGAACTGCCTAAAGCGGTGGCCAAAACAAACTACAAGGCAACAGTATGGATGACTAGACATTCGAGTCTGGCGATGGAGGAGGGGCGCCCTTATCCTGCAGGCAACATAGGATGGCCCTCAAGGTGCGGGACACTTTACTAAATTTTCGCTTCATGAAGGCCTCGTTTTCCTCAAGCTTTTGTCTTGCTTCTACTCGGGCCTCCTGAATCTCCTACTTCAAGGCAGCTTGGCCCTGTCGTAGCTCCGCATGATCCTCCTCCAGTCGAGCTATGCGAGCATCCAAAGCAGCCCGATCAGTATCTTGCACCGGTGACGTAGGAGGGGAGCTCTTCTCAGTATCTTGGGACTCTTCTTCTTCTTCCTTCTCCTCCTCTATCTCATCACCACTTCTTTCCTCGCTCTCTTCATCTAGGTCAATACTTTCCTCCCCCTCACTATCAGACTTATCCCCATACTCGTCGAGTCGAGCTTGGCGCTGCCGAGGGCCGATCCCCATGTTGTTAAGCGTAGCATCGCTTATGATCCGGATCGGTGCAATATCATCCATATTAAGTCTATAGCCGACCTCTTGAGCAAGCTTACATACCAGACGGCCGAACGGGAGTGAGATGTCATTTCTGACAGACCATGCGGTCTGGATTATTTGGCATAGGGCGAACGTGGGCAGACACAACTTATCTCCATGTCCAACCCTATACAGGAAGTCCACCATCAAACGAGTACATTCACTGCGGTTGCCCCACCGTGGATACACATTATATGTGAAAATGTAGTGAAACAAACAGAAATCATCTATTAATCTCGTCGATGGGAGGCAGTTGCCTCTGGTCTAGGGAACCAGTCGGCTACAAAGGTATCGCGTACGACGGTCTCTTTCTCACGCACTCTTGAAATAATCCTCACCAGCATGTACTTCACAACGTGGAATTTCCATGACCCGAGACACTAAGTCCACGTTGATTGTATAATTTCGCCCCCTAATAGAAACAATGAACTGGAGAAGATCAAGCGATGGGTCTCGGATGTGAGCGTAGAAAGTATGAACCGTATTCTCACATGCGTGAGACTTAGCTTCAAACATGGGACCCCACTCAACGTCCACCAAGCGGTCCATAATTGGGTGTAGTCCAAATAGCCTCTCATTTACGTGAGCTTCAAGTACAACCCTGTGACCACCAAACCGACCGTGCTCAAAGCCTATCGGTAGCGCTCTTTTGATGGGAACTTCAGAATCTAGGTCCCGCTTCGACCTATGCTCACGGACGGCACTTGTACTAGCCCCAGCGTCAGTCCTTCTCCTAGGACTGGTTGGGCGACTAGGCCCGGCTTCATCCGCGGTACTCTTCCTCTTTCCCATGAGAGAAAAGATGGTGGAGATGGAGAAAATGGCCGCAACAAACTCAAATAGGGCCATGGAAAGCGACGAAAAGTGATGGAAAGAGAGAGAAAGGGCTGGAGTTACTAATCCTCCACGGGTTTGAGCCTCAACAGAGGTTGCAAAGGCCCAAAAAACAGGGATTTAAGAAGGAAAATGGAGAGATGGAGTGGGGTAGTGAGTGCGCACGATTTTTAGCTACAAATGGGGCATGTAAGAGCCCAAATGAGAGAGAATGGAGAGGGTGGGGAGGTAGGGAGTGCTGTAGATGATGGAAATGGATGAGTTATGACCGAAAATGATGGATTGAGTGAATGGGAGAGAGATTTGAGGGAGAAAACAGCAAGTTAGAAGAGAAAAGAGGGATTAGAATGGTGAGAAGTGAGAAATGGGGCAAAAATGAAAGAAATAGGGGTCCACACGAATTTTCGCGGGCCCCACACGCACCTAGGGGTCGGCCCTACGCCAACCCGCACCGGCCCGACCAGCCCGGCCCAAGGGGGCCGCTGTACGCCGTGGTAGGCGGGCGCCGTCGCGGTCCTCTAGACTCATGAAAAGGCCAAGCTATATGTCCTAGAGGGGGGGGGGGGGTGAATAGGACTATGCCAAATTTAAAATAAAATTAGCGAAAATAAATTAAACTAATAGCCTTACAATCTGAATCAATTCACAAAGCTAAATTTAAATCACCTTGATGAATAGGTATTGAGAGATTGATATAAATTCAGTTCTAAGGACAACCTTACACCATAATAAACAAGGGCTTATGGTAGGACAACCTTATTTCTAGAACCTCTTTTGGATCAAGGACTCAATTTTAATATAAGTAAATGAAATAGCAAGGAATTGAAATTAAATGCAGAAGTAAGATCTAAATTATTACAACAATCCCCACACTTGCTTGAAATGTAAATAGTTACAAGATTCACATCCACTTGTACATTCCACACAATCGAATGATAAAAGATATGAAAATTAAGCAAGCATTCAAACCACAAGTCAAAGAGTTATAGTGGTTCGCTTGTGTGTACACCAACTGTTTTCCAACAGCCACACAAAAAGCTACTCCACTCCTAATATCCTCACACAGGGGATATTAGCGTTCACTATCAAATAGGTTTTCACAGGTTCACCAAAAACCTTTACAATTGTGTCTTTTTCACTTGGGCTTACACAATTCAAAAACCCCTCTTTTCTGAGTTTTCTGGTTTTCCTCAGACAACCAATACAATGAGATTTTTCTGGCTTAACCTCAAACAAAACCAAAAGAAATGAAATTTTACAGAATTGTAAAATACCTGGATTTCTCCTTTTCGTAGCAGCCCGGTAGAACCAATCGGAGTAGATGATTGAATGTCAAAGTTCAATTCCCAATACTCACATTCATAAGGTTCTAAATTCTAATTGATTTTAGATTTTAACAAGTTGGGCGTAGCTATATTTGATTTTGATTCCAAGAAGAAGGAATAGGATAATTCCTCTTTTCAAATAAGATTGGAATATAGAAACAAAATTAAATTAAATAAGCTAGCAAAAAGGAATATTAAATAAGCACAATGTAGCTTAAAATAAACACAAACTTATCTTAGAGTGATCACTTGAAAATTCTTGAATTGAATGGAGTTGAAGTTGTGAAAACTCTGAATTTCGTGTTCAATTTATAGAAGCAGAAATCGCTCCTACGACTGGTCTTAGAAACCTACGACTGGTCGTAGCTCTAACAAACTTTTGAAAAAATAAGCGCGATCTTTGAAAGCTGTTTCACGACTGGTCGTGAGTACCCTACGACTGGTCGTGGGACACCTACGACTGGTCGTAGATCCCTACGACTGGTCGTAAGACCAGGGTTTTCGTTGCTGGACTTTGAGTCGTAGATCCACGACTGGTCGTGGACGAGTCGAAGCCACTCCTACGACCGGTCGAAGGACCCCCAGGACTGGTCGTGGGCGTACCAAAAATTCTGAAAAATCTTCAACTACTTAGGACTGGTCGTGGAATTTCTTAGACTAGTCGAACCAATGCTAGGACTGGTCGAACAAGAGCTAGGACTGGTCGTAGAATAGACCAACCTTGTGTAAAATAAATATTTGATTTATGTATCCAAAGTGACCTACTTAAAGGGTCAACCTAAGGTCATTCAAACCTGAACCATGTCGTATGGACATTGAACTTTAACCATTCAACGAATGTAGATATTTGAACCATATCAGGCTTGAGATCTTGAACCATATCATGCTTGAGATCTTGAACCATATCATGCTTGAGATCTTGAACTTGTTGTAGCTTTAAACTTAAGATCTTCATCAACATAAAACTACTTCATGCGTTGTTTCTTCAGACTTGAACTTCAACATCGTAGCTTCTTGAGGCTTCAACATGTAGCTTCTTGAAGAGTTTATGCAGTGTCTTGAATTCAAATAAATGATCATACAAGTACAGGACACAGATAGATGTTTTGACACATCAAAATTTGACAACCAAAGGAGCATGAGACCATAACACTTATAATCTCCCCCTTTGTCAAATTTGTGACAAAACACCCAAATTATACTACTTCAAATTGAAACGAAGTACAAGTACTCACAACAAGTTCAACAATAAAGAAGCATGCACAGATATATATGATAAGTAATAAGTAGCATCAATCTATATATGATAAGTAATAACTAGCATCAATCTCACTAGCATCAATCTCCCATAACTACCCCTGAGAAGCTTAACTCCCCCTGAGTAATAGGAGCATAATCATTAAAATCAATTAAAGCCAATCCCAAAACTTCTCCCCCTTTTTGTCACAAAATGACAAAGGAAGAAGGGCAGCAATGATAATGAATATAGCAGTTAGAATATAGATTCAAGAGAGCTTTAGTGCATAATTCAAAAAGTTAGTGAGCATGTAAAGTTCAGACAAAACAAATATTACAGACCCATCAAAAATTCAGTCAGAACCAGAGGATGGAGCAGGATTAGAAGGATCAATTTTGTGTAAACCCTTAGCAATACGCCTCATATATTTGCGTAGATAAGAGAATTGCGTGTCTTGGGTAACACGAATTTGAGCCACTTGCTCTTGAAGGGAATTCAATCTCTCATCAAAATCAGAGGGCTGAAAATCAGGATCATCAGCCGAGTCTGACTCAAGTTCTTCAAATAAATCATCCATATTCACGTCTTCAGTAGGATCACCAGCTTGACCTGCATCTCCTGCTTCAGCACCACCGCCACCAGCATCCACTTGGCCATCAGCCAATTCTAAAGTCATCTTGTTAATATTGGAATATTAAAAGGGAGATGATGGATGGGTTTTTCTCTAGTAGGCATAGCCACAAGCATATGATTTGCCAGCATAGTCAATAAATAACCAAAGGGTATATCACTATGTCCAGGATGGTGACGAGACAGAATAATGGAATGACAAATTAAAGAAGGTAAACATATTTTTGCACCAGAGATGACAGAATGCAAAACACGAACCATAAAAGCAGTGAGTTCGGTTTTATTACCAGCACGTGGATAAAGATTAGAGATGAAAATCCTATGAAGTACCCTGTGTCTGGGTAACAAAAACCTTGAGGGAAGTGCATGACCTTTATGAGTCCAGTGAACATTCAAATTACATAAATCTCTAGTGAGCATTCTTCGTTCAGATTCTGAGAGACTGTCATGTAAAATATTAATTGGAATGCTCTCATCATTGACAGGAATTTCCATAATGTCAGCAATCAAATGCCGATCCACTAAAAACAATCCTTCTTGAGTATCAACTTTAAAAGTTAAATCCTCAAGAGAAAAATCACAGATACATGCAAACATGGATTGGGCAATGGACTGGTATGCAGCTCCACCCCAATGCAAGATGTTATCCCATCCCACAGATTCCAACAGAGGAGGGATACCAAATGAAGCAATGTGATTAACATTCACAGGACGTTCAACAATAACATTTCGCATACGCAAATCCCGAACATTAGGAGGATCATTTTCGGGAGACCGAAGATGCCGTTGTGTAATAGAAGTTGACCTAGATGAAGAGGGACCTCTAGTAGTTTTCTTTTTACCTCTAGCATCCATTTTCAAATGAGGATTTCAAGGAAACAACAAAATGCAAGATAGAAGAAATGGGTTTTAGATAGAACAGATTTTTCAAGATAAAACCCCAATCTTGCAAAGAACGACCAAATAGATTCTACAAGAATGTGATTTGAAACACTAATATCAAGAATCTACAATAAAAAAACAAAGGAACCACCAACCTTGAAGTACTAAGATGGTGGGTTCGACCGGTCGTAGCTAGAGCCGTTGGAGGGTAAAAAGAAATGAGGAAGAAGAGTCAAAATCCCCAAATTAAAGTGAAATCCCAAGTTTCACGACCGGTCGTGTCAGTGTTCGACCGGTCATGTACACTCACGACTGGTCGAGTACGACTTAAAATTTGCAAAAATTTTTTTTTAAATAATTTTCAAATTTAAGCAAATAAATCATCAAACTATTGTACATTATGATACACCAAATCATGCAAATTCAACTTAAATTGCACATACCGAGATCAAACTTTAATTTATTAAACCTGCTTTTGTCGAGCGGTTTAGTGAAAATGTCCGCAAGTTGAGTCTCGGTTGGAATGTAATCCAAATATATTACCTTTTCTTCCACTAATTCACGAATGTAATGAAATCTAATATCAATATGCTTAGTACGTGAATGATGAACTGGATTTTTAGAGATATTTATTGCACTGGAATTATCGCAAAATAAAATCATAGAATCCTGAGTAATTCCATAATCGCTTAACATTCGTTTCATCCAAACAAGTTGAGTACATGCATTTCCAGCAGCAATGTATTCAGCCTCAGCTGTTGATAGCGATATAGAACTTTGCTTCTTACTAAACCAAGAAACAAGACAATTTCCAATGTAGAAACAACCACCACTGGTTGATTTCCTATCATCAATGTTTCCAGCCCAGTCAGCATCTGCGTACCCGGCTAATTGAACATTAGTCTCATGTGGATACCAGAGACCCAGTTTAGTAGAACTTGCGACATATCGCATAATCCACTTAACAGCAGTTAAGTGAGATTCTTTAGGATTTGATTGATAACGAGCACAAATACCAACACTCAAAGCGATATCTGGTCTACTAGCAGTCAGATAAAGCAAACTACCAATCAAACTACGATACAATTTGGATCCACATCATTACCTGTAGAGTCTTTTGAGAGTCTCAAAGTTGTACTCATAGGAGTATCAAAATTTTTACCTTTCTCAAAACCGAATTTCTTGATTAAATTCAGAGCATATTTGGTTTGAGAGATAAATTCCATCAGGTTGTTGTTTAACTTGCAACCCTAGGAAATAGTTTAATTCTCCTACCATGCTCATTTCGAATTTAGACTTCATCAATTCTGCAAACTCAACAGTCATGTTAGTACAGGTTGATCCATAAATAATATCGTCAACATATATTTGAACCATTAGAATATCATCGTTATGTTTCTTAACAAAGAGTGTCTTATCAACACATCCCATCTGAAAATTATGACTCAGTAAAAACTTAGTCAGTTTTTCGTACCATGCTCTGGGAGCTTGTTTCAGACCATAGAGAGCCTTCTTAAGACGATACACATGATCAGCAAATTTAGGATCTTCAAACCCTGTAGGTTGTTCAACATATACCTCTTCATGTAAATCACCATTCAGAAAGGCACTCTTTACATCCATTTGATAAATTTTAATCTTTCTAAAACATGAAATGGAGATAAAAAGTCTGATTGATTCAAGACGAGCTACAGGGGCAAATGTCTCATTATAATCAATACCTTCAATTTGTGTATACCCCTGTACAACTAGTCCTGCTTTATTTCGAATAATATTTCCAAGTTCATCAGATTTGTTTTTGAAAATCCATTTTGTTCCAATAATATGTTTATCTTTAGGTCTAGGAACAAGGTACCAAACATCATTTCTGACAAACTGATTAAGTTCTTCTTGCATCGCAAGAATCCAGTTTTCATCCGAAAGTGCTTCTTTTACGTTAACCGGTTCAATCTGGGATGTAAAGCACACGTAGTTACATATGTCCTCTAATTGTCTACGAGTGCGCACACCAGTGAGAGGGTTTCCAAGTATTTGAGAAGTTGGATGATCTTTAACAGTCCTTAATTCAGAATTAGGTTCACTTGATGAAGTTTCTTGTTTTTCAAGTATAAGCACTTCATCATTATCTGAACTAGGAACAGGTGTATTCAAAAGATAGTCAATCACAACATTTATTGACTCTTGAATCACACCGGTCCTGTTGTTCAGAACACGATATGCACGACTGTTTAAAGAATATCCTAAAAAGATCCCTTCATCACTTTTAGTGTCGAATTTTCCCAAATTTTCTCGGTCACGCAAAATATAGCACTTGCTGCCAAAAACTCGAAAGTACTTGACAGAAGGCTTTTTCTCAAACCACATTTCATAAGCCGTTTTATTATTAGTTTTACAGATATAAACACGGTTAATAATGTAGCAGGCTGTATTCACTACTTCAGCCCATAGATTCCTAGGAAGCTTCATGCTATTTAACATAACATTTCTCATTTCTTGAAGCACTCTATTCTTCCTCTCGACAATTCCATTTTGTTGGGGAGTTTTAGGTGCAGAGAATTCATGCGATATTCCCTGATCGCTACAGAATTTCTCAAAACCGCTATTTTCGAATTCAGATCCATGATCACTACGGATCTTGTTGACTTGAGAACTTTTTTCAGTTTGAATCCGTTTTATAATCTTTTTCACTTCATCAAGGGTTTCTGATTTGTCTCTCAAGAATGAAACCCAAGTGAATCTTGTATAATCATCTACAATAACTAAGATGTATTTTTTGCCACCTCGACTTTCCGTTCTTGTTGGTCCTATAAGATCCATGTGGAGAAGCTCGAGTGGTCTTGTGGTGGTATTGGAGTTCACCTTTTTGTGAGAGCTCCTAGTTTGTTTACCATACTGGCATTCACCACAAATCTTGTCTACTTTTTGTATCTTAGGTAGACCTCTAATTAGTTCTCCTTTGCTCAATCTGTATAAATTTCGATAGTGTACATGTCCGAGGCGTTTATGCCATAATTCTGTCTCATCGGTATGGACCATGTAACACATTTGTTTAGATGAGCTACTATTGCTTACTATATAGCAGTTTTCAGAAGTTCTGCGACCAGTTAATATTACAAAACCTTTTTCATTTATAATTTCACAACCTTGATTAGAAAATTTAACATTATGGTTGTTATCGCATATTTGAGATATGCTCAACAGGTTGTGTTTTAAACCCTCAACATATAAAACATTTTTAAATAAGGGAAGGTTATAGAGTTGGACCGTACCTTTGCCAATTATCTTCCAGTTGCTACCATCACCAAATGTGACTGACCCATCAGCCATATCTTTAAGATCGGTGAATAATGCTTTGTCGCCTATCATATGTCTGGAGCATCCACTGTCTAGGTACCATTTTGAATGGCTTGTAGCTTTGAAAGCAGTGTGAGCAACCAAACAGGCAACCTTAGGAACCCATTTCAGTACTGTTTTGGGTTTAGGAGAATAATTGGTCTTCTTTTGTTTATAGTTGTAAGAGTGACCTAATGAGTTAGATTTTAATAGCTCCTTAAGTAAATCAACAATTTTTTCAGCTAGTGGGTTTCGAATCTGATTTTTGAAATTTACATAGCTGCTTTTGGGTTTATGAAAAGTTTTTGTATTTTTAGAAAAAACTTGACTAGTACCTTTTCCTTTTGAGTTAGAAGTCTCTCCTTTCACAAAATTGGAAGGAGTATTCTTCTGTTTAGGAGATGTGTTTTTATCATAGCCCAACCCGGATCGATCGCCACATTTTCTTGATCCGGATAATAATTTTTCTAATTTTAGATCACCTTGGGCATATCTCCATGTGTCCTTCAAACTCAGAAGAGAAGATACTTCATTTTTAAGTTTCTCATTTTCAGATTTCAAATTTTCAATTAGGGAGGTTTTGAATTCTAGATCACACTTTGATTTTTCAAAACAATATGAAATTTGAGATTTTTCTAAAACAAGGGTTTCAAAACATTCTTTAAGTTTAAAAAACTTTTCTTTTTGAAGTTTAAGTTTGACAGCAATTTTACAACTTTCCTTATATAAGGCATTGTAAGCATCTTGGAGATCTTCATCATATTCATGATCACTATCCAAATTTTCTTCACTAGTTGAATCATCGTGATCGGAAAAAGTAAACTTGGCTAGAGTCATAAGGGCCTTAAGATCACTGCCCGACTCGGTTCCTGAATTTTCTGATTCAGAAGAGGCTTCAGAATCAGACGATTCATCCCAGTAGCCAACATACCCTTCCTTTTGGATCTGTCCTTTTTAGGACATTTGTTTGCTAAATGCCCATATTCTTGACAGTTGTAGCATTGACTATCTTTCAATGATTTCCAAGTTTTAGACTTAGGTTTGGAACGTTTCTTTTCATTTCCCATTTGAAAATCGACTCTCTTCTTACTTTTGAAAATCTTATAAAACTTTTTCGCCAAAAGGGCCATATCATCTTCAGACTTTTCTGAATCTGAATTTTCTTGAGTAATACTTTTAGATGACTTTAAAGCAATAGATTTACCTTTAGGAGCTTTAAAACTTAATTCATAGGTTTGTAAAGAACCAACTAATTCCTCTACCTTCATATTATCCGTATCACGAAGTTCCTGGATTGCGGTTACCTTTGAATTGAACCGTTCAGGAAGAGAGCGTAGTATTTTTGCACACACTTTACTTTCTGGGATCTTATCGCCAAGACCCCACATTGAGTTTACAATGTCATTCAATCTAGTGTAAAAGTCCATAAACATTTCATTTTCCTCCATATGAATTTCTTCAAATTTAGTTGTGAGGAGTTGGACTTTAGATTTCTTGACAATTGATGTACCTTCGTGTGTCATTTCTAAAATATCCCAGGCTTGCTTTGCAGTATCACAGGATATGATTCTTTTGAACTCATCCGGTGATAGTGCGCAAGTGATTGCATTTAGTGCTTTAGCATTAGCACTACTCTCATTTTTCTGAAGTGTGGTCCATTGGTAATACGGTGTAATTTTCATAGATTTTGAACCATCAACACCAGTTACTTCCATGATAGGAGGTTTCCATTCAGTCACTGTGGCTTGCCACACACTTTCATCCATTGATTTGAGGAAGATCCTCATTCTGACTTTCCAATAGGCATAGTTGGAGCCATCAAAGGGAGGAGGCCTAGTAACTGAAAGGCTATCAAAATTTGACATCTTTTTATATAGCTTAGATCGTTATCTCAGGAAATAAATCCAAATAAAAAGCAACAAAATGAGCTATTAGGCTTTGATACCACTTGAAAAGGCCAAGCTATATGTCCTAGAGGGGGGGGGGGGGTGAATAGGACTATGCCAAATTTAAAATAAAATTAGCGGAAATAAATTAAACCAATAGCCTTACAATCTGAATCAATTCACAAAGCTAAATTTAAATCACCTTGATAAATAGGTATTGAGAGATTGATACAAATTCAGTTCTAAGGACAACTTACACCATAATAAACAAGGGCTTATGGTAGGACAACCTTATTTCTAGAACCTCTTTTGGATCAAGGACTCAATTTTAATATAAGTAAATGAAATAGCAAGGAATTGAAATTAAATGCAGAAGTAAGATCTAAATTATTACAACAATCCCCACACTTGCTTGAAATGTAAATAGTTACAACATTCACATCCACTTGTACATTCCACACAATCGAATGATAAAAGATATGAAAATTAAGCAAGCATTCAAACCACAAGTCAAAGAGTTATAGTGGTTCGCTTGTGTGTACACCAACTGTTTTCCAACAGCCACACAAAAAGCTACTCCACTCCTAATATCCTCACACAGGGGATATTAGCGTTCACTATCAAATAGGTTTTCACAGGTTCACCAAAAACCTTTACAATTGTGTCTTTTTCACTTGGGCTTACACAATTCAAAAACCCCTCTTTTCTGAGTTTTCTGGTTTTCCTCAGACAACCAATACAATGAGATTTTTCTGCTTAACCTCAAACAAAACTAAAAGAAATGAAATTTTACAGAATTGTAAAATACCTGGATTTCTCCTTTTCGTAGCAGCCCGGTAGAACCAATCGGAGTAGATGATTGAATGTCAAAGTTCAATTCCCAATACTCACATTCATAAGGTTCTAAATTCTAATTGATTTTAGATTTTAACAAGTTGGGCGTAGCTATATTTGATTTTGATTCCAAGAAGAAGGAATAGGATAATTCCTCTTTTCAAATAAGATTGGAATAGAAACAAAATCAAATTAAATAAGCTAGCAAAAAGGAATATTAAATAAGCACAATGTAGCTTAAAATAAACACAAACTTATCTCAGAGTGATCACTTGAAAATTCTTGAATTGAATGGAGTTGAAGTTGTGAAAACTCTGAATTTCGTGTTCAATTTATAGAAGCAAAAATCGCTCCTACGACTGGTCTTAGAAACCTACGACTGGTCGTAGCTCTAACAAACTTTTGAAAAAATAAGCGCGATCTTTGAAAGCTGTTCCACGACTGGTCGTGAGTAACCTACGACTGGTCGTGGGACACCTACGACTGGTCGTAAGACCAGGGTTTTCATTGCTGGACTTTGAGTCGTAGATCCACGACTGGTCGTGGACGAGTCGAAGCCACTCCTACGACCGGTCGAAGGACCTCCAGGACTGGTCGTGGGCGTACCAAAAATTCTGAAAAATCTTCAACTACTTAGAACTGGTCGTGGAATTTCTTGGACTAGTCGAACCAATGCTAGGACTGGTCGAACAAGAGCTAGGACTGGTCGTAGAATAGACCAACCTTGTGTAAAATAAATATTTGATTTATGTATCCAAAGTGACCTACTTAAAGGTCAACCTAAGGTCATTCAAACCTAACCATGTCGTATGGACATTGAACTTCAACCATTCAACGAATGTAGATATTTGAACCATATCAGGCTTGAGATCTTGAACCATATCATGCTTGAGATCTTGAACCATATCATGCTTGAGATCTTGAACTTGTTGTAGCTTTAAACTTAAGATCTTCATCAACATAAAACTACTTCATGCGTTGTTTCTTCAGACTTGAACTTCAACATCGTAGCTTCTTGAGGCTTCAACATGTAGCTTCTTGAAGAGTTTATGCAGTGTCTTGAATTCAAATAAATGATCATACAAGTACAGGACACAGATAGATGTTTTGACACATCAAAATTTGACAACCAAAGGAGCATGAGACCATAACACTTACAACTCAAGGTGGTGCCGCCGTGGTAGGGCAGTGGCCACCCCCCTCCCAAGGTGCCAAAGACACCTCGGGTCCACCGTGGGTCCCCCCGGATTGCCTCATGTGGCCCTCGACTCCCTTTCGAGTCGTTTCGGTCATTTCGAGAACGTTCTGATAATTGATGGTATTTTACTGATTTTCAACAGCTGAAATTAGGTGGATTGTGATCTAGACCCGTCATTTGACGGTCTAGAAGGGTGTTGGGGGTGACTCGTGCGATCAGGATTGAGTATAGACTCGATTTCGACGTTCGTTTTTAGTGAACTTTACCGTTGGACGAAACTGGGATACCTACGACTGTTTCTACATGCTCTCGCACCCTCCTAAGTCGAAATGCGTCAGCATAAGTTGTGGCTATAACCCAGGTCCGGTTTAATCCAAATCATGCTTTGATATTAACTTGTAACGCCCTGAAATTCGAGGGTCAAGTAGCAACTCAACTCTCGAGTTCCAAAACATCACTTATGCAACATAGAGAATGATGATTGAATGTTGTCTGTGTTAGTGCAATAAACATGAGTGAGATTATACCAAAACAGTAATCCATACTCCAGATCATTGTACAAAACACAAGAGAAAGACTGAAAGATGTATATAAATGTATATAAAAACAAAACGATTTCGATCTGTCTTCAAAGTATGATTACTTCACTGAGTCATCATATACATGTACTGAATCAAAAATAAAATGTCAAAAAATTTAGTCCAACTATCGTGATAGCCTAGTAGCCCCGTAAATCTAGATAGACTAAGCAAAGCCGCCAGAGAACTGCATGAAGGAAAACTAATCCTGATCATCCTCATAATTAGGCTCAGCCTCCTGTGCATCATCGGTACCTGCACCTAAGACAGAGTCTGGTGTGTGTCCAGAAAACCGTCCCGTAACGTGGGAGTGAGTAGCTAACTCAGTATAACAATAAAGCATAGGTTAACATGTTATCAAATCAGTCAAGCAGTACTGATAAAGTAGTACAATCAACAATCTTAAGTACTCATGTTAATGCAAGTATGAAATGCAGTCGTGATGCATGCCCCTCGCCTAACCACCCTCATACGGCACCATCTTACGTCCGTGGCATGCGTTCATCCCTCAGTGATCCACATCTTCCAGGCACATGCATTGTGATGATGAGCATGATTACCGAGTTATTATTAGTCCATTTCAAACAACAGTATTGGGAAACTAGGATACCTCCCTTATATAATTCCCAAACATGATCCATTCTAGGGTCGTGAATCCTAGATAATCTCATACGATGGTTTGTTTCTAGGTCGCGGCAAGGGCTGTCAGGGCTGTTACACGGAATCGTTACACCACTCCCCCATCACATTATCAATACAGGCCTAGTTTTGTACTCTTGTTTCTACGGAAGGGTCGTCGCCTCCACGTAAACTCAGAGTACGCTCGAGGTCACTACAAAGGGCTGTCAGGGCTGTTACACGGAATCGTTGTACCACTCCCCCATCACCTTATCAGTGTAGGCTGATGGCTCAAATATAGTGTCCCATACCACCATAATCGGCTCACGAGTCTGGTTTCTCAATGGTCACTACGGGAAGGCTCGTGGCCCTAGCGTAGGCCAACAGCTAGAACACGGTGTCCCATACCACCATGCCCGACTCATGAGTCTTAATGCGGACCGAGGTACCATGGTTAACGGGATTCCACTGGTAAGCTTGGTACCTTAGGTTCAACAGAGGCGTCCAATACATGGTGAGCATACATAGGACATATCGGGTTACTTGACGAGCTCGGCTAGCTCAAGCGTACGACCAATTGAACGACATGAAGCGCAAGCACTTCGTGTGGCCTAACCACTGCCGCCAACCGAAGTACGACTCGGGTTCGTCGAACACATCTCGCAAGGCGAATGAATCTCAGCCACGAATTTATTTCCGTTACCGATTGCCTGGACTACATCATAGTCCCAAACTCAATCCGTTCATCATATAATCATGTGAGACAATCCACCATAATGGATTCCATGGTTCAAGAAGTTCAATCACATAAGCATATTATGAAACAACATCAACCATCAAAGCATATTACAACACAAACATGATTTCACACACAATCATTGCATAAGTAAAATAGAATTTACTATAAAGCGTACATGTAGGAAATCATTCACACAATTAAGGTGACCGAGATTTGTATCTCGAGCCGCACACAAAGTGTACTAGATGATCGCTAGCACATTCAGGCATTTTCACAAACACATAAACTTCAAACATCATCATACATGATATATGATGAATTGTACATGTGCTAGGCCAAATCCTTTCACTAGGGAGTTGCCCCGTATATCACATGTGTATACCCACCACGGAAATCATGGCATGCATGAATCTGAGATCCGTGTTTACTTTAGCATTTCCACAAACACTTGGGCTACACATTTATCACATATAACGTATTTTTGCCGTGACATGATTTAGGGCAAGTCCTTTCGCTAAGGAGTTGTCACACATCCATCAAGCATATATTCGCGACAAATAAACATGTTAAGCACAAATCCAAATTTCAAACAAAAACTAACATCTCAACATATGCATAAAATAGCCTAAATCCTACATATCTCATATAAACTCGTATGACGAAACAGACGACACATTTTGTATGTATAATAGCACCCTTGTCAATTATAAATCATTCACCGACATTGAAAGCCTTGAAAACCATAACCTATACACCTAAAGTCTGCACCTTACGCCGTAGAAGCGTAATAAATTTGGTAGGAATGCTAAGGCTTCTCCCACGACAGTAGAACGGCCTAAAGCACAAGTAGTGTTAGCTGTTTCGCTAATTGAATCAATTGAAACCCTAAATCAGATTAGGATTAGGGTTTTCTTACCTAGAAATGAAGTCGGAATCGCCGGGAAAGCGATTAGAATAGTGTGGTTAAGCCTGTAGAGTAGCTGGGTAAAATAGTAGGGAGATTCTCCCACTTCTCTCACACTTTCTCTCTCTTTTCTCTCTTCTCTTTCCTAGGGTTTCTTCAAATTTGTATGGGCTGAATGAGAGAGGGTTTAAGGTCCTTATATAGCTTAAAACATCACTGAAATAGACCTAAGGTCAAGATATACTTAGGTTATAACCAAAGTGGGTTTGTTCCGTCTCAACGGAGCGCTTCTAGCGGTCCCTTTTCTGCGTGCGGTCGGACTTAAGTTCACCAACCTTGGATCTAGGTGAAGTTAAGTTTTCGTTCCAGGCGGATTCTTAGATCGCACGTGGCAAACCAGTTTCAGTTCAACGGTCACTGAAACTCGATCGGGGATTTCAAGTACACTGCCATGTATAAGAAATTTCTCCTGATCCGAGGGTGTATTTGGGTCAGATTCTGATGGTCTGATTGCTTATATCAGGCCCGCAAGTAACAAGTCTCAGATTACTATTTGAGATTTTATTTATAAAGAAAACCAAGTGTTCTCACACTCCTCGCTAGGGGCTCAAGCGAATAGCCATGGAACACTATCTGGGTTTGATCTCCTAGATGGTTATCAAGCCCAGCAAGGTGGTCCTAAGTCTATAATTTCGTATTATTCGGACCTTCGATGTGCGGTCCAGATTCGATACGGAGTTTCAATGTACTCCCGAGAGCAGCTGGGTAATGAGATTGATCCTAGATTTCAGGGTAATGTAGCGTCAACGATTCCACAAGTTTTGGGTCTTGCAGATCGTATTTAAAGTGATTAGTATGGATTTCATGGCTAATCCAGTTTAGCACTTAGTTAACTTCATCTAATTTCTGAAGGATTTGATCCTAAGTGATTTTTGCTTGAGGTGGTACTCAGGGCATTGTACGGAATTTTTTGAGTCGTTACACACATGTACGACACAGATGGACAGCAATTTAGGAATGACAGAGGTACTCTGTAAGTACTATGGTTTTATGCTCCGTTGGTTGTGAAATTTTGTGGTGCCAAAATCTCAATCTATGTCTTACGTAGTTCATTGTTATAAATGTTCAAGACATTGCATCACCGCTTTAAGGACTTTACTTCAAGTCAAGAAAGAAGAACTACTTCAATCTACTTCAAGAAATGCAAGTACAAGCTACTACAGAAGAATGCAAGTACAAGCTACAACAGTAGAAATGATCTTGTTCAAGACTCAAGTCTTTGTACAACACAAGATGAATTGTTATTCAAGCTATAGAAGATATCATGTTCAGTGCTACATCAAGTTCAAAGATCTCAAGCTTCACAATCTTTAAAGGTCATCTATCATCTGAAGATATGAAGTCTCAATGTTCATATCTCACTTTCAAGGTATGATTGGCCTTAGATTGTCCTTAGGGTAGGCCATTTTGAATACGTAATTCAATTGAATCATTTTACAAGGAATTAGACTGTTGTAAGACTAGTCCTGAACCTTATTCGACTAGTCCTAGCACTGCCTCGACCAGTCCAAGAAATTCCTAGACCAGTCCTAAGTTGGTTGTAATTTTTTAGAATTTTCTGTTCGTCCACAACCAGTCCTGGACTCTATTCAACCGGTCGTGTGAATAGTGTTGACTTGTCCTACGACCAGTCCTAGTTTACGACTTAAACTACAACAACCAATCTTTGAGTCCTACGACCAGTCGTGAGTATGCTACAACTAGTCATATAGGGCCTACGACCAGTCGTAGACATCCTACGACCAGTCGTAGAACTGTTTTATTAATTTGATTTTATTTCTACATTCTAATCTTAATCGAAAAGAGGAATTGTGATATCATTCTTCTTGGAATCAAAATCAAATATAGCTAGCCCATCTGGTTTAATTTAAAATCAATTAGAACCTAGAACCATTTTAAAGTGAGTATTGGACATTGAACTTCTACATTCTAACTTCTACTCCAATTTGGTTCTTCCGGGCTACTACAAAAGGAGAAATCTAGGTATTTTACATTTATGTAAATTTCCATTTTGGTTTTGTTTGAGATTAAGCCAGAAAAATCTCATTGTGTTGGTTATCTGAGGAGAGCTAGAAAACTCAGAAGTGAGGGTTTTTAAATTGTGTAAGCCCTTTTCTAAAAGACACAATTGTGAAGGTTTTGGGTGAACCTATGAAAACCTATTTTGATAGTGAACACTAATATCCCGTGTGAGGATATTAGGAGTGGAGTAGCAATCTGTGTGGCTGTTTTTTAACAGTTGGTGTACACACAGGCGAACCACTATAACTCTTTGTGTTTTGTGGATGTGTGATTTATATTTATTATCTTTGATCATTCAGATTTGTGGGATGTATATGTGATTGTGAATGTTGTAATTTTTACATTTCAAGCATTGTGGGGAATGTTGTAATAGTTTAGAATTTATTTCTTGCTATTTCATTTGTTTCCTTTCTGTTTGAGTTTTTGATATTCAGTTTGTTCTAGAAATAAGGTTGTCCTGCCATAAACCTTTGGTTTTTATGGTGTAAGGTTGTCCTTAGAACAATATTGATATCAATCTCTCTCTTTGAGTTGCTTTACATTCCAATATAGATATTTATTAATAGTGCTATCTTTTATTCATTTATATTTCGTTGTTATTGTTTCAATTTGGCAATGTCCTATTCACACCACACACCCCCACCCCCCTCTCATAGGACATATAACTTGGCCATTTCAAGTGGTATCAAAGCCTAATAACTCATTTTAATTCTTGTTATTTGGATTTAATTCCTAAGCTAACCGATCTAAGCTATATATAAGATGTCAAATTTTGATAGCCTTTCAGTCACTAGGCCTTCACCTTTTAATTGCACCAATTATGCCTATTGGAAAGCTAAGATGAGGATCTTCCTTAAATCCATGGATGAAAGTGTGTGGATAGCCACAGTGAATGAATGGACCCCTCCTACCACTGAAGTAACTGGGATCGATGGTTCAAAATCAATGAGAGTAACACCTTATTTCTCATGGACCACACTTCAGAAAAGTGAGAGTAGTGCAAATGCAAAAGCACTAACTGCAATCACTTGCGCACTATCACCGGATGAATTCAAAAGAATTATATCCTATGATATTGCAAAGCAAGCTTGGGATATTTTGAAAATGACACACAAGGGTACATCAATTGTCAAGAAATCTAAAGTCCAAATCCTCACAACCAAATTTGAGGAAATACATATGGAAGAAAATGAAATGTTTATGGACTTCTACACTAGATTAAATGACATTGTGAACTCTATGTGGGGTCTTGGAGATAAAATTTCAGAAAGTAAAGTGTGTGCAAAAATATTACGCTCAGTTCCTGAACGGTTTAATTTTATGGTAATTGCGATCCAGGAACTTCGTGATACGGATACTATGAGGGTATAAGAATTAGTCGGGTCTTTACAAACCTACGAGTTAAATTTTAAAGCTCCTAAAGGAAAATCTATTGCCCTTAAGTCTTCTAAAAATGTTTCTCAAGAAAACAATTCTATTTACAAAATTCTGAAGACGATATGGCCCTTTTAGCGAAAAAGTTTTACAAAATTTTCAAAAGTAAAAAGAGGGTTGATTTTCAAAAAGCAAATGATAAGAAAAGATCTAAATCTAAATCTAAGACTTGGAAATCTTTAAAAGATAGTCAATGTTACAACTGCCAAGAATATGGGCATTTAGCAAACAAGTGTCCTAAAAAGAAAAAACCCAAAAAGAAGAGTATATTGGCTACTCGGGAAGAATCCTCTGATTCTGAAGCCTCTTTTGATTCAGAAGATTCTAAAACCGAGTCGGGCAATGAAGTTAAAGCCCTTATGACTCTAGCCAAATTCACATTTTCGGATAATGATTCAACAAGTGAAGAAAATCTGAACAGTGAATGTGAAAATGAAGATGATCTTCAAGATGCTTACAATGCCCTATACAAGGAAAGTTGTAAAATTGCTGTGAAACTTAAACTTCAAAAAGAAAAAATTTTAAAGCTTAAAGAAAATTTTGAGTCTCTTGTTTTAGAAAATTTCCATATTTCAGATTGTTTTGAAAAATGCAAATGAGATTTGGAATTCAAAACCTCCCAGATTGAAAATTTGAAATCTGAAAATGAAAAACTTAAACTTGAAGTCTCTTCTCTTTTGAGTTTAAAGGATACATGGAGATATGCCCATGGTGATCCAAAGTTAGAAAAACTTTTATCCGGATCAAGAAATTGTGGCGACCAATCCGGTTTGGGCTACGATGAGAATATTCCTCCTAAATAGAAGAACACTCCTCCCAAGTTTGTGAGAGGAGAAACTTCGAACTCAAAAGGGAAAAGTAATCAAAAAATTTCAAAAAATTTTCAAAAACCTAAAAACAAATATATCAACTATAAAAATCAGAACTTAAATTCCAACTCAGTGGGTCACTCTACCAATAACTACAATCAAAAGAAGACCCACTATACTCCTAAACCCAAAACAGTTATGAAATGGGTTCCTAAGGTTACCTGCTTGGTTGCCCACACTGCTTTCAAAGCTACAAGCCATTCAAAGTGGTACCTAGACAGTGGGTGTTCAAGGCATATGACTGGTGATAAAGGTTTATTCATTGATCTCAAAGACATGACCGATGGTTTAGTCACATTCGGCGATGGCAGCAATTGCAAGATTATTGGCCGAGGTACGATTCAACTCTATAACCTCTCTTTGTTTAAAAATATTTTATATGTTGAAGGGTTGAAACACAATTTATTAAGCATATCTCAAATATGCGATAACAATCATATAGTGTAAGATTTTTCTTACCAAGGTTGTGAAATTTTAAATAATAAGGGTTCAGTAATATTAACTGGTCGCAGAACTTCTGAAAACTGCTATATTGTTAGTGAATCCAGCTCATCTAGTCAAACGTGTTACATGGTCCATACCGATGAGATTGATTTGTGGCATAAACGTCTCGGACATGTACACCACCGTAATTTATATAGACTGGGCAAAAGAGAACTAATAAGAGGTCTACCTAAATTACAAAAGATAAACAAAATATGTGACGAATGCCAAATAGGCAAGTAATCAAGGAGCTCTCACAAGAAGGTGAACTCCAATGCCACATCAAGACCACTTGAGCTTCTCCATATGGATCTTATAGGACCTACCAGGACGGAAAGTCAAGGTGGCTAAAAATACATTTTGGTAATAGTAGACGATTTTCCCAGATTCACTTGGGTAGCTTTCTTAAGGGATAAGTCAGAAACCCTTGATGAAATAAAAAAGAGTTCTCAAACGGATTCAAACGGAAAAATGTTCTCAAGTCTGTAAGATCCGTACTGATCATGGATCTGAATTTGAGAATAGTAGTTTTGAGAAATTCTGTAGCGATCAAGGAATATCGCATGAATTCTCTGCGCCCAAAACTCCTCAATAAAATGGAATTGTAGAAAGGAAAAATAGAGTGCTTCAAGAAATGGCTAATGTAATGTTGAATAGTATGAAGCTATCTAAAAATCTTTGGGCTGAAGCTGTTAATACTACATGTTATATAATTAACCGGGTTTATATGAGTAAATCTAATAATAAAACAGCTTATGAAATGTTGTTCGATAAGAAGCCTACTGTCAAATACTTTCGAGTTTTTGGCAGCAAGTGCTATATTCTACATGACCGTGAAAATTTGGAAAAGTTTGATACTAAAAGTGATAAAGGGATCTTTTTAGGATATTCTTTAAATAGTCGCGCATATCGAGTACTGAACAAAAGGACCGGTGTTATTCTAGAATCTATAAATGTGGTCATAGACGATCACTTGAATACACCTACCCCAAGTTCAGATAATGATGAAGTTCTTTTAATTGACAAACCAGATACTTCATTAAATCAAACTGATTCTAAATTGAGGACTGTTAAAGATCATCCAACCACTCAGATTCTTGGAAACCCTCTCACTGTTGTGCGCACTCGCAGACAACTTGAAGACATATGTAATTACGTATGTTTCTTATCCCAGATAGAACCGGCTAACGTAAAAGAAGCTCTTATTGACGAAAACTGGATAGTTGCGATGCAAGAAGAGCTTAACCAATTTGTGAGAAATGATGTTTGGTACCTTGTTTCTAGACCTAAAGATAAACAATTGTTGGTACTAAGTGGATTTTCAAAAATAAGTCTGATGAACTTGGTAATATAATTCGAAATAAGGCTAGACTGGTTGTACAAGGGTACACTCAAATTGAAGGAATTGATTATGATGAAACCTTTGCCCCAGTAGCTTGTCTTGAATCAATCAGACTATTCATATCCATTGCTTGTTTTATAAAATTTAAAATTTATCAAATGGATATAAAGAGTGCCTTCTTAAATGGCGATCTGCATGAAGAAGTGTATGTTGAACAACCAACGGGTTTTGAAAACCCTAAGAGTGTTGATCATGTCTATCGCCTAAAAAAGGCTCTCTATGGTTTAAAACAAGCTCCCATGCATGGTATGAAAAGTTGACTAAGTTTTTACTAAGTCATAACTTTCAAATGGGAAGTGTTGATAAAACTTTGTTTGTTAAGAAACATAACGATGATATCTTAATGGTTCAAATCTACGTTGATGATATTATTTATGGATCTACATGTTCTAACATGACTATTCAATTTGCAGATTTAATGAAATATAAGTTCGAAATGAGCATGGTTGGAGAATTGAACTATTTCCTTGGGTTGCAAGTAAAACAACAACCTGATGGTATTTTTATTTCTCAAACCAAATATGCTCTGAACTTAATCAAAAATTTCGGATTTGAGAATAGTAAAAATTTTAATACTCCTATGAGTACAACCTTAAGACTCTCAAAGGACTCAACAGGTAAAAATGTTGATCCTAAGTTATATCGTAGTATGATTGGCAGTTTACTTTATTTAACTGCTAGTAGACCAGATATTACTTTAAGTGTTGGTATTTGCGCTAGATATCAGTCTGATTCTAAAGAGTCTCATTTAATTGATGTTAAGCGGATTATGCGATATGTCGCAAGTTTAGTTAATTTTGGTCTCTGGTATCCATATGATACTAGTGTTCAGTTGGCAGGGTACACTGATGCTGATTGGGCTGGAAATATCGACGATAGGAAATCAACTAGTGGTGGTTGTTTTTATATCGGAAATTGTTTAGTTTTTTGGTTTAGCAAGAAGCAAAGTTTTATATCACTCTCTATGGCTGAGGCTAAATACATCGTAATTGGAAATGCATGTACTCAGCTTGTTTGGATGAAACGTATGTTAAGTGATTATGGAATTACACAGGATTCAATGGTTCTTTATTGCGATAATTTCAGTGCTATAAATATTTCAAAAAATCCAATCCAGCATTCACATACTAAACACATTGATATTAGGTATCATTATATTCGTGAATTAGTGGAAGAAAAAATAATCTCTTTACAATACATTCCGACCAAGACTCAACTTGCTGACATTTTCACTAAACCGCTCGACAAAAGCAGGTTTAATAAACTAAAATTGATCTTGGTATGTGTATTCAAAATTGATTATTCATGCATGTATGTATCATAGTGTATATATATTTGATAATTTATTTGTCTAAATTTTAATTTTTTATGAAAAATGCATACTTTTATTGATACTCGACCAGTAGTGGGTGTACTCGACCAGTCCTAGTACGACTGGTCGAGGACAGCTCAAGACCGGTCGTGGAGCGTGCTGTCCTCTTTTATTTGGTGAAAACCTTCATCTTGCTCATTTCTATCTTGCTCTCCAACAAGCCAAGGCACGACTAGTCGAACCCTACAGTGTGATTCGTCAAGGTTAGTGCAATTTATCAGTCTTGCTTGTAGATTCATGGTCCATTTGCTTCAATCTCATTGGAGTGCTTGATTTCAAGCTTTGTTGGGTTATTTGGGGTTTTCTTCTCAAATTTCTGATTTTGAGAAAACCCATTTCTCATCTTTTGTATCTCCCTAGTTCTTTTAATTTCTTGTTGCCAATGGATGCTATAGGGAAAAAGAAAACATCCCATGGTCCATCATCCTCTAGATCAACCTCCATTACTCGGCGCCATCTTCGGTCTTCCGAAGATGATCCCTCCTATGTGTGGGATTTGCGTATGCGTAATGACATTGTTAAGCGACCTGTATTTCTTGATCACATTGCTCCTTTTGGTATTCTTCCTTTACTCCAGGCTATAGGATGGGATAACATCTTACATTGGGGTGGGCCGGCATACCAATCTATTGCACAGGCCATGTTTGCATGTCTTTCTAATTTTTCTGCTGAGAATTTAACATTTAAGATTGATATCAGAGAAGGGCCTTTTGCTGTAGACCGTAATCTGATTTCAGGCCTTATGGAAATACCTGTTAATGATGAGGGTATTCCCATTCATACTTTAACTATAAAACCCTCTGAATCAAGAAACAAATGCTCACTAGAGATTTATGCAATATGAATGTGCAATGGACTCATAGAGGGAATTCGCTCCCCTCAAAGTATTTGTTACCCAGATACAGGGTGCTCTATAGAATATTTATTTCAAATCTGTATCCACGTTCTGACAATAAAACAGAACTAACCTCCTTTATGGTTCGAGTTTTGCATTCTGTCGTTTCTACTACAACAGTGTGTCTTTCATCTTTAATATGTCATTCCATTATTCAGTTTCGTCTCCATCCAGGTCATAGTGATCTTCCATTTGCCTATCTTATGACTGTCTTAGCTAATCGCATCCAAGTGGCTATGCCTGTTGGAGAGGCACCTATCCACCATCTTACTTTTAACAATTCAAATATTAACAAGATGAAATTGGATTTGGCTCCTGGCCAAGTGGATGTTGGTGGGGGTAGAGCCGAACCTGAGAATGAAGATGATACTAGTGATATTCCTGATGATATTAATATGGATGATTTATTTGATGAAATTGAATCTGATTCTACTAATGATCCTGATTATGAACCATCTGAGTTTGATGTGCGTCTGTGTGCACTTGAGGAGAAGGTAGAGAGTATGAATGTTGCCCATGATTTGCAATTTAAATATATGCACAAGTATTTTAGGCACTTAAACAAGGGCCTTCATCAACTTGATCCTACCATACCTGCTCCTTCCTCAGGATATGATTAAGTAATTTACTCTTTGGTCTGTAATAACTTTAAGTCTACTTTTATTGGATTGTAAACTTTATTTGGTTTCCTGACTATGGCATGCTGACTTTGTTTAAACTAGTTCATGGTATGCGGACTTTAATTTACTTACATCTTGACTCCTTGATTACTCCTGTTTATTAACCTTTTCCATTTTTCTTCTTCCTTTGTCATATTGTGACAAAAAGGGGGAGAATTTATATGGTTTTGCATATGAATTGATATGTTGATGGAATATGGACTGTGGTAGAGTATTTTTTTTTTTTTTTGGATCTATGGATATATGTGTGCTACTTAGGGGGAGTAAATAAGGAGGTGTTCTGCCTACTTCATCTTGATGTGTGATGACAACTGGTGCATGATTCTTTAACCAGGTTGTAACTGGTTTTTTCTTTTATAACCTGTGCATATTTTGTTGTATTCATATTGGTTATATTATTGTTGAGTGTTTTGTCACAAATTTGACAAAGGGGGAGATTGTAAGTACTATGGTTTTATGCTCCTTTGGTTGTCAAATTTTGTGGTGCCAAAACCTCAATTTATGTCTTGTGTAGTTCATTGTTATAAATGTTCAAGACATTGCATCACTGCTCTAAGCACTTTACTTCAAGTCAAGAACAAAGAACTACTTCAATTTACTTCAAGAAATGCAAGTACAAGCTACTACAGAAGAATGCAAGTACAAGCTACAACAGTAGAAGTGATCTTGATCAAGACTCAAGTCAGTGTACAACACAAGATGAATTGTTATTCAAGCTATAAAAGATCTCATGTTCAGTGCTACATCAAGTTCAAAGATCTCAAGCTTCACAATCTTCAAAGGTCATCTATCATCTGAAGATATGAAGTCTTGATGTTCATATCTCACTTTCAAGGTACGATTGGCCTTAGATTGTCCTTAGGGTAGGTCATTTTGAATACATAATTCAATTGAATCATTTTACATAGAATTGGACTATTCTAAGACTAGTCCTGAACCTTGTTCGACTAGTCCTAGCATTGCCTCGACCAGTCCAAGAAATTCCTAGACCAGTCCTAAGTTGGTTGCAATTTTTTAGAAATTTTTGTTCGTCCACGACCAGTCCTGGACTCTGTTCGACCGGTCATGTGAACAGTGTCGACTCGTCCTATGACCAGTCCTGGTTCTACGACTCAAACTACAACAACCAATCTTTGAGTCCTACGACCAGTCGTGGGTATGCTACGACCAGTCGTAGAGGGCCTACGACCAGTCGTAGACATCCTACGACTAGTCGTAGAACAGTTTTATCCGATCGCGCTTAAAATTTTGAAACGTAGTTCGATCTACGACCAGTCGTAATGACCTAGGACCAGTCGTAGATGCGATTTCTGCAACTATAAATATAGCAGAAATTTCAGAGTTTGATAACTCAATTCAAGTAAATTCAAGGCATCACTCTGAGATAAGTTTGTCTTCATTTTAAGCTACTTTATGCATAATTTATATTCTCTTTTGTTAGCTTTATTAATTTGATTTTGTTTCTACATTCCAATCTTAATCGAAAAGAGGAATTATGATATTCCTTCTTCTTGGAATCAAAATCAAATATAGCTAGCCCATCTGGTTTAATTTAAAATCAATTATAACCTAGAACCATTTTAAAGTGAGTATTGGACATTGAACTTCTACATTCAAACTTCTACTCCAATTTGGTTCTTCCAGGTTGCTACAAAAAGAGAAATCCAGGTATTTTACATTTATGTAAATTTCCATTTTCGTTTTGTTTGAGATTAAGCCAGAAAAATCTCATTGTGTTGGTTATCTAAGGAGAGCCAGAAAACTCAGAAGTGAGGGTTTTTAAATTGTGTAAGCCCTTTTCTAAAAGACACAATTGTGAAGGTTTTGGGTGAACCTGTGAAAACCTATTTTCATAGAGAACGCTAATATCCCCTGTGTGAGGATATTAGTAGTGGAGTAGGAATCTGTGTGGCTGTTTTTTAACAATTGGTGTACACACAGGCGAACCACTATAACTCTTTGTGTTTTGTGGATGTGTGATTTATATTTTCTATCTTTGATCATTCATATTTGTGGGATGTATATGTGAATGTGAATGTTGTAATTTTTACATTTCAAGCATTGTGGGGAATGTTGTAATAGTTTAGAATTTATTTCTTGCTATTTCATTTGTTTCCTTTCTGTTTGAGTTTTTGAAATTCAGTTTGTTCTAGAAATAAGGTTGTCCTGCCATAAACCTTTAGTTTTTATGGTGTAAGGTTGTCCTTAGAACAATATTGATATCAATCTCTCTTTTTAAGGTTGCTTTACATTCCAATATAGTGATTTATTAATAGTGCTATCTTTTATTCATTTATATTCCGATGTTATTGTTTCGATTTGGCATTGTCCTATTCACCCCCCCCCCCCCCTCTAGGACATATTGCTTGGCCATTTCATACTCGCATGAACTGGACAGGGCATTCACCGCACGTATTCTAACTTAGCACGTGCGGTATCACATAGAGCACGTGTACAAGATCCAGACCATTCATCTGGGAGGTGGTTTTGTTAGCAGGGCCTGGCCCAGAAATCAGACTGGTCTGTTCACTAGGCAAGCTACAACTGTCTGGCAAAAACGGACGGTTGATAAAATGATAAATTTCCATGCTAAGTGGACCGGTCTGACGGTGGCCTAGCTGATGGACGACCGGATCTCTTACTCAAACGACATTTCGACAGGTGTGTGAAAATTCTCGAAATGATAAAAAATCAATATTCTTATTTATTTTTTTATTCTAAATTTTTTCAAGTTTATAAATTTGTTGAAATTGATAAAAAATATTTAAAATTCTTAGTTTTTTCAAATTTATCAAAAAATAAAAATCAATTTTTAATAGTTTTAGAAATTCTTAAATTTTTTTTTCCAGAATTTTTAATTATTTGAAATGTCTCAATTTTTAAAAAATTTCCAATTTTTTTCAAGATTCTCAAATTCAAAATTCTTTTTTTTTTCTTCCAAAAATTTCAAAAAATTTCAAAATTCTTAATTTTTAAAAAAATCTCAATTTTTTTTTTTAAAAAAAAAAATCATACTTTTTCATAATTATAATTTTTTTATTCTTATTTTTTTTAAAAAAATTAATTTTTAATTTTTTAAAAGTTCTCGAAATTTTTAAAAATTCTTAGTTCTTAGAAAATTCAAAATTCAAATCTTTTTCAAAACTCTCATTCTTGTTTTTTCAAAATTCTCAATTTTTTCACAATTGTCAAAAATTTTTTAAATTATTAATTCTTTCAATATTCTCAAATTTTTTCAATATTCTTAAATGTAGTCTTTTGGCCTCGGTCCCTATGCAACGGAGGCTAAAAAGTAGACTTTTGGCCTCGGTTCATATGCAACCGAGGCTAAAATGTAGACTTTTGGCCTCAGTTCCTATACAACTGAGGCTAAAAAGTAGACAGTTCGCCTCGGTTCCTATGCAACTGAGGCTAAAAAGTAGACTTTTTGCCTTAGTTCCTATGCAACTAAGGCTAAAAAGTAGACTTTTTGCCTCAGTTCCTATGCAACTGAGGTTAAAAAGTAGACTTTTCACCTCGATTCCTATTCAACTGAGGCTTAAAAGTAGACTTTTCACCTCGGTTCCTATACAACTAAGGCTAAAATGTAGACTTTTAGCCTCGGTTCCTATGCAACTGAGGCTAAAAAGTAGACTTTTGGCCTCGGTTCCTATGCAACTGAGGCTAAAAAGTAGACTTTTTGCCTCGGTTCTTATGCAACTGAGGCTAAAAAGTAGACGTTTGGCCTCGGTTCTTGTACGCCCTGAAATTCGGGGGTCGAGTATGAACTCAACTCCCGAGTTCCAACGCATCACTTATGCAACATACATAATGATGGTTAAATGTTGTCTGAGTTAGAGCAATAAACATGAATGAGATTATACCAAAACAGTAATTCATACTCCAGTTCAATTGTATAAAGGCAAGCGGAAGACTGAAACTTTATATATATGGTATGTAAGGAAACAAAATTTTCATGAACATCCGAGTATGAACACTAACTGAGTACCCGTATACATGTACTGTTTCTGAGTCAAAAATCAAAATACAATCTAAAAGATGAGTCCTGAAATCCCCGCGATGCAGTCGGCCTAAGCAAAGTCGTCAGAGTACTGCATAAATGAGAACTCATCCTGGTCCTCGTCGAAATCCGGCTCCGGCTCCTGAACCGACGCGCCGTTTATACCTGTGATAGATTCTGGTTGGTGTGTACAACACCGTCCCGTAACGTGGGAGTGAGTAGCTAACTCAGTGGAACAATAAAGCATAGGTTAACATGTTATCAATTCAATCAATCAGTAATGATAAAGCAGTACAAATTAAACAAGTTTAACTACTCTTGTTAAATGCAAGAATGAAATGACATGATGATGTATGCCCTTGCCAAACCACCCTCATGCGACATCATCTTACGCTTGCGAATGCATACCTCCCTCAGTGCTCCACATCTTCTAGGCACATGCGGTGCGATGATGAGCATGATTACCGAGTTATTATTAATCCATTTCAAACAGCAGTATTGGGAAACTAAGGTACCTCCCTTGTATAATTCCCAAACATGATCCATTCTAGGGTCGTCAGTCCTAGTTAAAATCTCATACTATGTTATAGTTTGAGAGGCATAGCGAAGGCGTCGCAAAGAGCTCGTCACCCGTCAGCATGGATACAGATCTCACCGTATGCGGCTCAATTGCTGACCGTCAGCTCGAGTACGGGTCTCACCGTACTCGGCTTAATCGCTGGCCGTCAGCTCGAATACAGGTCTCACCGTACTCGGCTCAACTCATACTCTAGTTGCTGTGAAGGGCTCGTTGCCAATCACAGACCTTAGAGTATACTCGAAGATACTACAGAGGACTCGTCGCCCGTCAGCACGAGTACAAGTCTCACCGTACTCGGCTCTCGCCGTAAGTATTGACAGCTCGAATACAGTGTCCCATACCACCGTATTTGGCTCACGAGTTTGGGTTGCTCAATGGTCACTATGGGAAGGCACTTAACCCCAGCATAGGCCGACAGCTCGGCCACGGTGTCCCATACCACCATGTCCGGCTCATGAGTCTTAGCGGATCGAGGAACCATGGTTAACGGGATTGCCACTGGTAAGTTTGGTACCCTAGGTTCAAGCAGTAATGACCAAACATGGTGAACACTCATCCAACATATCGGGTTATTTGGCGAGCCTGAAAAGCTCGAGCGCACAATAAGTTGGGCGATATGAAGCGCAAAAGCACTCCGTGTGGCCAACCACTATCGCCAACCGAAGTACGACTCGGGTTCGTCAGACACACCCCTTGTGGCGACATGAATCTCAGCCACAATCTCAAGTCTGGTACCGAATGTCTGGACTATAGACATAGTCCCAAACTCAATCAATTTTTATCCATAGCAGGTGGAGTAAAGCATGATAAACAAAGTAATACAAGCATGCTAGTAGGCATGTCATAAGGCATGTTATGAAGCATGATATAAAGCATGATATAAAGCATGTTGTAAAGCATGTTGTAGAGCATTATACAAATAGGGATACAAATACATATACATCATAAGTGAGTGGTTAGAGTGAACAACCACATGGAGGGAATCATACATGACTCTAAGGTAGTTGAGAATTCCATCTCAGCACCGAACTACGGTACTAACACCTAAGCATTTACACTCACAAGCATTTACACAAGCACTTAGAGTACACTATTCCATCATACATGACGTATGTTAGTAAAATACGTATTAGGGCTATCCTTTCGCCAAGCGAGTATTTTATCCATGTATATCATAATCATATAGCAATAAATCATGACTATTGCATTTCCAAAATTTATACATATACGGCATTTCTAGAATACACAATTTCAACATACCTAGTGTTTACAAGCAAACATGTATTACGGCGATTCCTTTCGCCAAACAAGTAATTTATCCATATATTGTATAACCATACATTAAATAAACATGTCAAACACTTTTCCAAAAAAATACGTATACGGTATTTCTACGTATACCTAGAGTATGTGAAATTCCATATTCTACAACTTTAATCGAAACAGAAAACGGAAAGCACTTTGTACATGTGCAATTGTATGCAGATCATGAATCTATCATTATCTGACATTGAAAGCGTTGGAAACCATAACTTATACACCTAAAGTCCTCACCTTGCTCCTTGGAATCTCAACGGATCAGCAAGGTTTGATGAGCTTCCGTATTCGGGAGTTTTCTAGCCTAAAGAGTGAAATCGGTTAATTATTTCACAACCTATAGCCTATACACCTCAAATCAGATCTAGGGTTAGGGTTTCTCACCTTAAAACGGAGTTGATATCGCCGGGAAAGAGCCTGGAAAGAGGCGGTGCAGCCCGTGTGAAGATCGAAAGCAGAAGGAGGAAGGTGCTCTCACAAATCCCAAGTTTTCTCTCCCTTTTCTCTCTCTCTCTCTAGGGTTTTATCCCAAATTCGTATGGCTGTGAGAGGGGCTGTTCTAAGGCCCTTATATAGCCTAAAACCTCTCCAAAATAGACTCCTGTTTAAGGGGTACGTCTATTATAAGCATTTCGGCGCTTTTCCAGCTCAAAAGAGGGTTTCTGGCGGCCCTCTTTGAGCCAAACTCCAGACTTAAGTTCACAACTCATGGATCTACGTGGGATTACATTTTCGTCTCGGTCGGATTTCCAGATCACACGTGGCAGACCATTTTCAGTTCAACGGTCAGTGGCCCACGATCCGAAATTCCAAGTACATGTAAATGTTCCTGAAATTTTTCCTGATCCGAGGGTGTAATTTGGTCTGATTCTGACGGTCTGGTTGCTTAATACTGATCCACAAGCGAATGGTGCCAGATCACTATTCCAGATATTTATTTTGTAAAGAAAAGAGTGGTTTTCACACTCCCTCACTCCGGACTCAAGCGAATGGCCGTGGGACATCGACTGGACCTGATTTCCGAGGTGGTTGTCAAGCCCAGTGAGGCGGTCCTAGTTCCTTAACTTCGTGTTAATCGGACTTCCGATATGCGGTCTAGACCTAATACGAAGTTTTGAGTCATTCCCGAGAGTAGCCGGGTAATGAGTTTGATCCCAAACTTTAGGGTAACCTAGAGTCAATGAGTTTGCAAGTTTTGGGTCTTGCAGATCGTATTTAAAGCGATACCAACAGATTTCATGGCTAATCGAGTTTTGCACTTAGTTAACTTTGTTAAATTTCTTAAGGATTTAATCCTAATTGATTTCTGGTCGAGATGGTACTCGAGTTATAGTACGGAAATTTACGGGTCGTTACAATCTACCCCCCTTAAACAAAAATGTCGTCCTCGAAATTTATACCTTTTCGTATTCCTCGAGAATCTGAGGGTAGTTCTTCCTGACCTCGGCCTTAGTCTCCCAAGTAGCTTCCTCCTCGGAATGATGTGTCCATAGTACATTCACAAGTGGAATGACCTTGCTACGCAGTACCTGCTCCTTCCTGTCAAGGATACGCGTCGGGCGCAACTCATACGTAGCATCCTCGCTCAGCTGTACCTGCTCCCATCTGATGATATGCGAAGGATCGGGAACGTACTTCTTCAGCATAGATACATGAAATACGTTGTGTACAGATGCAAGTGGTGTGGGCAAAGCGAGACGATACGCCACATCACCCACTCGATCCAGTATCTGAAATGGACCGATAAATCTCGGTGTGAGCTTCCCCTTCTTCCCAAACCGAAGGACTCCCTTCATAGGGGAAACTCGAAGGAACACATGATCCCCGACCTCGAACTCAAGCGGTCGCCGCCTCGTATCGGCGTAACTCTTCTGCTTGCTCTGTGCTGTAAGTAGTCGACGCCTGATAATGTCGACCTTCTCTGTAGTCGCCTGTACCAACTCCGGGCCAATCAGACTACGCTTGCCAACCTCAGCCCAACAATGCGGTGCTCTACAAGGACGACCATATAGGGCCTCATATGGCGTCATGCCAATAGTCGCCTGGAAGCTGTTGTTGTAGGTGAACTCTGCATACGGATGACAGTCATCCCAGCTGTCCTTGAAGTCCAATACACATGCCCGTAACATATCCTCCAGAATCTGGTTCACCCGCTCTGTCTGCCCATCAGTCTGAGGATGAAACGCCGTACTGAACTTCAACTTCACACCCATCGCCTCCTGGATACGAGTCCAGAAGATGGATGTGAACCAAGTGTCTCTGTCCGACACGATCTTCAAAGGAACTCCGTGTAGACGAACGATCTCTCTGATGTACAATCTAGCCAGCTCGTCTGCAGAGTTCGTAACTCTGATAGGGAGGAAATGGGCCGATTTAGTCAACCGGTCCACAATCACCCAAATGGAATCGTGTCCCTTCCTCGTCTTCGGCAGCCCTGATATGAAATCCATGGAGATGAAGTCCCACTTCCACTCTGCTATGGGCATGAGCTGAAGCAGTCCAGGAGGTCGGCGATGTTCTGCCTTGACCTGCTGGCACGTCAGACATAGAGACACATACTCAGCGATGTGGGCCTTCATGTTATCCCACCAATACGTCCGTCTCATATCCCGGTACATCTTCGTGCTACCAGGATGCATAGCAAGCTTCGAGTTATGGGCAGACTCGAGAAGCTCGCGTCTCAAGTCGGGCACATCAGGAACGCATAGGCGGCCACGAAATCGTAGACCCCCATCAGAACCAACTCTCCATTCGGAGTCCTCGGCGTCGCTAGCCTGCTCTCGAAGCTCAGACAGCCGTATATCGCCCTCCTGGGCCTCAATAATCCTGTCGTCACTAAGTGGTCGCACCCGAACGTGCGCAACACACTCAAATGGCTCCTCCACAGTGAGTCTCTGCTCGAAGTCCTGTACGAACTCCACCATGTCCCACTCAGCTATCATCAATGGTGCCGCAAATGCTATCGCCTTCTTGCGGCTCAACGCGTCTGCCACAAGGTTCGCCTTGCCAAGATGGTAGGAAACCTCGAACTTGAAGTCCTTCAAGGTCTCCATCCATCGGCGTTGTCTCATATTCAAGTCTCGCTGTGTGAATATGTACTTAAGGCTCTTGTGGTCGCAGAAAAGCTCGAACTCCTCCCCGTAGAGGTAATGTCTCCAGAGCTTCAATGCAAAGATAACAGCTGCCAACTCTAGGTCATGTGTAGGGTAATTCTCCTCTTGCTTCCTTAATTGTCTCGAGGCATACGAAATCACCCTATCCTTCTGCATCAGAACACAACCCAAACCAACGCGAGACGCGTCAGTATATATCGTGTACTTCTCCCCTTGCTCTGGCAATACTAGCACAGGGGTGGACGTCAACTTGTCCTTCAGCTCCTTAAAAGCTGCCTCCGCCTTCTCATTCCAGGCGAACTTCAGGTCCTTCCGAGTCAACTGAGACAATGGCCTGGCAATCTTCGAGAAATCCCGAATGAAGCGTCTGTAATACCCAGCCAGACCAAGGAAACTCCTCACCTCGGTAACCGAGCCAGGCTGCTGCCAATCCTGAACCGCGGCTACCTTAGCAAGGTCCACTGCTATCCCATCCTTGGACACTACATGTCCAAGGAACTTGACTTCCTCCTGCCAGAAGTCGCACTTCTTGTATTGTGCGAACAACTTGTTCTTCTCCAGTGTACCCAACACCGCTCTCAAGTGCTCCTCGTGCTCCTCCCGACTCGTAGAGTATATCAAAATGTCATCAATAAAGACGATGACGAATCGGTACAGGAAGGGCCGAAATACCTGGTTCATCAGATCCATGAACACGGCTGGTGCGTTCGTAAGGCCGAACGACATCACTAGGAACTCATAGTGCCCAAAGCACATCCTGAAGGCTGTCTTCTGCACGTCCTCCTCTCTCACGCGCAACTGGTGGTAACCCGACTGAAGATCAATCTTCGAGAAATACCTCGCCCCTCTCAACTGATCGAACAGATCATCTATCCTGGGCAAAGGATACTTGTTCTTCACCGTGACCTGGTTCAACCTACGGTAATCAATACATAACCGTAGCGACCCGTCCTTCTTCTTCACAAATAGCACAGGTGCTCCCCAAGGAGACACACTAGGTCATATAAAACCCTTCTCTACAAGCTCGTCAATCTGTCTTCGCAGCTCCTCCATCTCACATGGAGGCATACGATAAGTCAGCAACGAGATGGGCGTCGCACCAGGCGTAAGATCAATCGTAAAATCAATCTCGTGCCGAGGAGGTAAACCAGGAATAGTCTTAAACACACCCACAAATTCCCGAACCACCGGCGTACCCTCCAATGTCGGACCATCAACCGACACTAATAAAGCAGCATAACAATCAACACGGCAGGACCAACTGACCTGCACTGGAAACGTGAAAGCTGTGCCATCAGATCCATAGGCAGTCACGATCTGAGTATCGCAATCTATCTCCGCTCTCATCTTAGCGAGCCAATCCATACCAAGGATAACGTCGTAGTACCATAGTGGAGCAACAATGAGGTCGACGAGCACTGTGCTGCTACCCAAAACTATCGAGCAACCCTCGCATAACCGTGTGACATCCGAACAGGTCCCAGTGGTTGTAGTAAGTCTCAGTCCCTTAGTGGGAATAGTACGCAAAGATAAACGTTTAACTGCCCCACAAGAAATAATAGAAGTCGTGGACCCAGTGTCCACCAATAAGGAAACGGAAGTACCATGAATATAAGTTGTACCCTCAAAAGCCGTCGGGGCCGAAATCGACGTCTCAGGTGCCTCGGCAACAAGCGTGTGTACTCGATCCTGCTGCTGACAGTTCGGCTGAGGAGCCAAGGGTCGCTGTGGCTGCCTGAAGCGCGATACAAGAGGTCGGAAGGAAGGATGTGCAGGAGCAGTCTGTAGAGGTGGAGCTGATATGGCCTGTGGGTAAAGGTGATCCAACCTCTGCGGTGGCGCAAATCCGCTAGCCCTCATACGCAAGAAGCAACTCTCAGCAGGATGTCCCGGTTTCCCGCAATACGTGCAGGTCACAATCGGATATCTCACAGGAACTACTGGTGCCGCGGCCCTGAGAGGCGAATCAGCACGAGGCCTCTTGCCTAGAATAAGCCTGCTCTGTAACTCCTGACGTGGCCTCACAACCATAGCACCACGAGATCTAGCCAACCGGTCCACATCCTGCTCGGCCGTCATAGACATGTGGACCAGTGCCGCATAGGTGGGGATACTGAGACAGCATATCTTCGACCGTATGTCAGGTCGCAAGCCTCCAGAGAAGCGACGCATCCTCATCTGCTCATTGACGAGGATAGTTGGGACAAAACGGCCCAACTCAGTGAAGCGGTGCTCATACTCTGTAACCGTCATGCCTCCCTGCCTGAGGCGTAGGAACTTATCCTCCCGCTCGTGTCAATAAGTCTGCGGGTAGTATTTCTTGTGGAACCGGAACTCGAAAGCCTCCCAGGTCCACACGTAATCCACTGCGACTGTCCGCAGCACACTATCCCACCACAAACTGGCCTCCCTCTCAACATGAAGGAGGCCAACTCGACCTGCTCTGCCTCTGAACAGTGCAGCATCCGTAACATCTTGGAGATGCGGTCAAGCCAGAACTCTGCCTCCTCGGGTCTGTGAGAACCCATAAATGAGGGAGGCCTCAAGAGCTGAAATCGCTCGAGTAAACCGCGTGTACCTACATCTCCAGTAGGAGGTGCGACGGATGTGGGCAGAGGCACATCCTCAAACCGAGCAGGAGGCTCAGAATGCTCAGCAGGATGTGCGGAGGTCGTAGGTGGAGTCGCACTACCACCATGGGATAAGGCCTCAGCGATAGTGGTCATAAGCTGTTGGTGCTGCTGCTGCTGTATCTGCTGCTGCTGCATCTGCTGCTGATGCATCATCATCATCAGCTGCTCGATCCTATCAGTCGGTGGAGCAGCCTGGGAGTCATGCTGCGCAGATGAAGACGGCTGGTACTGCTCACGAACCGGGGGCGTATAAGGTGGCAGTCCACCGGTAGGACCAGCAGGAGGCTGATCAGAACCTAACCCTCGGTCCGCAGGACCGCCACTACCAGAAGGCGTCTGGTCCATAGAGTCAGTCAGACGGAGATGTGCCGTGCTCCGCGTGTACTGTCGCGGCATGCCCTATACAACATAGGGTACAACATTTGTGAGATAAAGCATAACACGCATCATAAAGCACTTTAAGCATTCCGCACATCATCATAACAAAGAGGCTACATGCCTTTCATTTACCCAAAATTGTCATAATACATGGAATACAGATTTACATGAATCATGATAGAAATCACATGATAGCCAATACATCCATAACATCTGTAACATCCCGGATTTTTGCCAACCTGGGATTAGACGACCTTAGGCAATGGGTCGATCCTAAGACCTTATCAACTTGTCAAAACTTAATCCCACAGTCTAAAATCGCTCCTTAACCCATTTCCTTCACAAATCCCACCCTTCACCACCTTGTTCCTTAAATTTTCTAAGTACTTTCACTATAGACACTATCTTAAACTAGCTAAGTAGTATAACTTGGATCACTTTATATACAAACTACAAAGGACTAAGTACCACCTCAGACAGAAATCTTACAGGACTAAATCCTTTAGAAATTTGGCGAGATTTAGCTAGTGTTAAACTAGAGTGCCTATGAAATTAGCACCAATCACTTTAAATACGATCTGCAAGACCCAAAACTTGTAGAATCATTGAAGCTAGGTTACCCTAAAATCTAGGATTAATCTCATTACCCGGCTGCTCTCGGGAGCATCTCGAAACTCCGTATCAGATTTGGACTGCACGTCAGAAGTCCGATTAACACGAAGTTAAGGACTTAGGACCGCCTCGCTGGGCTTGACAACCATCTCGGAAATCAAATCCAGATAATGTCCCAGCGCTATTCGTTTGAGCTCGAAGTGAAGAGTGTGAGAAATGTGAAATAATTTCAAAATAAAATATCTTGAATAGTAATCAGGCACCTCTCACTTGTGGATCAGTATTTAGCAACCAGACCGTCAGAATTAGACCAAATTACACCCTCGGATCAGGAGAATTTTCATACACATTTACATATACTCGGAATCTCCGATCGAGATCCGCTGACCGTTGAACTGAAACTGGTCCGCCACGCGTGATCTGGAAATCCCGACTGAAACGAAAACTTAATAGAACCTAGATCCAGCGTTAGTGAGCTTAAGTCCGACCTTTGGCTCAAGCAGGGCCGCCAGAAACCCTCTTTTGAGCTGAAACAATGCCGATTTGATTATAATGTAAGTATACTTTGAACATAAGCCTATTTCGGTGAATTTTTAGGCTATATAAGGACCTTAAAACCTCTCTCATGGCAGCCATGCGAATTTGAGATTGAGAGAGAAAAGAGAGAGAGAAAGTGTGGGAGCAGTGGGAGAATCTCCCTGCCACTCTTCCCTGCCGCTATTCGGGCTCCATCGCCTGATTCTCATTGCTTTTCCGGCGTTTCCGGCGTCATTTCTAGGTAAGAAACCCTAACCCTCATCTGTTTTGGGGTTTAGACAGTTGTAGGTTGTGGAATAGCTAACCTATTTCGTTCTATAGGTTGCCAAACTGCCGAATACGGAAGCTTAACAAACCTATTGACTCCGTTACGATTCTACGACAAAAGGTGCGGACTTTAGGTGTATAGGTTATGGTTTTCAACGCTTTCAATGTCAGATAATGATAGATTCATGATCTGCATGCAATTGCACATGTACAAAGTGCTGTCTGTTTTTCGTTTCGATTAAAGATGAAAAATATGGAATTCAACATATTCTAGGTATTTGTAGAAAGTACCGTATACGTACAAATTTTGGAAATCTGTTTGACATGATTAATTGTTGTATGAATATATTATATGTGGATAAATTACTTGTTTGGCGAAAGGACTCGCCCTAATACATGTTTCGCTTATATACACTATGTTTGTTGAAATTGTGTATTCTAGAAAGTACCGTATACGTATAAATTTTGGAGATGTATTTGCTATGATTATTTGTTGTATGAATATATTATACATGGATAAAATACTCGCTTGGCTAAAGGACAGCTCTAATACATGTTTTGCTAACATACACCATGTATGTTGTAATAGTGTATTCTAAGTGTTTGTGAAAATGACTGAATGAGTATAGAATTCTCATTCGTGCTCGCCATGACTAATTGTCATGGATTCATGATTGTTGTATTGGCGATACCCCTTTGATGAAAGGATTTTCCTAAATCACGCCACGGCCAATATACACTATATATGCTAAAACGTGTGGCCCAAGTGTTTGTGGAAATGACTGAATGAATATGGAACTTGGATTCCTGCTTGCCATGACTATCCGCCGTGGGTGTACGCGTGTTATGATTGGGGCAACTCCCTAGTGAAAGGATTTGGCCTAATGCCTATGTGATCGACATATGTCATGTATGTTGATGTATGTTTGTTTAAGTGTTTCTTGAAATGTCTGAATGAGTAGTAGTTAGCAAATTGTAATGTATAAGGGTGTTGAGATATGATTCTCAACCTCTTTTAACTATGTGTATGATCTCCTTGGATAGTTGTGTGATTAGGAATTGAACATGTACAAACTCATGCTTGTGTTGTGATTCATAACATGCTCAACTGCTTTATGATTTTAACTATGTAATGCATATGTTTAAATTTATATTTACGTTGTATGATCCGTCATGGGTGATGAGGGAGCGGAGCAACGAGTGCGTGCAATAGCCCTGGTAGCCCTAAACGAATAATACTAGACCTTGATTGTATGAGTTGAATCTTGATCCATTACTGCTTTATCTATCTGCAATTGATTGTGTTTGGGGCTATGATTATAGTCCAGACAATCGGTACTAGAATTGAATTCGTGGCTATGATTCATTTGCCACGTGAGATGTGTTCGACGAACTCGAGCCGTACTTCGGTTGACGATAGTGGTTGGCCACACGAAGTACTTATGCGCTTCATATCGTCCAACTTGTTGTGCGCTCGAGCTAGCCGAGCTCGTCAATTAACCCGATCTGCCTAATGTATGTTCACCATATTTGGACGTTACTGCTTGAACCTAGGGTACCAAACTTACCAGTGAAATTCCTTTTAACCATGGTACCTCATCCGCTAAGACTCATGAGCCAGACATGGTGGTATGGGACACCGTGGCCAAGTTGTAGGCCTATGTTGCAGCCACGTGCCTCCCCGTAGTGACCATTGAGCAACCCAAACTCGTGAGCCGAATACGGTGGTATGGGAAACTGTATTCGAGCTGTCAACACTTACGGCGAGAGCGGAGTACGGTGAGATCTGTACTCGTGCTGACGGGCGACGAGTCCTCTGTAGTGTCTTCGAGTATACTCCAAGGTCTGTGATTGGCGACGAGCCCTTCACAGCAACTAGAGTATGAGTTGACCGAATACGGTGAGACCTGTATTCGAGCTGACGGCCAGCAATTGAGCCGAGTACGGTGAGACCTGTATCGAGCTGACGGTCAGCAATTGAGCCGCATACGGTGAGATCTGTATCCGTGCTGACGGGTGACAAGCCCTTTGCGATGCCTTCGCGATGCCTCTCGAACCATAATACTGTATGAGATAAACTAGGATTGACGACCCTAGGATGGATCATGTTTGGGAATGATACAAGGGAGGTACCTTAGTTTCCCAATACTGCTGTTTGAAATGAACTAATAATTACTCGGTAATCATGCTCATCATCGCACTGCATGTGCCTGGTAGATGTGGAGCACTGAGGGATGGACGCATTCGCGAACGTAAGATGATGTCGCATGAGGGTGGTTTGGCAAGGGCATACATCATGTCATTTCATACTTGCATTATATAAGAGTAGTTAGAATTGTTTGATTGTACTGCTTTATCATTACTGCTTGACTGAGTTGATAACATGTTAACCTTGCTTTACTGTTCCACTGAGTTGATCACTCACTCCCACGTTACGGGACGGTGTTGTACACACCAACCAGATTTGTTTAGTTTCAGGTGATGGCGATGCTTATGAAGCAGAGCCGGACTACTTCTATGATGATAGGAGGAGTTCTCCTATCTGTATCTCTCTGACAGGTCAATGAAGACTTGATACTGTTTTGACAGGGCTATGGTACTTGGGATAGGAGACATTACACTTCCTCACATTTGGTATATTTTAGAACCGTACTTGTAATTATTTAACCTGGTAATGTTATCACACTCTGGAGACTCATCATAGTTTATATATTTTATCTATCTATCATAGTCTTCCGCTTGCAAATTTAACTGTCTCTGGAGTATGATATGTTGTTTTGGCTTAATTTCACTCATGTTCAATGCACGAATATAGTCAACATTCAATCATCATTCATTTTGTTGCATAAGTGATGTTCTGGAACTCGGGAGTTGAGTTTATGCTTGACTCCCGATTTTCAGGGCGTTACAAGTTGGTATCAGAGCATGATTTGAATTAAACTGGACCTGGGTTATGGTCACACGACGCACACTGACGCACTCTGACTTAGGAGGGAGCGACGGAACATAGAAACAGTCATAGGTATTCCGATTTCGCCAATCGGTGAAGTTCACTAAAGTCGAACGCCGAAATCGAGTCCGTATTCAACCATGGTCGCACGGGTCGACCTTAAAACATTCCTAGACCGTCTATAGATGCTTCTAGATTACAATCCACCTCACCCCAACCGTTGAAAATTGGTAGAATACGGGATAAGAGTGATGATGATAACTACTCCGAATCCTCGGAGCTTCTCTAGACTCCTCACAAAGACTTCCCGAATCCATGAGGAAAGAAAGCAGACAATATAAATAAATGCTAATACATTCGAAATTGATTAATGAATGCTTAAAAATGAGTTCACAGCCCTTTAAATAGGGATACCAAGTAATGAGAATGAAATCAGAAACAAACTACAACTAAAACTCCTAGGTTGTGAGGTCTACTAGTGTGCAAGGTTCTCTGCCAAAAATAGTAAGTGTCCTATTTGGCTTCACCAAACCGTCCTCCTAATTATTCCAAGCCCTTTTCACAATGGACGTAACTCCTAAAGCTCGACCGATGAAGAGTAATTAAACTAAAACTACCATTTTTAGCAAAATGAAATTGAAACGGGGAAATGACCGTCAATCGGAGGGTTTTCTCACAATTTCGGGCTGCACAGCCCGGCGTAGTTGGGTTGGTTGGCTTCATTAGCTCGTTCTACCCCAAATTCATATATTTTACGTCAGATAACTCATTCTGGATTGCAAGTTACGTCCGATTTGACCCGAAACGACTCGAAACGGAGTCGGGAGCCACACGCGTCAATCCGGGGGTGAAACAAGTAGGCCCAGGGTGCATTTGGCACCTTGGGATTGTGGAGAACACAGCCCCACCGCGGTGCCACAGTGCAGGCCAAGGCGGACCGCGGTGGAACCGCGGTCACCGTGGTCGACCCCGGTCAGGTGGCTCGGCTGGTGTTGGGCCGGGCCTGGGAATGGTCGGCCCGACCCCACGTGGTGTGTGGGGGTGCGAATAGTGTGGGGGTTTACGATTTTTAGGGCTGGAGCCCCCCTCTCTCTCACATTTTTCCTTCCAAACGCCCTCCCCTTCCATTTTCGGTTTTTCTCCCTCAAATCCTTCCTCCAATCTTTCAATCCACCATATTCGGCCATGATTCAGGCACTTCCATCGATCACAGCAACCCCAACCACCTACCCTACCCCTTTTCTTTCACGTTGAGCTCTCACATCCCCCATTTGGAGCTCAAAATCGTGTAACTGCCTAACCCATCCCATTCCTCCCTTGTTCCTTCTTCATTCCTTGTCCTTTGTGTCTCTTCAACACCTGTTGGGACTGTTGTCCGTGGAGTATCAAAGAAGACAACCCCTACACCTTCCATTTCGTCCCAAATTCGTGCACACCCCTTACCCCACTCCATCTTCTCATTTTCCTTCTTCATTCTCTGTCAGTGGGGCCTCTACAAACCCTGTTGATACCCAAACTCGTGAAGAGTCAGCAACTCCAGCCCCTTTTCACCCTTTTGGGCCCGTTCGGCCAACTACATTAAGTGAGATTAGGTGGATGAAATCGTAAAAAGAAATAATAAATGTATGTGTAAAGTATTGTCCCTAGATTGGTTGTATCCCATGTTTTCCAACACCATGTTTAAAATGTATGTAATTAAAAGTAAATTCTGAGATTTCCTTTCAAATAACACTTAGAAATTCCGATTCCTGGGATTTGGAAATCCCATCTCACACTTTCCGACACGAGGCTCATTTTTTTTCAAAGCCTATACCATTAATTTTAATCCCCTCCCACCCTCCTACCAAACATGCAATCCCAATCCCAAAGTAGAAAGTAGATAATGCAGTCCCATTAATATAACATAAGACTACTGGCCAAATAGTGTTGAAGTGATAAAGTCCCTTGATATACATTAACCCACCGCACTCTGATAGCTTAAGCTTTTAGAGTAAATGGTTGTTTGACAAATATGACCCTTAGAGTTTTGGACCTAGGGCGGTACTCCTAGATTTCGACAGACCTGACAGGATAGGAAACCCAATAAATGACTAATGTGAGCCCTAGGACCTTCATAGCTAGTATAAACAGGTGTGTAGTGCTCAAGCGTAGTTAAATTCAAGTTCGGGCAACTCAATTCCACTTAGACAACTTTAACCCTAAGCGATAACCAATTTCTTGTATTAGAAACCATCTAGCGTAAGTCGGCTTGATTAGGTTGGAGCGAGACCCCGTTCCTTCGTTAAATCCCCTTGGTACTCATAAGCTTCTTTAACAACTCTTAGGAAGCTTGTTTAACTTAGAACCTATTCACGCCCAGAGAAAACTTATAGATCCCTTGGATTTAATGTTAGGTCAAATCAATACACCCCTTAGAATCGCCTTCTCAAAGACTTAGTACCATCGGGACCACGGAGAAGAGAAACTACATATAAGCGAGGTATTCGCGGTTTGAATCGAATTCTCAATCCTGGTAGTGACCAATGAACCCTATGCTCTGATCAAGCAGAAGGTTGGGATCGACTAGGATTAAGAAATGATATGGCAACTTTCTGTTCTAGCTAGGCAGGAGGTCCATGTATCTGACTCAGACCCACTACACAACATTCCTTCCGTGTTGGCCTGACCACTTACAACTAAAAGTTTATAACTTCGTCTTCGAGAAGTGTTAAGAACATATAGCCAATAAAGATTTTCTTTTAGGCCCCAAGGAATTACCCAAATGGGCAACAATTAGTTAGGAATTAGGTCTCAAATCGCATGCCATGTCGGCATACATATTGTGCTTATGAACGTAGAAAGATAGCCTACTTGTTAAGCCAGACATCATTAAATAGGATAAGTCTGGACCGCGACAAAACCCCTTGGTAGAATTAGGCATCTTGCCTCAAACTCACACCTGCCCCTGACATCAACCACATTACCCATCATTTTTAGCTCCTCTCGATACCCATAGGTATCAATGCCATAGTACACATCGTCGATGAAAGGCAGACCACTGTGTTTCCCATTTCATGTCAAGGATAGGTTATAAATTACACCTTATTCCGACATACGGATTAGGACATAGCTCATGAGCCTTGAGGGTGAAAATAAAATTTTAAGGGGGGTAGAACATTATGAGCCCAATCTAGTTAGGTCACCTAATACACCTCTTTGATCTGGGTGACGCAGCGGAAACGTGGTGGACCCTACCCCACTGGCCCAGGATCGAAATGGTGCTCGATGAATATGAACATCATAGAAGCCCTAGCAAGTTCTACTATGAGAAACTGTTTTAGGATGATTTAGTAAGATTTGATTCACCCTTTCCTTGGACATAGATAATATCAAGGACTCTCTTAGACTAAGACCTAAAGGGCAACCTTAGAATAAACAATTTGAGCCTTTCAATGATGGACATTCCCTACTCTTAGAGAGTGATCGGACTACGGATTTACTGAAATATACAACTGCGAAGCATTCGCGGCTTGACCCAATTCTCAATCCTGGGCGACTGCCAACGGACTCACTGCTTAGCCGAGCAGAAGACCAGGATCCATCAAGATTAGGGAGGGATACGATGAGCCTTCTACCTTGGCAAGGTAGATGATCAATGTATCGGGATCAAGCCCACTACAAACGTCTCTCCGTGTTGGTCAAACATTGAAAACAACTATCTTACTCTAAATTGCTGGGAATTGTCGTTAAGACTCCAAATAGGTACAGAAATAAATTGTAGCAAACCATCAGGGTATGAGAAATGGATAGAGAAATAAGTTTTAAGGGGCATAGACTAAAATGAACCAGCTGGTATATACCCTACCACGCGTAGAAACTTGGAATCAATAAGTCTTAGGCAAGTGAAATAATAGAAATCTTCCCTTATTACCCTTAGCTAATTTCGGGGACGAAATTTTGTTTTAAGGGGGGTAGATTGTAACATCCCAGATTTTTGCCAACCTGGGATTAGACGTCCTTAGGCAATGGGTCGATCCTAAGACCTTATCAACTTGTCAAAACTCAATCCCACAGTCTAAAATCGCTCCTTAACCCATTTCCTTCACAAATCCCACCCTTCACCACCTTGTTCCTTAAATTTTCTAAGTACTTTCACCATAGACACTATCTTAAACTAGTTAAGTAGTATAACTTGGATCACTTTATATACAAACTACAAAGGACTAAGTACCACCTCAGACAGAAATCTTACAGGACTAAATCCTTTAGAAATTTGGTGAGATTTAGCTAGTGTTAAACTAAAGTGCCTGTGAAATTAGCACCAATCACTTTAAATACGATCTGCAAAACCCAAAACTTGTAGAATCATTGACGCTAGGTTACCTTAAAATCTAGGATCAATCTCATTACCCGGCTGCTCTCGGGAGCATCTCGAAACTCCGTATCAGATCTGGACCGCACGTCAGAAGTCCGATTAACACGAAGTTAAGGACTTAGGACCGCCTCGCTGGGCTTGACAACCATCTCGGAAATCAAATCCAGATAATGTCCTAGCGCTATTTGCTTGAGCTCGGAGTGAAGAGTGTGAGAAATGTGAAATAATTTCGAAATAAAATATCTTGAATAGTAATCAGGCACCTCTCGCTTGCGGATCAGTATTAAGCAACCAGACCGTCAGAATCAGACCAAATTACACCCTCGGATCAGGAGAAATTTCATATACATTTACATGTACTCGGAATCTCCGATCGAGATCCGCTGACCGTTGAACTGAAACTGGTCCGCCACGCGTGATCTGGAAATTCTGACCGAAACGAAAACATAATAGAACGTATATCCAGCGTTAGTGAGCTTAAGTCCGACCTTTGGCTCAAGGAGAGCCGCCAGAAACCCTCTTTTGAGCTGAAACAATGCCGATTTGATTATAATGTAAGTATACTTTGAAGATAAGTCTATTTCGGTGAATTTTTAGGATATATAAGGACTTTAAACCCTCTCTCATGGCAGCCATATGAATTTGAGATTGAGAGAGAGAAAAGAGAGAGAAAAGAGAGAGAAAGTGTGGGAGTAGTGGGAGAATCTCCCTGCCACTCTTCCCTGCCGCTATTCGGGCTCCACCGCCTGATTCTTATCGCTTTCCCTGCGTTTCCGGCGTCATTTCTAGGTAAGAAACCCTAACCCTAATCTGTTTTGGGGTTTAGACAGTTGTAGGTTGTGGAATAGCTAACCTATTTCGTTCTATAGGTTGCCAAACTGCCGAATACGGAAGCTTAACAAACCTATCGACTTCGTTACGATTCTACGACAAAAGGTGCAGACTTTAGGTGTATAGGTTATGGTTTTCAACGCTTTCAATGTCAGATAATGATAGATTCATGATCTGCATGAAATTGCACATATACAAAGTGCCGTCTATTTTTCGTTTCGATTAAAGATGAAAAATATGGAATTCTACATACTCTAGGTATTTGTAGAAAGTACCGTATACGTACAAATTTTGGAAATGTGTTTGACATGATTAATTGTTGTATGAATATATTATATGTGGATAAATTACTTGTTTGGCAAAAGGACTCGCCCTAATACATGTTTCGCTTATATACACTATGTTTGTTGAAATTGTGTATTCTAGAAAGTACCGTATACATATAAATTTTGGAGATGTATTTGCCATGATTATTTGTTGTATGATTATATTATACATGGATAAAATACTCGCTTGGCTAAAGGACAGCCCTAATACATGTTTTGCTAACATACACCATGTATGTTGTAATAGTGTATTCTAAGTGTTTGTGAAAATGACTGAATGAGTATAGAATTCTCATTCGTGCTCGCCATGACTAATTGTCATGGATTCATGATTGTTGTATTGGCGATACCCCTTTGACGAAAGGATTTGCCCTAAATCACGCCACGACCAATATACACTATATATGCTAAAACGTGTGGCCCAAGTGTTTGTGGAAATGACTGAATGAATATGGAACTTGGATTCTTGCTTGCCATGACTATCCGCCGTGGGTGTACGCGTGTTATTTTTGGGGCAACTCCCTAGTGAAAGGATTTGGCCTAATGCCTATGTGATCGACATATGTCATGTATGTTGATGTATGTTTGTTTAAGTGTTTCTTGAAATGTCTAAATGAGTAGTAGTTAGCAAATTGTAATGTATAAGGGTGTTGAGATATGATTCTCAACCTCTTTTAACTATGTGTATGATCTCTTGGATAGTTGTGTGATTAGGAATTGAACATGTACAAACTCATGCTTGTGTTGTGATTCATAACATGCTCAACTGCTTTATGATTTTAACTATGTAATGCATATGTTTAAATTTATATTTACGTTGTATGATCCGTCATGGGTGATGGGGGAGCGGAGCAACGAGTGCGTGCAACAGCCCTGGCAGCCCTAAACGGATAATACTAGACCTTGATTGTATGAGTTGAATCTTGATCCATTACTGCTTTATCTATCTGCAATTGATTGTGTTTGGGGCTACGATTATGTCCAGACAATCGGTACCAGAATTGAATTCGTGGCTGTGATTCATTTGCCACGTGAGATGTGTTCGACGAACCCGAGTCGTACTTCGGTTGACGATAGTGGTTGGCCACACGAAGTACTTATGCGCTTCATATCGTCCAACTTGTTGTGCGCTCGAGCTAGCCGAGCTCGTCAAGTAACCCGATCTGCCTAATGTATGTTCACCATGTTTGGACGCTACTGCTTGAACCTAGGGTACCAAACTTACCAGTGAAATCCCTTTTAACCATGGTACCTCGATCCGCTAAGACTTATGAGCCGGACATGGTGGTATGGGACACCGTAGCCGAGCTGTCGGCCTATGCTGGGGCCACGTGCCTCCTCGTAGTGACCATTGAGCAACCCAAACTCATGAGCCGAATACGGTGGTATGAGACACTGTATTCGAGCTGTCGACACTTACGGCGAGAGCCGAGTACGGTGAGATCTATACTCATGCTGACGGGCGACGAGTCCTCTGTAGTGTCTTCGAGTATACTCCATGGTATGTGATTGGCGACGAGCCCTCCACAGCAACTAGAGTATGAGTTGAGCCGAGTACGGTGAGACCTGTATTCGAGCTGACGGCCTGCGATTGAGCCGAGTACGGTGAGACCTGTATCGAGCTGACGGTCAGCAATTGAGCCGCATACGGTGAGATCTGTATCCGTGCTGATGGGTGACAAGCCCTTTGCAATGCCTTCGCGATGCCTCTCGAACCATAATACCGTTTGAGATTAACTAGGATTGACGACCCTAGGATGGATCATGTTTGGGAATGATACAAGGGAGGTATCTTAGTTTCCCAATACTGCTGTTTGAAATGAACTAATAATTACTCGGTAATCATGCTCATCATCGCACTGCATGTGCCTGGTAGATGTGGAGCACTGAGGGATGGACGCATTCGCGAACGTAAGATGATGTCGCATGAGGGTGGTTTGGCAAGGGCATACATCATGTCATTTCATACTTGCATGAAATAAGAGTAGTTAGAATTGTTTGATTGTACTGCTTTATCATTACTGCTTGACTGAGTTGATAACATGTTAACCTATGCTTTACTGTTCCACTGAGTTGATCACTCACTCCCACGTTACGGGACGGTGTTGTACACACCAACCAGATTGTTGAGTTTCAGGTGATGGCGATGCTTATGAAGCAGAGCCGGACTACTTCTATGATGATAGGAGGAGTTCTCCTATCTGTATCTCTCTGACAGGTCAATGAAGACCTGATACTGTTTTGACAGGGCTATGGTACTTGGGATAGGAGACATTACACTTCCTCACATTTGGTATATTTTAGAACCGTACTTGTAATTATTTAACCTAGTAATGTTATCACACTCTGGAGACTCATCATAGTTTATATATTTTATCTATTTATCACAGTCTTCCGCTTGCAAATTTAACTGTCTCTAGAGTATGATATGTTGTTTTGGCTTAATTTCACTCATGTTCAATGCACGAATACTGTAACGACCTGAAAATTTCCGTACATTGGGCCGAGTACCACCTCGACCAGAAATCACATAGGATTAAATCCTTAAGAAATTTAACAAAGTTAACTAAGTACTAAACTCGGTTAATCATGAAATTCGTTGGGACCGCTTTAAATACGATCTGCAAGACCCAAAACTTGCAGAATTGGTGACTCTAGGTTACCCTAAAGTCTAGAGCCAAACTCATTACCCGTCTGCTCTCGGGACTGAAACGAAACTTCGTATGAGGTCTAGATCGCACATCGGGAGTCCGATTAACACGAAGCTAAGGAACCAGGACCGCCCCACTGGGCTTGGCAATCATCTCAAAAATCAGATGATTCCGATGTCCCACGGCCATTGTTTTCACTCCGGAGCGAGGGAGTGTGAAAAACACTATTCCCACCCAAATCAAAATATCTGGAATAGTGATCTGGTACCTTTCGGTTGCGCGTCAGTATTAAGCAACCTGACCGTCGGAATCAGACCAAATTACACCCTCGGATTAAGAAAAATTTCAGGAACATTTACATGTACTCAGAATTTCTGATCGTGGCCCACTGACCGTTGAACTGAAAGTGGTCCGCCACGTGCGATCTGGGAATCCGATCGAGTCGAAAAGTAATCCCACGTGGATCCATAGACGGTAAGCTTAAGTCTGACGTTTGGCTCAAGGGGGGCCACCAGAACACCCCTTTTGAGCTTGGAAAGTGGCGAACTGCCTACATATGCAGCACCCTTGAACCTGAGTCTATTTTGGACATGTTCTTGGCTATAAAAGGGGCTTAGAACAGCCCCTCTCACAGCCATACGAATTTGGGTCCAAACCCTTAGAGAGAAAGAGAGAAAAGAGAGAGAAGGTTGTGGTGATCGAGGCCGATCTTCTCCTGCTGCTTCCACTCCTCCCACGGCCTACACCGCCCTATTCCAGGGGATTTCCCGGCGGTTTCCACCCCATTTGAAGGTAAGAAACCCTAACCCTAGGTCTGATTTGAGCTTGATTAGTGATAGGTTATGGAAAGGCTAATCGGTTCCGCTCTTTAGGCAAGGAAACTCCCGTATACGGAAGCTCCAACACCCTTGCTGATTCGTTGAAATTCCAAGGGCTGAGGTGAGGACTTTAAACGTATAAGTTACGGTTTTCAACGCTTTCAATGTCAGATAATGATAGATTCATGATCTGCATGCAAATGCACATGTACAAAGTGCTTTCCGTTTCCTGTTTCGATTAGCGATAAAGATTATGGAATTTTACATACTCTTGATATACGTAGAAAACCGTATACGTATTTTTGTTGAGAAAATGTTTGACATGTTTATTTAATGTTTGATTATATCATGTGTGGATAAAATGCTAGTTTGGCGAAAGAGATCGCGAAAATACATGTTCATGTGCAATGTCATGTATGTTGAAATTGCGTATTCTAGAAATCCCGCATATGTGCGGATTTTGGAAATGTAATTGTAATGATTATTTGCTGTATGATTACGATATACACGAGAAAAATACTCCCGGGGCGAAGGACAGCCCTAACACAAGTTTCGTTAACATACGTCGCGTATGTTGAAATATGTATTCTAAGTAATTGTGTAAACACTCGTGTGCGCAAATACTCATGTATTAGTGCCTTAGAGAAGTGCTGATGTGGGGTTTCCGACTCCCTTAGAGACAAGTAGGCTTCCCTCCGTGCGGTGGTTGCTAGAACCACTCACCTGTAATGAGTATGTAATGGTATCCCTATGTGGATAGTGCCTGACTACATGCTTCACAACATGCTTCACAACATGCTTCACAACATGCCTCACACACGCTTTGTAACATGCTTTACTTCATGTTTTACTTCATGCTTTATAACATGCCTATTAACATGCTTGTATTGCTTGTTTATCATGCTTTACTTCACATGCTAACGATGAAAACTGTTTGAGTTTGGGACTATGTTTATAGTCCAAACACTCGGTACCAGACTTGTGATTGTGGCTGAGATTCATGTCGCCACAAAGGACGGGTCCGGCGAACCCGAGTCGTACTTCGGTTGGCGATAGTGGTTGGCCACGCGGAGTGCTTTTGCGCTCCATATCGCTCAACTTGTGGTGCACTCGAGCTAGTCAGGCTCGCCAATTAAACCGAAGTGTTGTTGTATGTTCACCTTGTTTAGTCGCTACTGCTTGAACCTAGGGTACCAAAACTTACTAGTGGCGATTCCCGTTTAACCATGGTACCTAGATCCGCTAAATCGCATGAGCCGGGCATGGTGGTATGGGACACCGTGGTCGAGCTGTCGGCCTACGCTGGGGCCATGTGCCTCCCCGTAGTGACCATTGCGCAACTATCTCGTGAGCCGAATACGGTGGTATGGGACACTGTATTCGAGCTGTCGATACTTCGGCGAGAGCCGAGTACGGTGAGATCTGTGCTCGTGCTGACGGGCGACGAGCCTTCCGTGGTATCATCGAGTACACTCCAAGGGTCTGTGATTGGCCGCGAGTCTTTCACAGCAACTAGAGTGTGAGTTGAGCCGAGTATGGTGAGACCTGTACTTGAGCTGACGGCTAGTGATTGAGCCGAGTACGGTGAGACCTGTACTCGAGCTGACGGCCAGCAATTGAGCCGCATACGGTGAGATCTGTATCCGCGCTGACGGGTGACGAGCCCTTTGCGATGCATCACTAAGCTTCTCAAACCATAAATCGTATGAGAATAACTAGGATTGACGACCCTAGAATGGATCATGTTGGGAATGATACAAGGAAGGTACCTTAGTTTCCCAATACTGCTGATTGAAATGGACTAATAAAAACTTGGAAAACATGAGCATCATCGCACCGCATGTGCTTTGTAGATGTGGCGCACTGAGGGAGTTAAGCATTCGCGAACGTAAGATGATGTCGCTTGAGGGTGGTTTGGCAAGGGCATACAGCATCATGTCATATCATTTTGCATTTAACAAGAGTAGTTAGAAATGCTTGATTGTACTGCTTTATCATTACTGCTTGGTTGATTTGATAACATGTTAACTTATGCATTATTGTTCCACTGAGTTAGTTACTCACTCCCACGTTACCGGACGGTGTTGTACACACCAACCAGACTTGTCGCAGGTTTAGAGGGCGCCTTGGTTCAGGAGCCAGAGCCCGACGTTGATGAGGACCAGGAGGAGTTCTCCTTCATGCAGTACTCTGACGGGCTTACGGCCGGCTGCATCGCGGCTGCATGGGGGTCTTGGGGAGAGGTGATGTATTTTTTGTGACTTACAAACAGTACATGTATATGGTGCTCAGCTAGTACTCATACTCTGGAGTTCAGAGAATTTTGTTACTTTACATACTTGAATATAAAACTTCAGTCTTCCGCTGCTTTTAAATGCCATTGAACTGGAGTATGAATTACTGTTTTGGTTTAATCTCATTCATGTTTATTGCGCTAACTCAGACAACATTTAACCGGCATTGTGTATGTTGCATAAGTGATGCGTTGGAACTCGGGAGTTGAGTTCATACTCGACCCCCGAATTTCAGGGCGTTACAAATACAGTCAACATTCAATCATCATTCATTTTGTTGCATAAGTGATGTTCTAGAACTCGGGAGTTGAGTTTATGCTCGACTCCCAATTTTCAGGGCGTTACAACATCAAACACTTAAAACATGCTACTATCTACTACATTATCTACATGAAAACATAAACCGCCTATCGCGGTAACCCAAAACAAACAACCACACACAACAACGTGGATGCCTAGGCATCTGAGTTATGCGATAGAGGAGGAGCATTCTTGTCCTGCACACAGCACAGAATGGCCTTCAACGTACGAGACACCTTCTTAAAGCTCCTCTTCATGTAGGCTTCGGTCTCTTCAAGTTTGGCTCGGGTCTCACCAAGCTCAGCCCGAACTTGTCTAATCTCTTGCCGCAGGGCAGCTTGGTTCTCCTCAATGAGAACCATACAAGCCTCTCTCGCTGCCTGAGCAGCGTCCGACTCAGGTGCACCAGGAGGAGAGCTCTCCTCAGTATCCTGAGCCTCCTCTTCCTCTTCTTGTATGTCATCACCACCCTCCTCATCACTTTCTGCCTCAAGGTCAACACTCTCCTCACCGGCGCTATCCGACTCATCTCCAAACTCATCGGGTCGTGCTTGCCGCTGTTGAGGGTCGATCTTCATATTCTTAAGTGTCGCCTCGCTTATGACTCGGACTGGTGCAAGGTCCTCCATGTTCAACCCATAGCCGACATTACGTGCCATCCTGAAGATCAGACAGCCAAATGGGAGCGAAAGATCGTTCCTGGCAGATCGAACAACCTGAACTATCTGAGATCGGATGAATGTGGGCAGGCATATGTTGTCCCCGTGTCCCATCTTGTACAAAAAGTCCACCATCAACCGAGTACACTCTGTGCGGTTACCTGACCGTGGGTACACATTGTAGGTAAAAATGTGATGGAGTAAACGGAAGTCCTTGGCCATCTTTGTCGCCGCAATACAATTTCCTCGCTTCCAAGTAACCCGGCGACCACAAAGGTATCGCGTGCGGCGATCCCTTTCCTGCGCACTTCTGGAGAAGTCGTCACTAGGAAGCACTTGACCAAGTGGGAGCTTCGTGATCCGAGCCACCTCATCCACCGTAATTGTGTGCCTTATGGCCCTCACAGAGACAGTGAACTGAAGAGGCTCTAATGATGAGTCCATGATGTGGGCGTAGAAAGCACGAACCGTGTTCTCACATGCAGGGGACTCACCGTTAAACATAGAATTCCATCCGATATCCACCAGGTGATCCATCATTGGGTGTAGCCCGAACATCCTCTCATCCACGTGGGCTTCAAACACGACTTTACGGCTAGCAAAACGCCCATATTCAATGCTTATCGGATAGTCATTTCTGACGGGATGGTGAGGATCCAGGTCTCGCTTCGACCTAAACTCCCGAACGGTGCTAGTGACGGCCCCCTCGTCGGATCTTCTTCTGGAATGGGCTGGGCAACTTGGGCCAGCATCATCAGCTGCGGTCTTCCTCTTTCCCATGAGAGATAGGATGGAGGAAATGGAGAAAATAGCCTCCACAACACCAAAGAGGGCCATGGAAAAATGACGAGATAGGGGAAAAGGGGCTGATTTCTTTGATCCTCCACGAGCAACAGTTCCAATAGGTGTAAAAGAGACACTAGGGGCAGGCAATGAAGGAGGAATAAGAGGAAAATGGGATGGGTTAGGAGGCTACCCGATTTTGAGCTCCAAATGGGGGATATGAGAGCTCCAACGTGAGAGAAAGGGAAAAGGAGGAGGCTAGGGCTGTTGTGGACGGTTGGAGGGGGTGGTTTATGGAAGAAAATGGGGGATTGCAAGATTTAGGGGAATGGGTTGAGAGAAAAATCGGAAATGGTGGGTTTGGGCGTTTAGAAGGGGTGATGTGAGAGAGAGGGGAGCTCCAGTGTAACGCCCTGAAATTCGGGGGTCGAGTATGAACTCAACTCCTGAGTTCCAACGCATCACTTATGCAACATACACAATGTCGGTTAAATGTTGTCTGAGTTAGCGCAATAAACATGAATGAGATTAAACCAAAATAGTAATTCATACTCCAGTTCAATTGCATTTAAAAACAGCGGAAGACTGAAATTTCATATACAAGTATGTAAAGTAACAAAATTTTCTGAACTTCAGAGTATGAGTACTAGCTAAGCACCAATATACATGTAAAGTTTGTAAATTAAAAACCCAAAATACATCCTCAAAAGAGGCCCCGAAAGTCCCGCGATGCAGCCGGCCTAGGCGTAGCCGTCAGAATACTGCATGAAAGAGAACTCCTCCTGGTCCTCATCAACGTCGGGCTGGCTCCTGAACCAAGGCGCCCTCTAATCCTGCAACAGAGTCTGGTTGGTGTGTAAAACACCGTCCCGTAACGTGGGAGTGAGTAGCTAACTCAGTGGAACCAATGCATAAGTTAACATGTTATCAAATCAACCAAGCAGTAATGATAAAAGCAGTACAAATCAAGCATTCTAACTACTCTTGTTAAATGCAAAAATGATATGACATGATGCTGTATGCCCTTGCCAAACCACCCTCAAGCGACATCATCTTACGTTCGCGAATGCTTAACTCCCTCAGTGCGCCACATCTACAAAGCACATGCGGTGCGATGATGTTATGATTACCAAGTTATTATTAGTCCATTTCAATCAGCAGTATTGGGAAACTAAGGTACCTCCCTTGTATCATTCCCAACATGATCCATTCTAGGGTCGTCAATCCTAGTTATTTTCATACGTGTTATGGTTTGAGAAGCTTAGTGATGGCATCGTAATAGGTTCGTCACCCGTCAGCGCGGATACAGATCTCACCGTATGCGGCTCAATTGCTGGCCGTCAGCTCGAGTACAGGTCTCACCGTACTCGGCTCAATCACTAGCCGTCAGCTCAAGTACAGGTCTCACCTTACTCGGCTCAACTCACACTAGGTACTGTGAAAGGCTCGTGGCCAATCACAGATACTTAAAGTACACTCGATGATACATGGAGGACTCGTCGCCCGTCAGCACGAGCACAGATCTCACCGTACTCGGCTCTCGCCGAAGTATCGACAGCTCGAATACAGTGTCCCATACCACCGTATTCGGCTCACGAGATAGTTGCGCAATGGTCACTACGGGGAGGCACATGGCCCCAGCATAGGCCGACAGCTCGACCACGGTGTCCCATACCACCATGCCCGGCTCATGCGTCTTAGCGGATCTAGGTACCATGGTTAAACAGGAATTCACACTGGTAAGTTTGGTACCCTAGGTTCAAGCAGTAGCGACCAAACAAGGTGAACACACAACTACACTTCGGTTCAAGTGGCGAGCCTGACTAGCTCGAGCGCACCACAAGTTGAGCGATATGGAGCGCAAAAGCACTCCGCGTGGCCAACCACTATCGCCAACCGAAGTACGACTCGGGTTCGCCGGACCCGTCCTTTGTGGCGACATGATCTCAGCCACAATCACAAGTCTGGTACCAAGTGTTTGGACTATAAACATAGTCCCAAACTCAAACAGTTTTCATCGCTAGCATGTGAAGTAAAGCATGGTAAACAAGCAATACAAGCATGTTAGTCGGCATGTTATAAAGCATAAAGTAAGACATGACGTAAGCATGTTACAAAGCATGTTGAGAAGCATGTTTAAAGCATTTTGTAATGCATGTAATAAAGCACTATCCCCATAGGGATAGAATTGTGTGTGCAATGCAATTAAGTGGTTGCGGTGAATCACCGCATGGAGAGGATCCTACATGTCTCTAAGGGAGTTGGAGAACCCATATCAGCGCCTATCTGAGGCACTAGTACATGCACATGTACACCTACATGCACATACACAAACACTTAGAATACACGTTTCCAACATACATGACGTATGTTAGGCAAGTTCGTGATTGGGCTGTCCCTAAGCCCCGGGAGGGAGTATTTTTCCCACGTATATCGTATTCATACAGCAAATAATCATTACAATTACATATCCAAAATCCGCACGTATGCGGAATCTCTGGAATACACAATTTCCACATATATGACATTTACACATGAACATATATTTTTGCGATCCCTTTCGCCAAACTAGCATTTTATCCACACATGATATAATCAAACATTAAATAAACATGTTAAACATTTTTTCTCAACAAAAATACGTATACGGTATTTCTACGTATATCAAGAGTATGTAAAATTTCATATTCTTTATCGCTAATCGAAACAGGAAACGGAAAGCACTTTGTACATGTGCATTTGCATGCAGATCATGAATCTATCATTATCTGACATTGAAAGCGTTGAAAACCGTAACTTATACACTTAAAGTCCTCACCTCAGCCCTTGGAATTCCAACGAATCAGCAAGAAGGTTGGTGCTTCCGTATACGGGAGTTTCTTAGCCTAAAGATCGCATTCGATTAGTCTTTCCTTAACCTATCACTAATCAGGCTCAATTCAGACCTAGGGTTAGGGTTTCTTACCTTCAAATGGGGTGGAAACCGCCGGAAATCTTGGGATAGAGCGGTGTAGGCCGTGGGAGAAGTGGAAGCAGCAGGAGGAAGATCGGCGTCGATCTCCACAAGTTTCTCTCTCTTTCTCTCTTTCTCTCTTAGGGTTTAACCCAAATTCGTATGGGCTGTGAGAGGGGCTGTTCTAAGCCCCTTTTATAGCCAAAAACCTCCCCAAAACAGACTCAGGTTCAAGGGTGACTGCTTACATAGGCATTTCGCCACTTTCCAAGCTCAAAAGGGTGTTCTGGTGGCCCTCTTTGAGCCAAACGTCAGACTTAAGCTCACCCACTGCGATCTACGTGGGATTACGTTTTCGGCTCGATCGGATTCCAGATCGCACGTGGCGGACCACTTTCAGTTCAACGGTCCGTGGGCCACGATCGGAATTTCTGAGTACATGTAAATGTTCCTGAAATTTTCTTAATCCGAGGGTGTAATTTGGTCTGATTCCGACGGTCAGGTTGCTTAATACTGACGCGCAACCGAAAGGTGCCAGATCACTATTCCAGATATTTCTCTTGGATGGAAATAGTGTTTTTCACACTCCCTCGCTCCGGAGTGAAAATAATGGCCGTGGGACATCGGAATCAGCTGATTTTTGAGATGATTGTCAAGCCCAGTGGGGCGGTCCTGGTTCCTTAGCTTCGTGTTACTCGGACTCCCGATGTGCGATCTAGACCTCATACGGCGTTTCGTTTCAGTCCCGAGAGAAGACGGGTAATGAGTTTGGCTCTAGACTTTAGGGTAACCTAGAGTCACCAATTCTGCAAGTTTTGGGTCTTGCAGATCGTATTTAAAGCGATCCCAACGGATTTCATGATTTACCGAGTTAGTACTTAGTAACTTTGTTAAATTTCTAAAGGATTTAATCCTATGTGATTTCTGGTCGAGGTGGTACTCGGCCCAATGTACGGAAATTTTCAAGTCGTTACAATCTACCCCCCTTAAACAAAAAATTTCGTCCTCGAAATTTATACCTTTTCGTAGTCCTCGAGAATCTGAGGGTAGTTCTTTCTGACCTCGTCCTCAGTCTCCCAGGTAGCTTCCTCTCGGAATGATGTGTCCACAGCACCTTCACCAGTGGGATGACCTTGCTACGTAGTACCTGCTCCTTCCTATCAAGGATACGCATCGGGCGCAGCTCGTACGTAGCATCTCGCTCAACTGTACCTGCTCCCATCTGATGATATGCGTAGGATCAGGAACGTACTTCTTCAGCATAGAGACATGAAATACGTTGTGTACAGAAGCAAGCGGCGTAGGCAAGGCGAGACGATACGCCACATCACCCACTCGATCCAGTATCTGAAATGGACCGATAAATCTCGTGTGTGAGCTTCCCCTTCTTTCCGAACCGAAGGACTCCCTTCATAGGGGAAACTCGAAGAAGACATGATCCCCGACATCGAACTCCAGCGGTCGCCGCCTCGTATCGCGTAACTAACTCTCTGTCTGCTCTGCGCTGCGCGTAATCGACACCTGATGATATCAATCTTCTCTGTAGTCGTCTGGACCAACTCTGGGCCAATCAGGCTGCGCTCGCCAACCTCTGCCCAGCAGTGCGGTGCCCTACAAGGTCGACCATATAAAGCTCATAAGGCGCCATACCAATAGTCGCCTGGAAGCTGTTATTGTAGGCGAACTCTGCGTACGGAAGACAGTCATCCCAGCTGTCCTGAAGTCCAACACACATGCTCGCAACATATCCTCCAAAATCTGATTTACCGCTCTGTCTGCCCATCAGTCTGAGGATGAAACGCTGTACTGAACTTCAACTTCACACCCATCGCCACCTGGATACGAGTCCAGAAGATGGATGTGAATCGCGTGTCTCTGTCCGACACGATCTTTAAGGGAACTCCATGCAGACGAACGATCTCTCTGATGTACAGTCTAGCCAGCTCGTCTGCAGAGTTCGTAACTCTGATAGGGAGAAAATGGGCCGATTTGGTCAACCGGTCCACAATCACCCAAATAGAATCATGTCCCTTCCTCGTCTTCGGCAGCCCTGATATGAAGTCCATGGAGATGAAGTCCCACTTCCACTCTGCTATAGGCATGGGCTGAAGCAGTCCAGGAGGTCGGCGATGTTCTGCCTTGACCTGCTGGCACGTCAGACACCGAGATACATACTCAGCGATGTGGGCCTTCATGTTGTCCCACCAGTAAGTCCGTCTCATGTCCTGGTACATCTTCGTGCTACCAGTATGCATCGCAAGCTTCGAGTTATGGGCAGACTCGAGAAGCTCGCGTCTCAAGTCAGCCACCAGGAACACATAGGCGGCCACGGAATCGTAAACCCCCATCAGAACCAACTCTCACTCGGAACTCACGGCGTCGCTAGCCTGCTCTCGAAGATCAGACAGCCGTATATCGCCCCTTTGGGCCTCAACATCCTGTCGTCAATAAGTTGGCCGCGCCCGACATGCGCAACACCACTCAAAAGGCTCCTCGACAGTGGAGTCTCTGCTCGAAGTCGCGCACAAACTCCATCATGTCCCACTCGGCTATCATCAGCGGTGCCACAAATGCAATCATCTTCTTGCGGCTCAACGCGTCTGCCACAAGGTTCGCCTTGCCAGAATGGTAGGAAACCTCGAACTTGAAGTCCTTCAAGGTCTCCATCCATCGGCGCTGTCTCATATTCAAGTCTCGCTGCGTGAATATATACTTAAGGCTCTTGTGGTCGCAGAAAAGCTCGAACTTGACCAATTTCTTGCTGCAGGGCGGCTTGCCCTTCCTCAAGACGGGCAAACCGCGCGTCAAAAGCATCCCGATCAATACCAGGCTCCTGAGCCACAGGAGGTGAACTCTCCTCGCCGGCACTATCCGACTCATCACCAGAGTCGTCGAGTCGGGCTTGCCGCTGTTGAGGGCCGATCTTCATATTCCCTGAGTGTCACTTCACTTATGATTCGGACCGGTGCAAGATCCTCCATGTTCAACCTGTAGCCTACATCACGAGCCATGCTGCAGATCAGACGGCCAAATGGGAGCGAAAGATCATTCCTGGTAGAAACGAACGGCATGCACTATCTGAGATAGGATGAACGTGGGTAGGGCATATGTCGTCTCCCATGTCCCATCTTGTACAAGAAGTCTACCATCACCCGAGTACATTCCGTGCGGTTCCCGTTCGTGGGTACACGTTGTAGGTGAAAATATGATGGAGTAAACGGAGGTCTTCCGCCGTTTTTGTCGACGCAATGCTGTTTCCTCTCCTCCAAGTAACCGGCGACCACAGAGATATCGCGCGCGGCGATCCCTTTCCCGAGCACTTCTGGAAAAGCTACCACTGGGGTGTACCTGACCACGCGCGCAGCTTGGTGATCTGAACCACTTCATCCACTGTAATTGTGCGTCTAATGCCCCTCACAGAAATAGTAAACTGAAGAGGCTCAACAGATGCGTCCACGATGTGAGCATAGAAGGCGCGGACCGTGTTCTCACATGCAGGCGACTGGCCATCAAATATAGAATTCCAACCGATGTCCACCAGGTGGTCCATCAGTGTTGTAGCCCGAACATCCTTTCATCTACATGGGCTTCAAACACAACTTTGCGGCCCGCAAAGCGCCCATATTCCATGCCAATCGGGTAAGCATTTCTGGCGGGATGGTCGGGATCCAAGTCTCGCTTTGACCTAAATTCCCGCACGGTGCTTGGGCCGGCCCCGACGTCGGATCTTCTTCGGGGAATGGGCTGGCCTACTTGGGCCAGCATCATCAGCCGCAGTTTTCCTCTTTCCCATGAGAGATAGGATGGAGGAAAGAGAGAAATGGTGGCCACCACACCAAGGAGGGCCATGGAAATTTGCCCAAAATGGGGTTTAAGGGCTGATCTCTTTGCTCCACCACAAATAATCAATGCAATGGGTGTGGGAGGAGCCCAAGAGGTAGAAAATGAAGAAGAAACAAGAAGGAAGTGGGATGGGTTTGTATCTTACCCATTTTGAGCTCCAAAGAGGGATATGAGAGCTCCAACTTGAGAAAATGGGGAAAGGGGAAAGCTAGGGCTGTTGTGGGAGGTTGGATGGGTGAGATATGGAAGAAAAATGGAAGATTTGGAGGTTGTAGGGATGGGTTTTTGAAGAAATTCGAAAATGGGGTGGAGGTGCTTGAAAAGAGGGGTGAAATGGAAAGGGGGTGCTTCCAACCCTATTTATTCTAACCAAAACCACAATGGGACGTGCCCATGGGTTAGGGGGGGTCAAACCGACCCAGCCCACACTTGAACCATCGCCGGAAAGTCGACCGGCCCGCCACGGGCGCTCCGCCCCGACCCCGGCGCCGCCGCGGCCGACTTTGCCGAGCCGCGCTGCCGCGGCCTGGCCCACCTTGCCACGTGCCCAGGGTGCTGAATGCACCCTGGCTTGGTCAAAATTTTAAGTAGGCTGACGTGGGGGCCCACGAATCTCCGTTCGGCTCCCAACGGGTAGTTTCCGGAAATTTCAGCTTCAATCTGATTTTTTTTCGATTTTTAAAAGGATTATTTTTGTGAAGTGTGACCATGACACGTCAATAGACGGTCAAGGGGTGATTTGGAGTCCACGTGTGCGTCGGATCGAGTACAAACTCGATCAACGCGTCTATTTTCAACGAATTTCACCGAACGGTGAAGTCGGGAGACCCTAGGACTGTTTCTAAACGTTTGCGCACCCTCCTAAGTATAATGCGTCAGCGTACGTAGTGGGGACATAACTCAGGTCCGGTTTTAATCAAATCATGCTCTGATACCAACTTGTAACGCCCTGAAATTCGGGGGTCGAGTATGAACTCAACTCCCGAGTTCCAACGCATCACTTATGCAACATACACAATGTCGGTTAAATGTTGTCTGAGTTAGCGCAATAAACATGAATGAGATTAAACCAAAACAGTAATTCATACTCCAGTTCAATTGCATTTAAAACAGCGGAAGACTGAAATTTTATATACAAGTATGTAAAGTAACAAAATTTTCTGAACTTCAGAGTATGAGTACTAGCTGAGCACCAATATACATGTAAAGTTTGTAAATTAAAAACCCAAAATACATCCTCAAAAGAGGCCCCAAAGTCCCGCGATGCAGCCGGCCTAGGCGTAGCCGTCAGAATACTGCATGAAAGAGAACTCCTCCTGGTCCTCATCAACGTCGGGCTCTGGCTCCTGAACCAAGGCGCCCTCTAATCCTGCAACAGAGTCTGGTTAGTGTGTACACAACCGTCCCGTAACGTGGGAGTGAGTAGCTAACTCAGTGGAACAATAATGCATAAGTTAACATGTTATCAAATCAACCAAGCAGTAATGATAAAGCAGTACAAATCAAGCATTTCTAACTACTTTGTTAAATGCAAAATGATATGACATGATGCTGTATGCCCTTGCCAAACCACCCTCAAGCGACATCATCTTACGTTCGCGAATGCTTAACTCCCTCAGTGCGCCACATCTACAAAGCACATGCGGTGCGATGATGTTCATGATTACCAAGTTATTATTAGTCCATTTCAATCAGCAGTATTGGGAAACTAAGGTACCTCCCTTGTATCATTCCCAACATGATCCATTCTAGGGTCGTCAATCCTAGTTATTTTCATACGTTGTTATGGTTTGAGAAGCTTAGTGATGGCATCGCAATAGGTTCGTCACCCGTCAGCGCGGATACAGATCTCACCGTATGCGGCTCAATTGCTGGCCGTCAGCTCGAGTACAGGTCTCACCGTACTCGGCTCAATCACTAGCCGTCAGCTCAAGTACAGGTCTCACCTTACTCGGCTCAACTCACACTCTAGTTACTGTGAAAGGCTCGTGGCCAATCACAGATACTTAAAGTACACTCGATGATACCATGGAGGACTCGTCGCCCGTCAGCACGAGCACAGATCTCACCGTACTCGGCTCTCGCCGAAGTATCGACAGCTCGAATACAGTGTCCCATACCACCGTATTCGGCTCACGAGATAGTTGCGCAATGGTCACTACGGGGAGGCACATGGCCCCAGCATAGGCCGACAGCTCGACCACGGTGTCCCATACCACCATGCCCGGCTCATGCGTCTTAGCGGATCTAGGTACCATGGTTAAACAGGAATCACCACTGGTAAGTTTGGTACCCTAGGTTCAAGCAGTAGCGACCAAACAAGGTGAACACACAACTACACTTCGGTTCAAGTGGCGAGCCTGACTAGCTCGAGCGCACCACAAGTTGAGCGATATGGAGCGTAAAAGCACTCCGCGTGGCCAACCACTATCGCCAACCGAAGTACGACTCGGGTTCGCTGGACCCGTCCTTTGTGGCGACATGAATCTCAGCCACAATCACAAGTCTGGTACCGAGTGTTTGGACTATAAACATAGTCCCAAACTCAAACAGTTTTCATCGCTAGCATGTGAAGTAAAGCATGGTAAACAAGCAATACAAGCATGTTAGTCGGCATGTTATAAAGCATAAAGTAAGACATGACGTAAAGCATGTTACAAAGCATGTTGAGAAGCATGTTTAAAGCATTTTGTAATGCATGTAATAAAGCACTATCCCCATAGGGATAGAATTGTGTGTGCAATGCAATTAAGTGGTTGCGGTGAATCACCGCATGGAGGGGATCCTACATGTCTCTAAGGGAGTTGGAGAACCCATATCAGCGCCTATCTAAGGCACTAGTACATGCACATGTACACCTACATGCACATACACAAACACTTAGAATACACGTTTCCAACATACATGACGTATGTAGGCAAGTTCGTGATTGGGCTGTCCCTAAGCCCCGGGAGTATTTTTCCACGTATATCGTATTCATACAGCAATAATCATTACAATTACATATCCAAAATCCGCACGTATGCGGAATCTCTGGAATACCAATTTCCACATATATGACATTTACACATGAACATATATTTTTGCGATCCCTTTCGCCAAACTAGCATTTTATCCACACATGATATAATCAAACATTAATAAACATGTTAAACATTTTCTCAACAAAAATACGTATACGGTATTTCTACGTATATCAAGAGTATGTAAAATTCATATTCTTTATCGCTAATCGAAACAGGAAACGGAAAGCACTTTGTACATGTGCATTTGCATGCAGATCATGAATCTATCATTATCTGACATTGAAAGCGTTGAAAACCGTAACTTATACACTTAAAGTCCTCACCTCAGCCCTGGAATTCCAACGAATCAGCAAGAAGGTTGGTGCTTCCGTATACGGGAGTTTCTTAGCCTAAAGATCGCATTCGATTAGTCTTTCCTTAACCTATCACTAATCAGGCTCAAATCAGACCTAGGGTTAGGGTTTCTTACCTTCAAATGGGGTGGAAACCGGGAAATCTCTTGGGATAGAGCGGTGTAGGCCGTGGGAGAAGTGGAAGCAGCAGGAGGAAGATCGGCGTCGATCTCCACAAGTTTCTCTCTCTTTTCTCTCTTTCTCTCTTAGGGTTTGAACCCAAATTCGTATGGCTGTGAGAGGGGCTGTTCTAAGCCCCTTTTATAGCCAAAACCCTCCCAAAATAGACTCAGGTTCAAGGGTGACTGCTTACATAGGCATTTCGCCACTTTCCAAGCTCAAAAGGGGTGTTCTGGTGGCCCTCTTTGAGCCAAACGTCAGACTTAAGCTCACCCACTGCGGATCTACGTGGGATTACGTTTTCGGCTCGATCGGATTCCCAGATCGCACGTGGCGGACCACTTTCAGTTCAACGGTCCGTGGGCCACGATCGGAATTTCTGAGTACATGTAAATGTTCCTGAAATTTTTCTTAATCCGAGGTGTATTTGGTCTGATTCCGACGGTCAGGTTGCTTAATACTGACGCGCAACCGAAAGGTGCCAGATCACTATTCCAGATATTTTCTCTTTGATGGAAATAGTGTTTTTCACACTCCCTCGCTCCGGAGTGAAAATAATGGCCGTGGGACATCGGAATCATCTGATTTTTGAGATGATTGTCAAGCCCAGTGGGGCGGTCCTGGTTCCTTAGCTTCGTGTTACTCGGACTCCCGATGTGCGATCTAGACCTCATACGAAGTTTCGTTTCAGTCCCGAGAGCAGACGGGTAATGAGTTTGGCTCTAGACTTTAGGGTAACCTAGAGTCACCAATTCTGCAAGTTTTGGGTCTTGCAGATCGTATTTAAAGCGATCCCAACGGATTTCATGATTTACCGAGTTTAGTACTTAGTTAACTTTGTTAAATTTCTAAAGGATTTAATCCTATGTGATTTCTGGTCGAGGTGGTACTCGGCCCAATGTACGGAAATTTTTAAGTCGTTACATCCAGCCCCTAAAATCCTAAACCCCAGCCCAAATCGCACCCACCACGTGCTAGGGGAGGTCGGGCCGACCAGTCCTAGGCCCGGCCCCACGTCAGATGGCCCACCCGACCGCGGTCCGCCTTGGCCGGCGCCGCGCCGCCGCGGTGGAGCCCTGTTCGCCATGTTCCCAAGGTGCTAAATGCACCTTGGTTCGACCCTGGGTCTTATTGGATTTAAGTGGGGAGGCCCCCGACTCATTTCAGTTCCAGATCGGGCATTTCCGAGAAATTCCTGATCAGGACTGATCATTTCTGATTTTCTTAACAACTGGATTGGGTGGATAGGGATCTAGACACGTCAATAGACAGGTCTAGCAGTGATTTGGACTAGACTCGTGCGACTAGGATCGAGCACGGACTTGATCAAAACGCGTGTTTTTGACGAACTTCGCCAAATGGCGAAATCGGAAATCCTAGGACTGTTTCTAAATTTTTCTCGCACCCTCCTAGGTTGTAATGCGTCAGCGTACGTCGTGGGAACATATCTCAGGTCCGGTTTAATCAAAATCATGCTTTGATACCAACTTGTAACGCCATGAAATTCGGGGGTCGAGTATGAACTCAACTCCTGAGTTCCAACGCATCACTTATGCAACATACATAATGATGGTTAAATGTTGTCTGAGTTAGAGCAATAAACATGAATGAGATTATACCAAAACAGTAATTCATACTCTAGTTCAATTGTATAAAGGCAAGCGGAAGACAGAAACTTTATATATATGGTATGTAAGGAAACAAAATTTTATGAACATCCGAGAATGAACACTAACTGAGTACCCATATACATGTACTGTTTCTGAGTCAAAAATCAAAATACAATCTAAAAGATGAGTCCTGAAATCCCCGCGATGCAGTCGGCCTAAGCAAAGCCGTCAGAGTACTGCATAAATGAGAACTCATCCTGGTCCTCGTCGAAATCGGGCTCCGGCTCCTGAACCGACGCGCCGTCTATACCTGTGACAGAGTCTGGTTGGTGTGTACAATACCGTCCCGTAACGTGGGAGTGAGTAGCTAACTCAGTGGAACAATAAAGCATAGGTTAACATGTTATCAATTCAATCAAGCAGTAATGATAAAGCAGTACAAATTAAACAAGTTTAACTACTCTTGTTAAATGCAAGAATGAAATGACATGATGATGTATACCCTTTCCAAACCACCCTCATGCGACATCATCTTACGTTCACGAATGCATACCTCCCTCAGTGCTCCACATCTACTAGGCACATGCGGTACGATGATGAGCATGATTACCGAGTTATTATTAATCCATTTCAAACAGCAGTATTGGGAAACTAAGGTACCTCTCTTGTATAATTCCCAAACATGATCCATTCTAGGGTCGTCAGTCCTAGTTAAAATCTCATACGATGTTATAGTTTGAGAGGCATAGCGAAGGCGTCGCAAAGGGCTCGTCACAAGTCAGCACGGATACAGATCTCACCGTATGTGGCTCAATTGCTGACCGTCAGCTCGAGTACAGGTCTCACCGTACTCGGCTCAATCGCTGGCCGTCAGATCGAATACAGGTCTCACCGTACTCGGCTCAACTCATACTCTAGTTGCTGTGAAGGGCTCGTCGCCAATCACAGACCTTGGAATATACTCGAAGATACTACAGAGGACTCGTCGCCCGTCAGCACGAGTACAGGTCTCACCGTACTCGGCTCTCGCCGTAAGTATCGAAAGCTCGAATACAGTGTCCCATACCACCGTATTCGGCTCACGAGTTTGGGTTGCTCAATGGTCACTATGGGGAGGCACTTGGCCCCAGCATAGGCCGACAGCTCGGCCTCCCACCGCCACGTGTCCCATACCACCATGTCGCTCATGAGTCTTAGCGGATCGAGGTACCATGGTTAACGGGATTGCCACTGGTAAGTTTGGTACCCTAGGTTCAAGCAGTAATGACCAAACATGGTGAACACTCATCCAACATATCGGGTTACTTGGCGAGCCTGACTAGCTCGAGCGCACAACAAGTTGGGCGATATGAAGCGCAAAAGCACTCCGTGTGGCCAACCACTATCGCCAACCAAAGTTCGACTCGGGTTCGTCAGACACACCCCTTGTGGCGACATGAATCTCTGCCACAATCTCAAGTCTGGTACCGAATGTCTGGACTATAGACATAGTCCCAAACTCAATCAATTTTTATCCATAGCAGGTGGAGTAAAGCATGATAAACAAAGTAATACAAGCATGCTAGTAGGCATGTCATAAGGCATGTTATGAAGCATGATATAAAGCATGTTGTAAAGCATGTTGTAGAGCATTATACAAATAGGGATACAAATACATATACATCATAAGTGAGTGGTTAGAGTGAACAACCACATGGAGGGAATCATACATGACTCTAAGGTAGTTGAGAATTCCATCTCAGCACCGAACTACGGTACTAACACCTAAGCATTTACACTCACAAGCATTTTGTAACGCCCTGAAAATCGGGGGTCGAGCATAAACTCAACTCCCGAGTTCCAGAACATCACTTATGCAACAAAATGAATGATGATTGAATGTTGACTGTATTCGTGCATTGAACATGAGTGAGATTAAGCCAAAACAGCATATCATACTCCAGAGACAGTTAAGTTTGCAAGCGGAAGACTGTGATAGATAGATAAAATATATAACTTATGATGAGTCTCCAGAGTGTGATAACATTACCAGGTTAAATAAATACAAGTGCAGTTCTAAAATGTACCAAATGTGAGGAAGTGTAATGCCTCCTATCCCATGTACCATAGCCCCGTCAATACAATATCAGGTCTTCATTGACCTGCTAGAGAGATACAGATAGGAGAATTCCTCCTATCATCATAGAAGTAGTCCGGCTCTGCTTTACAAGCATCGCCACCACCTGAAACTCAACAAATCTGGTTGGTGTGTACAACACCGTCCCGTAACGTGGGAGTGAGTGATCAACTCAGTGGAACAGTAAGCATAGGTTAACATGTTATCAATTCAATCAAGCAGTAATGATAAGCAGTACAAATCAAACAATTCTAACTACTCTTATTAAATGCAAGAATGAAATGACATGATGCTGTATGCCCTTGCCAAACCACCCTCAAGCGACATCATCTTACGTTCGCGAATGCTCTCCCTCAGTGCGCCACATCTACAAAGCACATGCGGTGCGATGATGCTCATGATTACCAAGTTATTATTAGTCCATTTCAAACAGCAATATTGGGAAACTAAGGTACCTCCCTTGTATCATTCCAAACATGATCCATTCTAGGGTCGTCAATCCTAGTTAATCTCATACGATATTATGGTTTGAGAAGTGTAGTGAAGGCATCGCAAAGGGCTCGTCACCCATCAGCGCGGATACAGATCTCACCGTATGCGGCTCAATTGCTGGCCGTCAGCTCGAGTACAGGTCTCACCATACTCGGCTCAATCACTAGCCGTCAGCTCGAGTACAGGTCTCACCGTACTCGGCTCCACTCACACTCTAGTTGCTTGAAAGACTCGTCGCCAATCACAGACCCTTGGAGTATACTCGAAGATACTACGGAGGACTCGTCGCCCTCAGCACGAGCACAGGTCTCACGTACTCGGCTCTCCCGTAAGTATCGACAACTCGAATACAGTGTCCCATACCACCATATTCGGCTCACGAGTTGGTTGCGTAATGGTCACTATGGGGAGGCACATGGCCCCAACGTAGGCCGACAGCTCGACCACGGTGTCCCACCATACCACCTGCCCGTCGTCATGCGTCTTAGCGGATCGAGTACCATGGTTAAAAGGGGTTTCACTGGTAAGTTTGGTACCCTAGGTTCAAGCAGTAGCGTCCAAACATGGTGAACATGCATAAGGCAGATCGGGTTACTTGACGAGCTCGACTAGCACGATCGCCCGTTGAGCTGCACGACATGAAGTGCATAAACAACTTCGTGTGGCCTAGCCACTGCCGACAGGCAACGCACGACTCGAGTTCGTCGAACACATCCCATGTGGCAAATGAATCTCAGCCACGAGTTCAATCTCGTTACCGATTGCCTGGGCCATAATCATAGCCCCAAACACAATCAGTTGCAGATAGACAAAGCAGTAATGGATCAAGATTCAACTCATACAGTCAAGGTCTAGTATTATCCGTTTAGGGCTGCCAGGGCTGTTGCACGCACTCGTTGCTCTGCTCCCCCATCACCCATGACGGATCATACAACGTAAATATAGATTTAAACATATGCATTACATAGTTAAAATCATAAAGCAGTTGAGCATGTTATGAATCACAACACAAGCATGAGTTTGTACATGTTCAATTCCTAATCACATAACTATCAAAGGAGATCATACACATAGTTAAAAGAGGTTGAGAATCATATCTCAACACCCTTATACATTACAATTTGCTAACTACTACTCATTCAGACATTTCAAAAAACACTTAAACAAACATACATCAACATACATGACATATGTCGATCACATAGGCATTAGGCTAAATCCTTTCACTAGGGAGTTGCCCCAATCATAACACGCATACACCCACGACGGATAGTCATGGCAAGCAGGAATCCAAGTTCCATATTCATTCAGTCATTTCCACAAACACTTGGGCCACACATTTTAGCACATATAGTGTATATTGGCCGTGGCGTGACTTAGGGCAAATCCTTTCGTCAAAGGGGGTATCGCCAATACATCAATCATGAATCCATGACAATTAGTCATGGCGAGCACGAATGAGAATTCTATACTCATTCAGTCATTTTCACAAACACTTAGAATACACTATTACAACATACATGGTGCATGTTAGCAAAACATGTATTAGGGTTATCCTTTAGCCAAGCGAGTATTTTATCCATGTAAAATATATTACTACAGCAAATAATCATGATACATACATCTCCAAAATTTATACATATACAGTATTTCTAGAATACACAATTTCAACATACGTAGCATTTACAAGTGAACATGTATTACGGCGATTCCTTTCGCCAAACTAGTATTTTATCCATATATAGTATAATCAACATTAAATAAACATGTCAAACACTTCTCCAAAAAAATACGTATACGGTATTTCTACGTATACCTAGAGTATGTGAAATTCCATATTCTACAACGTTAATCGAAATAGGAAACGGAAAGCACTTTGTACATGTGCAATTGCATGCAGATCATGAATCTATCATTATCTGACGTTGAAAGCGTTGAAAACCCTAACCTATACACCTAAAGTCCGCACCTTTGGTCGTAGAATCATAACGGAGTTGATAGGTTCGCTAAGCTTCCGTATTCGGCAGTTTGGCAACCTAGAGAACGAAATAGGTTAGCTATTTCACAACCTACAACAGTCTAAACCCCCAAACAGATTAGGGTTAGGGTTTCTTACCTAGAAACGACGCCGGAAACACCAGAAAAGCGTCAAGAAAGGGTTGGTGCAGCCCGTGTGGTGGCAGGGAACGACGGCAGGGAGATTCTCCCACTTCGCCCTCACTTTCTCTCTCTTTTCCCTCTCTCAATTCCAAATTCGTATGGCTGCCATGAGAGAGGGTTTAAGGTCCTTATATAGTCTCAAAACTCACCGAAATAGACTCCTGTTCAAAGGTTACTGCTAATATAGGTATTTCGTCACTTTTCCAGTTCAAAAGAGAGGTTATGGTGGCCCTCCTTGAGCCAAACGTCAGACTTAAGCTCACCACACATGGATCTATGAGGGATTACGTTTTCGACTCGATCAGATTCCCAGATCGCACGTGGCGGACCACTTTCAGTTCAACGGTCAGTGGGCCACGATCCGAAATTCCAAGTACATGTAAATGTTCCTGAAATTTTTCCTGATCCGAGGGTGTATTTGGTCTGATTCTGACGGTCTGGTTGCTTAATACTGATGCGCAAGCGAATGGTGCCAGATCACTATTCCAGATATTTTAATTTCAAAGGGAATAGTGTTTTTCACACTCCCTCGCTCCGGATCGAAACGAATGGCCGTGGGACATCGGCTGGATCTGATTTTTGAGATGATTGTCAAGCCCAGTGAGGCGGTCCTAGTTCCTTAGCTTCGTGTTAATCGGACTCCCGATCTGCAGTCTAGACCTAATACGAAGTTTCGTTTCATTCCCGAGAGCAGACGGGAAATGAGTTTGGTTCTAAACTTTAGGGAAACCTAGAGTCACTGATTTTGCAAGTTTTGGGTCTTGCAGATCGTATTTAAAGCGATCCCAACGGATTTCATGGCTAATCGAGTTTTGCACTTAGTTAACTTTGTTAAATTTCTAAAGGATTTAATCCTAATTGTTTTCTGGTTGAGATGGTACTTAGGCCTTTGCAGTTTGTATATAAAGTGATCCAAGTTTTACCACTTAGCTAGTTTAAGATAGTGTCTAGAGCGAAAGTGCTTTGAAAAATTGAAAGCACAAGGTAGTGAAGGGCGGGATTTATGAAGAAAATGGTTTAAGATGGGGATTTGAGGCTTTGAATTGAGCGTTTGAAAAGTTAATCAGGTGTTAAGATTGACCCATTGCTTAAGGATGTCTAATCCCAGGTTGGCAAAAATCCAGGATGTTACACATTTACACAAACACTTAGAGTACACTATTCCATCATACATGACGTATGTTAGTAAAATACGTATTAGGGCTATCCTTTCGCCAAGCGAGTATTTTATTCATGTATATCATAATTATACAGCAATAAATCATGACAATTGCATTTCCAAAATTTATACATATACGGCATTTCTAGAATACACAATTTCAACATACCTAGTGTTTACAAGCAAACATGTATTACGGCGATTCCTTTCGCCAAACAAGTATTTTATCCATATTTTGTATAACCATACATTAAATAAACATGTCAAACACTTTTCCAAAAAAAATACGTATACGGTATTTCTACGTATACCTAGAGTATGTGAAATTCCATATTCTACAACTTTAATCGAAACAGAAAACGGAAAGCACTTTGTACATGTGCAATTGCATACAGATCATGAATCTATCATTATCTGACATTGAAAGCGTTGGAAACCGTAACTTATACACCTAAAGTCCTCACCTTGCTCCTTGGAATCTCAACGGATCAGCAAGGTTTGATGAGCTTCCGTATTCGGGAGTTTTCTAGCCTAAAGAGTGAAATCGGTTAGTTATTTCACAACCTATAGCCTATACACCTCAAATCAGATCTAGGGTTAGGGTTTCTCACCTTAAAACGGAGTTGACATCGTCGGGAAAGCGCCTGAAAAGAGGCGGTGCAGCCCGTGTGAAGATCGAAAGCAGAAGGAGGAAGGTGCTCCCACAAATCCCAAGTTTTCTCTCCCTTTTCTCTCTCTCTCTAGGGTTTTATCCCAAATTCGTATGGCTGTAAGAGGGGCTGTTCTAAGGCTCTTATATAGCCTAAAACCTCTCCGAAATAGACTCCTGTTTAAGGGGTACGTCTATTATAAGCATTTCGGCGCTTTTTCAGCTCAAAAGAGGGTTTCTGGCGGCCCTCTTTGAGCCAAACTCCAGACTTAAGTTCACAACTCATGGATCTACGTGGGATTACGTTTTCGTCTCGGTCGAATTTCCAGATCACACGTGGCGGACCATTTTCAGTTCAACGGTCAGTGGCCCACGATCCGAAATTCCAAGTACATGTAAATGTTCCTGAAATTTTTCCTAATCCGAGGGTGTAATTTGGTCTGATTCTGACGATCCGGTTGCTTAATACTGATCCGCAAGTGAGTGGTGCCAGATCACTATTCCAGATATTTATTTTGTAAAGAAAAGAGTGGTTTTCACACTCCCTCGCTCCGGACTCAAGCGAATGGCTGTGGGACATCGACTGGACCTGATTTCCGAGGTGGTGTCAAGCCCAGTGAGGCAGTCCTAGTTCCTTAACTTCGTATACTCGTTAATGTGCTTCTGATGTGCGGTTTAGACCTAATACGAAGTTTCAAGTCATTCCCGAGAGTAGCCGGGTAATGAGTTTGATCCCAAACTTTAGGGTAACCTAGAGTCAATGAGTTTACAAGTTTTGGGTCTTGCAGATCGTATTTAAAGCGATTCCAACGGATTTCATGGCTAATCGAGTTTTGCACTTAGTTAACTTTGTTTAATTTCTAAAGGATTTAATCCTAATTGATTTCTGGTCGAGATGGTACTCGAGTCATAGTACGGAAATTTACGGGTCGTTACAGTTCCTATACAACTGAGGCTAAAATGTAGAATCTTGGCCTCGGTTCTTATGCAACTGAGGCTAAAACGTAGACTTTTTGCCTCAGTTCCTATGCAACTGAGGCTAAAAAGTAGACTTTTCGCCTCGGTTCCTATGCAACTTAGGCTAAAAAAATAGACTTTTGGCCTCAGTTCCTATGCAACTAAGGCTAAAAAGTATACTTTCCGCCTCGGTTCCTATGCAACTATGGCTAAAAAGTGGACTTTTAGCCTCAGTTCCTTGGCAACTGAGGCGAAAAATGAACTTTTAGCCTCAGTTCCTTAGCAACCGAAGCTAAAAAATACATTTAGCCTCCATTTTTTCAACTGAGGCTTAAAAAAGGGCAGACTTTTGGCCTCAATTTCTCACCAACCGAGGCAAAAGGACAAACTTTTTGCCTCGGTTGCTCACTAACCGAGGTAAAAGGCAGACTTTTAACCCAGTTGCTTACCAACCGAGGCAAAAGGGCGGACTTTTAGCCTCAATTGAAACGAGGTAAAAGGGTAGACTTTTGGCCACAATTTCTCAACAACCGAGGCAAAAAGGTAAACTTTTGGCCTCAGTTACTCACCAACTGAGGCAAAAGGGTAGACTTTTAGCCTCGGTTGCTCACCAACCGAGGCAAAAGGGCAGACTTTTAGCCTCAATTGCTCACCAACCGAGGCAAAATGGCAGATTTTTTGGCCTCAGTTTCTCACCAACCGAGACAAAAAATGAACTTTTAACCTCAGTTCCTTTACAACCGAGGCTAAAAAGCACATTTAGCCTCATTTTTAAAAACCAAGGCTAAAAAATTGAGGTTAAAGGCCTACTTTCTTATAGTGATAGGAGAACTAGATGCTCTTTCTTTCGGGTCGTTAATGACATCATTTTCACTATGCCTGTTGACATAAATAAAACATATCTTACACTCGGACCAACTTCCCATCCTGAGATTACCCATGAGTATATTCGAACGGTGGAACATTTTTTCCCTGACTGCCTAGCTGAAAAACTTCTTATACAATCAGATTCTCTTTTGAACCTTTCAAACACCTTTAAAGCCTCAAGATCCTTATCAAGACCCATGAGAGGATGGTCGGAATGGTATAACCATGTATCCAAATAACACGGTGATACGTGAAAATAGGCTGGCATCTATGAATGCATCAATCTTTCTCTAAATGAATATATAACAAACACATCACTTCTTGCTGTAGCTTCAACATTCAAGAGTCGATCAATCAACTCCTTCCACTTCAGATGCAGTCCCATGAGTCCAATAGTCATGGATATATGCACTTTCACTTATCTTCTCCCCTTTCGGTGATCTAATCTATCAAAGCTTTGCCCAGGATGACGAGCACTACTTTGTCCTTCCAGACAAAAATGGCAAAGCTTTTCCAACTTTATGCTTCTCCAACACAAGACCCATGAAAAATTAAGTTGACGATTAAGAGCACATGACATTTCTATTGAGGTGGATTTTCCATTATTTACTCTTTGTGAACACTGTGCAGATCACAAAAGAATATGTTTATTTGGTCGAGGAGCTAGCACAAGGACAATAGCTAGTTTTTGCTCCGTTCGCGCTCGACCTCCTATATCGTAGCATGTATGAAGAAACCACCAAAAGCCTTTTACCATAGCGGAGGGCCTCTTTCACTTCTTCAGATGTGTTGTGAATATTTTTTATCTGCCTTTGTAAATCCTATTATTCCCTCCAATTCTTACACTTCTTTCGTCCATCGCAACATCCTTTAACCCAAGTCTACTAATTCATTTACAGATTATATGAACTACTTCTGTCTTAAGCCAAATAAACCTAATCATTCTTTTTGTCCTATTAATAATAAAGAATTCGTTCCAACTTGGATGATAGAGGAATATGAGACAAGTAACGTTTTGATGGCAGAACTCAAAGACAAAGCTTGGAGTAGTTATTTCATCTACAAATATCTCCCTTATGGTGGCACTGTGGAGATAGTTGTCAATGTTAAAGCTAGTGTCAAGTAGTATTGTCCCAATCTTCTTGCTCATCAATTTAGCCTTCCTTAATGAATTTCTTATCAATTCACTGACAAAACTTGTAATCAACCTCCAAACCATTACTTACTTGTGGATTCGGTCAACACTTTCCAAATTCTCCATTACATTGAAACCGTAGGTTTTTCTTTTGACCCTCCTTTCTTCCCCAAATGTCCTCATCAGATTCTCACTTTTTATAATTGATGGAAGAATTATTATGAGAGATTGGTTACTGTACCTGTTGAAAACTCATATCACTTGACTCTTTCCTTTTTTGTAACAAGGATAGAAAAACTTGTGGTCAAGAAGAAAAAACCAGCGACCAAGGACCATAAAATGACAATAGTGTCAAAACCAACTGTGCCTCTAAGCCAGAGAATGACCCGGTTGTGAAAAGTGACAATGACCACTTCGACCATCTCTTCTTCAATAATAATAAAGGCGGTCGACCTGACATCTCTCAAGCCAAAACATCGAAAAGTAACAACTGCTGGGCCTTGTCAAGACGGAACTACCAGCTCAACCGGCCCCGTCATCTACAACCCTGCTCATTCTTAGGAGGATTTTAGATCTATGACGTCTTCCAGGTCCCATCCCTAAACCACCTATTACCCCGGGTGCAACAATAAAGCCTCCAACGATGACTAGTAGTGGTCGAGCTGTGTTGCGAAGACTTCAGGTATCTCCTTTGTAGCCAATGTTGTTTCACCTTCGAAAAATATTATAATACAAAGTACTCACTAGAAATATTGCCTTCAAAATATTCTTGGGAAATGAAAGAGGCTTATAAAAGACATTCAGAGGCCCGCTTCAATCGAGCTTAGAATAAATGGGAGAACCCACTATTCAATCTATCCCTAGCATAACTGCCATGAGGCACGTACTGGTCTAAGATGAAGAAGAAGAAGAACCATCTCGGACATCTATTCTATCGGACACAACTTCTCCTGGCCAAGTAGTGACTTCTAAACCTTTTGTGATCGATGAGGTTGCTGTCTCATCACCTCCTTCACCAATTGAAATGTCAATAGCACCTCCTCCAACCCCAACAAAATGTTTCTTGTTAAAGTGCTCTCTTTCCTCGGCCAAGCTCTCAATAGCAACATCATCATCGCCAAGTCTCCACTGCCTTCCTCCTAACTTCAACAACTCTAAGATGAATTATGGGTTCTTATATGCTTAGGGGCTGTTGAAATCATCTCCATAGGATCGGATGAGAGAATTGCACTTCTCATTCATCACTATCTCGCTTGGATAAAACTCTCTCTGCCAAAACGCATGCACTTCATGATTTCTTAGACTTCGTGTAGGAATATTAGGATATGAATGTTACGGTCGATAGTATCTAGGCCGAGCATTTAGCTACAACCCTTAAGGTGACCGAGGTCACCACTATTGGAGCAAAACTCTCTATTGCGCATGCCAAATTGAAAGAGTCTGACATAGAAATGACCAATCTTGCTACTCAAATCGCAACATTGGTGGAGAAATTAGAAACATTGAAGAATCGTCATGGGGAGTTGGCTGAAATTAAGGAAAAATAAGAGGATGAAGTTAGTATGTGGTCATCTTTACTGAGGACAAAACATCATCTGTTGGCCAGACTAGGTGTGTGGCCTTGAAGACTCAAGAAACTCTCGATCGACAGGAAGTTAGGCGAGCGAAAATACTAGAGAAAATGGCTGCTTTTTCTACTTTTAAATTTTAATTCTTATGTCGCCTTGTATAATGATTTCTAATCTATGGAATCAGCCAAATTGCCACTTTTGTTTTCCATTATATCTCGACCATTCTCTACTTAGCATTTTTCCTTTCCTTTGCATGTTAAAAAGATTAACTGCCTAATGACATGTCATAGAAGCGAAGAGTCGTTTACTATTTCCTTTGCCGAAATAAGTGCCACTATGGTTACACGTTCCAACTTCCCAGGAGACAATGCACTGCCTTTCATGTCATTATTGAGCATTCATCTCTGCCATGATCCAATGAATAAGAGAATGATCCTGACTCCTTGATGCCTATATAAACAACACTTCTCATTTCATTTCTTCATGTTTCAAGACTTTTGTATTGTCCTAGAAAAATTTGTACTGAACCTGAGTTCAACCACTAGCGGAGCCACCCGAGGGCCATATCTGACTAGCTAGTAATGACAAGGTGTATCGTGGTACCTAAAGTTAGAGTAATTAAGGTCGGGTGATGTCACGCCCCAAACTTGAAAATCGGGCTCACAAAATTCCCGATCACCGAATCTGGCACCGACAGCCTCCGTAGAACCCCATTCTCGGCTCCTAGGTCCCATTCGCCAAGTTCCGATCCTGGGATGCTACGAGGAGGATTTTTAAGATCAGTTTGAATCGTGAGAAGCATAACCAAAGGCATAACCCACAAACAACGACCAAAAACTCCATTACATTTCCACTATGATAAAAAACTTTACAAGTGCAATGAGCATAAAGGGAAATACAATGATGATGAACAAAAGCTCTAAGATGATCTGCAAAGCGCTCCTGCCTCAGCACTGCTGCCCCCCAACGTCACCTGCACGCAACGGTCATGCATAAGCTTATAGAAAGCTTAGAGGGTGGTGAAAGTGTGTGCACAAGGTGGTAATGCAGTTATGCAGTATCAGAGTAATGCGGAACATGCTGATGAATCCATGAATACCATTAGCCGTACCAAGGCTATGCAATGTAAGGCATGAATGATGTCGGCCATACCAAGGCTATGCAATGTAAGAAGCAAGTCAAGCATACAAATCCTCATCTAAGTTCACAAATCAATACAGCTCAAATCTGGGATATCACTGGGGTCTAGTACACTCTAAACCAGATCGCTGCCCCATCGGGAGCAATAAGGTAAGTGGAAGTGTAACATCCCGGATTTTTGCCAACCTGGATTAGACATCCTTAGGCATTGGGTCAATCTTAACACCTGATTAACTTTTCAAACGCTCAATTCAAAGCCTCAAATCCCGTCTTAAACCATTTTCTTCACAAATCCCACCCTTCACTACCTTGTGCTTTCAATTTTTCAAAGCACTTTCGCCCTAGACACTATCTTAAACTAGCTAAGTAGTAAAACTTGGATCACTTTATATACAAACTCAAAGGCCTAAGTACCATCTCAACCAGAAAACAATTAGGATTAAATCCTTTAGAAATTTAACAAAGTTAACTAGGTGCAAAACTCGATTAGCCATGAAATCCGTTGGGATCGCTTTAAATACGATCTGCAAGACCCAAAACTTGCAAAATCAGTGACTCTAGGTTTCCCTAAAGTTAGAACCAAACTCATTTCCCGTCTGCTCTCGGGAATTAAACGAAACTTCGTATTAGGTCTAGACCGCACATCGGGAGTCCGATTAACACGAAGCTAAGGAACTAGGACCGCCTCACTGGGCTTGACAATCATCTCAAAAATCAGATCCAGCCGATGTCCCACGGCCATTCGTTTCGATCCGGAGCGAGGGAGTGTGAAAAACACTATTCCCATTCCAAAATAAATATCTGGAATAGTGATCTGGCACCTTTCACTTGCGCATCAGTATTAAGCAACCAGACCGTCAGAATCAGACCAAATTACACCCTCGGATTAAGAAAAATTTCAGGAACATTTACATGTACTTGGAATTTCGGATCGTGGCCCACTGACCGTTGAACTGAAAGTGGTCCGCCACGTGCGATCTGGGAATCCGATTGAGTCGAAAACGTAATCCCACATAGATCCATGTGTGGTGAGCTTAAGTCTGACGTTTGGCTCAAGGAGGGCCACCAGAACCTCTCTTTTGAGCTGGAAAAGTGACGAAATACCTATATTAGCAGTAACCTTTGAACAGGAGTCTATTTCGGTGAGTTTTGAGGCTATATAAGGACCTTAAACCCTCTCCCATTTCAGCCATACGAATTTGGATTTGAGAGAGGGAAAAGAGAGAGAAGTGAGGGAGAAGTGGGAGAATCTCCCTGCCGTCGTTCCCTGCCACCACACGGGCTGCACCATCCCTTTCTCATCACTTTCCCGGCGATTCCAGCCCCGTTTCTAGGTAAGAAACCCTAACCCTAATCTGATTTGGGGCTTGGGTGGTTGTAGGTTATGAGATAGCTAACCTATTTCGTTCTCTAGGTTGCCAAACTCCCGTATACGGAAGCTTAGCGAACCTATCAACTCCGTTACGATTCTACGACAAAAGGTGAGGACTTTAAGTGTATAAGTTACGGTTTTCAACGCTTTCAATGTCAGATAATGATAGATTCATGATCTGCATGCAAATGCACATGTACAAAGTGTTTTCCGTTTCCTGTTTCGATTAGCGATGTAGAATATGGAATTTCACATACTCTAGATATACGTAGAAATACCGTATACGTATTTTTCTTGTGAAAATGTTTGACATGATTATTTAATGTTTGACTATATGATATGTGGATAAAATGCTAGTTTGGCGAAAGGAATCGCAAAAATACATGTTCATGTGTAAATGTCATGTATGTTGAAATTGCGTATTCTAGAAATACCGCATACGTGCGGATTTTGGAAATGCAATTGTAATGATTATTTGCTGTATGATTGTGAGATACATGGGTAAAATACTCACGTGGCGAAGGGACAGCCCTAACACGTATTTTGCTAACATACGTCATGTATGTTGTAATAGTGTATTTTAAGTGTTTGTGAAAATGACTGAATGAGTATAGAATTCTCATTCGTGCTTGCCATGATTAGTTATCATGGATTCATGATTGATGTATTGGCGATACCCCTTTGACGGAAGGATTTGCCCTAAATCACGCCACGGCCATTATACACTATATATGCTAAAATGTGTGGCCCAAGTGTTTGTGGAAATGACTGAATGGATATGGAACTTGGATTCCTGCTTGCCATGACTATCCGTCGTGGGTGTATGCGTGTTATGATTGGGGCAACTCCCTAGTGAAAGGATTTGGCCTGATGCCTATGTGGTCGACATATGTCGTGTATGTTGATGTATGTTTGTTTAAGTGTTTCTTGAAATGTCTGAATGAGTAGTAGTTAGCAAATTGTAAAGTATAAGGGTGTTGAGATATGATTCTCAACCTCTTTTAACTATGTGTATGATCTCCTTTAATAGTTGTGTGATTAGGAATTAAACATGTACAAACTCATGCTTGTGTTGTGATTCATAACATGCTCAACTGCTTTATGATTTTAACTGTGTAATGCATATGTTTAAATTTATATTTACGTTGTATGATCCGTCATGGGTGATGGGGGAGCGGAGCAACGAGTGCGTGCAACAGCCCTGGCAGCCCTAAACGGATAATACCAGACTTGGATTGTATGATTTAAATCCTGATCCATTACTGCTTTATTTATCTGCAATTGATTGTGTTTGGGGCTATGATTATGGCCCAGGCAATCGGTAACGAGATTGAACTCGTGGCTGAGATTCATTTTGCCACGTGGGATGTGTTCGACGAACTCGAGTCGGGCGTTGCCTGTCGGCAGTGGCTAGGCCACACGAAGTTGTTTATGCACTTCATGTCGTGCAGCTCAACGGGCGATCGTGCTAGTCGAGCTCGTCAAGTAACCCGATCTGTCTTATGTATGTTCACCCTGTTTGGACGCTACTGCTTGAACCTAGGGTACCAAACTTACCAGTGAAACCCCCTTTTAACCATGGTACCTCGATCCGCTAAGACGCATGAGCCGGGCATGGTGGTATGGGACACCGTGGTCGAGCTGTCGGCCTACGCTGGGGCCATGTGCCTCCCCGTAGTGACCATTGCGCAACCAAACTCGTGAGCCGAATATGGTGGTATGGGACACTGTATTCGAGCTGTCGATACTCCGGCGAGAGCCGAGTACGGTGAGATCTGTACTCGTGCTGACGGGCGACGAGTCCTCCGTGGTATCATCGAGTATACTCCAAGGGTCTGTGATTGGCGACGAGTCTTTCACATCAACTAGAGTATGAGTTGAGCCGAGTACGGTGAGACCTGTACTCGAGCTGACGGCTAGTGATTGAACCGAGTACGGTGAGACCTGTACTCGAGCTGACGGCCAGCAATTGAGCCGCATACGGTGAGATCTGTATCCGCGCTGACGGGTGACGAGCCCTTTGCGATGCCTTCACTATGCTTCTCAAACCATAATATCGTATGAGATTAACTAGGATTGACGACCCTAGACTGGATCATGTTTGGGAATGATACAAGGGAGGTACCTTAGTTTCCCAATACTGCTGGTTGAAATGGACTAATAATAACTTGGTAATCATGAGCATCATCGCACCGCATGTGCTTTGTAGATGTGGCGCACTGAGGGAGTTAAGCATTCGCGAATGTAAGATGATGTCGCTTGAGGGAGGTTTGGCAAGGGCATACAGCATCATGTCATTTCATTCTTGCATTTAATAAGAGTAATTAGAATTGTTTGATTTGTACTGCTTTATTATTACTGCTTGATTGAATTGATAACATGTTAACCTATGCTTTACTGTTCCACTGAGTTGATCACTCACTCCCACGTTACGGGACGGTGTTCCGAACACCCACCAGATTTGTTGAGTTTCAGGTGATGGCGATGCTTATGAAGCAGAGCCGGACTTCTATGATGTGGAGGAGGAGTTCTCCTACATGTAACTTTCTGACAGGCCAATGAAGACCTGGTATTGTATTGACGGGGTTATGGTTCTTGGGATAGAAGGCATTACACTTCCTCACATTTGGTAAATTTTAGAACTGCACTTGTATTTATTTAACATGGTAATGTTATCACACTCTGGAGACTCATCATAAGTTATATAATTTATCTATCTATCACAGTCTTCTGCTTGCAAACTTAACTGTCTCTGGAGTATGATATGCTGTTTTGGCTTAATCTCACTCATGTTCAATGCACGAATACAGTCAACATTCAATCATCATTCATTTTGTTGCATAAGTGATGTTCTGGAACTCGGGAGTTGAGTTTATGCTCGACCCCCGATTTTCAGGGCGTTACAAGATGGTATCAGAGCATGATTTTGATTAAACCGGACCTGGGTTATGGTCACACTACGCACACTGATGCACTCTGACTTAGGAGGGAGCGACGAAACATAGAAACTGACTTAGGATTTTCCAAATTCACCGAATGGCGAAACCAACCGAAATCGACCGTTAAGATTGGACCCGTAGGCCTCAATGATCGCACGAAACGATCTCGAATCACCTCTAGGTCGTCAGTTGACGGGTTTGAGTCGTTCCCTAGAAATGAATGTTCTTAGGTTGTGGGTCAACCACAACACCAAAGCCTAAAGCCCCTTTTTTTCCCAATTTCTTCAAAATCTCTCCTTGCACCACTTCATTCTTTAATTTTTTCTAAATCCTATCATACCAGATATAAATTCTAACGTATAAATGACGAAGAATAACACCTAAACAAAAATTTACTATAAATAGTAAATATATGTATAAATTGGACTTTTAACCATTCAAACTTTGGAATCTAACCAAGTAAATGGGTTAGTTGGATAGATTAGCTCCTCCTACCCCAAAATCATATGTCACACATTATATAAAATCATTCCAATTTACAATTTGCCCTGAAAATGCTTCAACTGGAGTCAGGGGCCTCCCCACTTAAATCCGACGGGACCCAGGGTCGAACCAGGGTGCATTTGGCACCTTGGGACCATGGAGAGTACACCCCACCCGCGGCGGCAGCCCACCGGCCACTTTGGGCGGGGGTGGAACCTCCATCATGGAGGTGGACCTCCGTCAAACTTGGTCGTACGGGTCTGGCCGGGTCTGGTCTTGGTCGGCCTGACCTCCCCTACCCCCTGGCACGTGCGGTTTTGGCTGGGGTTTGGGATTTTTAGGTCTGGAGCTCCCCTCTCTCTCAAAACGCCCCTCCAATCTCTCTTTTCCTCCTATTCTTGCTGTTTTCTCTTCAAATCGCCACTTCAATCGTCTCATTTCTCATTTTCGGTCATCACCCACTCCCATCAATCGTTCACAGTAACACCCACCCTCTACCCTCTCCGTTTCCCTCATTTGGACTCCCACACGCCCACTTGGAGCTCAAAATCGGGCAAGCCCTCTAACCCATCCATTTTCTTCATTTTCCTTTCTTTCTTTCTTGTCAGTTGGGCCTCTACAACCCCTGATGAGAACCAAATCTATGGAGAACAAAACCTCCAGCCCTACTCTCTCTCTCCATCACTTTTCATTCGCTTTTCCATGGCTCTATCTGAGCATGTACGGCTATTCCCTTGGATGTCTAATCATCCATACTGTTGCCTCGTAGTTCACATGGGTTACTGTCTTAGGGTGCTTATGACTTCATGTTGATGGTTGTAGTTGTTGGTAGAATATTTTAGATATTTGAGGACGTTTAGGGCCCGTTCGGCCAATTGCATTAGGTGAGTTAGGGTGGATAGAATTGAAAAGGTAACAATAAATGTATGTGTAGGTATGGCCCTAGATTGGTTGTATCCCATGTTTTCCAATACCATGTTTGGAGTGTGTGCAATTAAAAGTAAATTCTGAGATTTTTTTTTCAAATAACACTTAGTAATTCTGCTTCCTGGGATTTGGAAATCCCATCTCACACTTTTCGACACCAGGCTCATTTTCCAAAGCCTATACCAATAATTTTGATCCCTACCCACCCTCCTACCAACCATGTCACTCCCAATCCCGAGGTAGGATTAGTAATGCGGTCACATTTAATACAACTTAAGACCACTTGCCAAATAGTGTTGAAGTGATAAAGTCCCTTGGTATACATTAACCCACCACACTCTGATAGCTTAGGCTTTTAGAGTAAATGGTTGCTTGACAAATATGGCCCATAGAGTTTGGACCTAGAGCAGTGCTCCTAGATTTCGACAGACCTGACCGTAGAGGAAACCCAACAAATTAATAACGTGAACTCTAGAACCCCCTTAGTTGGTTTGAGCATATGTGAAGTGCTCGAGCGTAGCTACATTCATGTTCAGGCAACTCAAATTCCAAACAAACAAACAAACAATTTTCCTTTATTTAAAATGGTATGAAATCATCTAGTGTAGAAGCATAGGCTTTGGATTACAACTAGGGGATTATGCTACTCATACATTGCGACTAGGCACTAAAGAATGTAAAAGATTCATTATGCTAAGATAATTGAAAAAAATAATAATAATAAATAAATAAATAAATAAATAAATAAATTTCATTTGTGGGCTTGATTAGGTTGGAGCGAGACCCCGTTCCGTTGTTGAATCCCCTTAATACTTTAGGCTTCCTTAGTAACTCTTAGGGAGCTATTTGACGTAGAAACTATTCACGATTAGAGAATTAATGTTAGGTCAAATCAATACGACCCTTAGAATTGCCTTCTCAAGGACTTAGTACAATCGGGAACACGGAGTAGAGAAACTATCCATAAGCGAGGTATTCGCGGTCTGAATCGAATTCTCAATTCTGGTAGTGACCAATGAACCCTATGCTCTGATCAAGCAGAAGGTCGGAATCGACTAGGATTAAAAATTGATATAGCAACTTTCTGTTCTGGCTAGGCAGGAGGTCCATGTATCCGACTCAGACCAACTACACAACATTCCTTCTGTGTTGGCCGAACCACTTGCAACCAAAAGTTTATAACTTCGTCTTTGAAAGGTATTAGGAGTATATAGCCAATAGCGACTTTGTCTTTTAGGCCCAAGGAATTACCCAAATGGGCGACAAATAGTTAGGAATTAGGTCCCAAATTACATGCCATGTCGGCATACATTTTATCCATATGAATGAAGAAAGATAACCTGCCTGTTAAGCTAGGCATGAATAAATAGGATAAGTCTGGGCCGGGATAAAACCCCTTGGTAGGATTAGGCATCTTGCCTCAAACTCACACCTGCCCCTAACATCAACCATATTGCCCATCATTTTTAGCTCCTCTCGATACCCAATAAATTTTAAGGGGGGTAGAACATTATGAGCCCAATCTAGTTAGGTCACCTAATACGCCTCTTTGATCTGGGTGGCGCAGCGGAAACGCGGTGGACCCTACCCCACTGGCCCAGGATCGAAACGGTGCTCGTGAATACGAACATTATAGAAGCCCTAGCCTGCCCTACTATGAGAAACCGTTTTAGGATGATCTAGTAAGATTTGATTTACCATTTCCTTGGACATAGATAATAATGAGGACTCTCTTAGACTAAGACTTAAAGGGCAGCCTTAGAATAAACAATTTGAGCCTTTCAATGATGGACATTCCCTACTCTTAGAGAGTGATCAGACTACGGAGTTACTGAAATATACAACTGCGAAGTTTTCGCGGCTTGACCCAATTCCCAATCCTGGGTGACTACCGATGGACTCTCTGCTGACGAGCGGATGACCAGGATCTACCAGGATTTGGAAGGGATACGATGAGCTTCCTACCCTGGCCCGGTAGATGATCGATGTATCGGGATCGAGCCCACTATTACCGTCTCTCCGCGTTGGTCAAACAATGAAAACAGTTATCTTACTCTAAATTGTTGGGAATTGTCGTCGAGACTCCAAATAGGTAAAGAAATAAATGGTAGCAAACCATCAGGGTATGAGAAATGGATAAAGAATTAAGTTTTAAGGGGGGTAGACTAAAATGAACCAGCTGGTATATACCCTACCATGCGTGGAAACTTGGATCAATAAGTCTTAGGCGAATGAAATAATAGAAATCTTCCCTTATTACCCTTAGCCAATTTCGGGGACGAAATTTTGTTTTAAGGGGGGTAGATTGTAACATCCCGGATTTTTGCCAACCTGGGATTAGACATCCTTAGGCATTGGGTCAATCTTAACACCTGATTAACTTTTCAAACGCTCAATTCAAAGCCTCAAATCCCGTCTTAAACCATTTTCTTCCACAAATCCCACCCTTCACTACCTTGTGCTTTCAATTTTTCAAAGCACTTTCGCCCTAGACACTATCTTAAACTAGCTAAGTAGTAAAACTTGGATCACTTTATATACAAACTGCAAAGGCCTAAGTACCATCTCAACCAGAAAACAATTAGGATTAAATCCTTTAGAAATTTAACAACGTTAACTAAGTGCAAAACTCGATTAGCCATGAAATCCGTTGGGATCGCTTTAAATACGATCTGCAAGACCCAAAACTTGCAAAATCAGTGACTCTAGGTTTCCCTAAAGTTTAGAACCAAACTCATTTCCCGTCTGCTCTCGGGAATTAAACGAAACTTCGTATTAGGTCTAGACCGCACATCAGGAGTCCGATTAACACGAAGCTAAGGAACTAGGACCGCCTCACTGGGCTTGACAATCATCTCAAAAATCAGATCCAGCCGATGTCCCACGGCCATTCGTTTCGATCCGGAGCGAGGGAGTGTGAAAAACACTATTCCCATTCCAAAATAAATATCTGGAATAATGATCTGGCACCTTTCACTTGCGCATCAGTATTAAGCAACCAGACCGTCAGAATCAGACCAAATTACACCCTCGGATTAAGAAAAATTTCAGGAACATTTACATGTACTTGGAATTTCGGATCGTGGCCCACTGACCGTTGAACTGAAAGTGGTCCGCCACGTGCGATCTGGGAATCCGATCGAGTCGAAAACATAATCCCACATAGATCCATGTGTGGTGAGCTTAAGTCTGACGTTTAGCTCAAGGAGGGCCACCAGAACCTCTCTTTTGAGCTGGAAAAGTGACGAAATACCTATATTAGCAGTAACCTTTGAACAGGAGTCTATTTCGGTGAGTTTTGAGGCTATATAAGGACCTTAAACCCTCTCCCATTTCAGCCATACGAATTTGGATTTGAGAGAGGGAAAAGAGAGAGAAAGTGAGGGAGAAGGGGAGAATCTCCCTGCCGTCGTTCCCTGCCACCACACGGGCTGCACCATCCCTTTCTCATCGCTTTCCCGGCAATTCCAGCCCTGTTTCTAGGTAAGAAACCCTAACCCTAATCTGATTTGGGGCTTGGGTGGTTGTAGGTTATGAGATAGCTAACCTATTTCGTTCTCTAGGTTGCCAAACTCCCGTATACGGAAGCTTAGCGAACCTATCAACTCCGTTACGATTCTACGACAAAAGGTGAGGACTTTAAGTGTATAAGTTACGGTTTTCAACGCTTTCAATGTCAGATAATGATAGATTCATGATCTGCATGCAAATGCACATGTACAAAGTGTTTTCCGTTTCCTGTTTCGATTAGCGATGTAGAATATGGAATTTCACATACTCTAGATATACGTAGAAATACCGTATACGTATTTTTCTTGTGAAAATGTTTGACATGATTATTTAATGTTTGATTATATGATATGTGGATAAAATGCTAGTTTGGCGAAAGGAATCGCAAAAATACATGTTCATGTGTAAATGTCATGTATGTTGAAATTGCGTATTCTAGAAATACCGCATACGTGCGGATTTTGGAAATGCAATTGTAATGATTATTTGCTGTATGATTGTGAGATACATGGGTAAAATACTCACGTGGCGAAGGGACAGCCCTAACACGTATTTTGCTAACATACGTCATGTATGTTGTAATAGTGTATTTTAAGTGTTTGTGAAAATGACTGAATGAGTATAGAATTCTCATTCGTGCTTGCCATGATTAGTTGTCATGGATTCATGATTGATGTATTGGCGATACCCCTTTGACGGAAGGATTTGCCCTAAATCACGCCACGGCCATTATACACTATATATGCTAAAATGTGTGGCCCAAGTGTTTGTGGAAATGACTGAATGGATATGGAACTTGGATTCCTGCTTGCCATGACTATCCGTCGTGGGTGTATGCGTGTTATGATTGGGACAACTCCCTAGTGAAAGGATTTGGCCTGATGCCTATGTGGTCGACATATGTCGTGTATGTTATGTATGTTTGTTTAAGTGTTTCTTGAAATGTCTGATGATGAGTAGTAGTTAGCAAATTGTAAAGTATAAGGGTGTTGAGATATGATTCTCAACCTCTTTTAACTATGTGTATGATCCTTTAATAGTTGTGTGATTAGGAATTAAACATGTACAAACTCATGCTTGTGTTGTGATTCATAACATGCTCAACTGCTTTATGATTTTAACTGTGTAATGCATATGTTTAAATTTATATTTACGTTGTATGATCCGTCATGGGTGATGGGGGAGCGGAGCAACGAGTGCGTGCAACAGCCCTGGCAGCCCTAAACGGATAATACCAGACTTGGATTGTATGATTTAAATCCTGATCCATTACTGCTTTATTTATCTGCAATTGATTGTGTTTGGGGCTATGATTATGGCCCAGGCAATCGGTAACGAGATTGAACTCGTGGCTGAGATCATTTGCCACGTGGGATGTGTTCGACGAACTCGAGTCAGGCGTTGCCTGTCGGCAGTGGCTAGGCCACACGAAGTTGTTTATGCACTTCATGTCGTGCAGCTCAATGGGCGATCGTGCTAGTCGAGCTCGTCAAGCAACCCGATCTGTCTTATGTATGTTCACCCTGTTTGGACGCTACTGCTTGAACCTAGGGTACCAAACTTACCAGTGAAACCCCCTTTTAACCATGGTACCTCGATCCGCTAAGACGCATGAGCCGGGCATGGTGGTATGGGACACCGTGGTCGAGCTGTCGGCCTACGCTGGGGCCATGTGCCTCCCCGTAGTGACCATTGCGCAACCAAACTCGTGAGCCGAATATGGTGGTATGGGACACTGTATTCGAGCTGTCGATACTCTGCGCGAGAGCCGAGTAGAGTGAGATCTGTACTCGTGCTGACGGGCGACGAGTCCTCCGTGGTATCATCGAGTATACTCCAGGGTCTGTGATTGGCGACGAGTCTTTCACAGCAACTAGAGTATGAGTTGAGCCGAGTACGGTGAGACCTGTACTCGAGCTGACGGCTAGTGATTGAGCCGAGTACGGTGAGACCTGTACTCGAGCTGACGGCCAGCAATTGAGCCGCATACGGTGAGATCTGTATCCGCGCTGACGGGTGACGAGCCCTTTTCGATGCCTTCACTATGCTTCTCAAACCATAATATCGTATGAGATTAACTAGGATTGACGACCCTAGACTGGATCATGTTTGGGAATGATACAAGGGAGGTACCTTAGTTTCCCAATACTGCTGGTTGAAATGGACTAATAATAACTTGGTAATCATGAGCATCATCGCACCGCATGTGCTTTGTAGATGTGGCGCACTGAGGGAGTTAAGCATTCGCGAACGTAAGATGATGTCGCTTGAGGGTGGTTTGGCAAGGGCATACAGCATCATGTCATTTCATTCTTGCATTTAATAAGAGTAATTAGAATTGTTTGATTTGTACTGCTTTATCATTACTGCTTGATTGAATTGATAACATGTTAACCTATGCTTTACTGTTCCACTGAGTTGATCACTCACTCCCACGTTACGGGACGGTGTTCCGAACACCCCACCAGATTTGTTGAGTTTCAGGTGATGGCGATGCTTATGAAGCAGAGCCGGACTTCTATGATGTGGAGGAGGAGTTCTCCTACATGTAACTTTCTGACAGGCCAATGAAGACCTGGTATTGTATTACGGGGTTATGGTTCTTGGGATAGAAGGCATTACACTTCCTCACATTTGGTAAATTTTAGAACTGCACTTGTATTTATTTAACCTGGTAATGTTATCACACTCTGGAGACTCATCATAAGTTATATAATTTATCTATCTATCACAGTCTTCCGCTTGCAAACTTAACTGTCTCTGGAGTATGATATGCTGTTTTGGCTTAATCTCACTCATGTTCAATGCACGAATACAGTCAACATTCAATCATCATTCATTTTGTTGCATAAGTGATGTTCTGGAACTCGGGAGTTGAGTTTATGCTCGACCCCCGATTTTCAGGGCGTTACAGGAAGAAACCTCATTATTAGCCAGCCAATATCGGGATCTGCTCGTCGATAGCGGACCCATTCCTCGTGCTGGTCAGACTCAGCCTAGCTTTGCCTCATACTCTCGGGTGGGTAAGGTCACGCCCCCTTCCAACCGACCATGACACAGTGGAAAGCGCGGCCTCCTGGAAATCGGTACTCGGTGCTCGTACACCCACTTGGTCTAGACGTTGGAGCAACCTCTTGGTACCATAAGGGTTTAGGGACTTTCACCGAGGGATATTTATAGCACCCCATGTAGAACAAGATTTACGGTATCCAATCCTGTCATCCACGATACGCCTGTGGAGGCTACGACCCTGATGTCGCTAGGGCGTACAGTAACCAAGACACACAATGCGAATGTATGAATCACATTATCCAGTCATGCAGAAATCCTACGCGTATCGTGCGCTCATGTAGGACAACACCACCTAACCGGGAGCCCATAAACAATCTTCCTGAAGGCATATGCTATGATCAGTCACTTCTCATATCAAGCATACATATGATGCGTATGATCATGAGTCATGAAACTATACTAAACATGTAATAAGGTAATGAACTATCCTTACAACGTAGATGGGCCTAGACGACCTATACACAACAAATACGTGCCTATCAATGGGCCCTAGGGAGAGTCGTAATGCCGACATTTAACCAACATTATACTTACGATGTGGACGTCAAGCCATCATTGCTCCCAAGGCATAGCCCGTAGTGAAACATCCTTATGCACACCATGGAGGAATCACACATTGTAATGAACCCTAAGGGCATCCCATAGGGCCTCGACCCATAGGCCTCCGATACATCAAATGGGCTGCCTCATATGGGCCTTACATAAATCAAGTGGGTCGCATTAATGGGCCTTATATACATCGCAATGGGCCATAACCATGGCCATAACCCCATGGGCCTTAGAGTACATCACAATGGGCCTCAACCCATGGAACCTAAAATACATCAAATGAGATTAATCCCATGAGCCTTAAAATACATCAAATGGGCCACACCAATGGCCACAAATACATCAATATGAGCCCCATCTCATGGGCCTTATAAATGCCAAGGTGGGCCTCAATGGATGGCCACAATTAAATCAAGATGGGCCTCAATCCATGGGTCCTAATACATCATAGGTGGCCCTTAAAAGTTTAAAATGGTGGATGTCACTATCCACATAGATGGCGGGGTCCACTTGAACCTGGATCTGACTCATTCTTAGTGTAAAAAAAATGAGCTTTCCAAGTGGATGGACGGTTTAGATGCAGCACACGCATCATGGTGGGTCCCACTGTCGTTGGACAGTGAATAAAACACATGCATTACAGTGGGCTCCACCGTCTGTTGGACGGTGCGAGTAAGACACATAAATCATGGTGGGATTCCACCATCCACGGCCGTGGACGGTGTAGCAAAACCCATGCATCACTGTGGGTCCCACGTTGGTCTCACCATAACATTTATTTTCTATCCAAGCCATTGATAAGGTCGCACAGACCTGGATGAGGAGGAAAAACAAATTTCATCTTGATCCAAAACTACTATGGCCCAAAAAAAGGGGTTTCAATGGTAGAGGTTCAATCCCACTGTTTCCTGCAGTGTGGGCCACCTGAGCTGTGGATGGAGCTAAAATTTGGAGGGGGCCCACTACTGGGAGTGGCCCACCTTGTGAATGGTATGAATGTAAAATATACATCATGGTGGGGCCCACATGTTGGGCCGTCAGTCTCTGGCCTGTCCGTCCATACGCAGCAGCGTGCTGCTGCCATTGTCAGGGGCAGCAGGCACTGCCCCCCCATGTGTATATTTTTTTGAAAAGAATTGGATTTTCTATGGTTTTTCATAGGTGGGGCCCACATCAAGCAAATCCAACTCGTGCATTGCACTCTGTGGCTCAAGACCGTCCAAACGAGTCCACTATCCGATATTTTTTCAGCACATAAAAATGCCAGGGTGACTTTCAACAGTAGAAACTATTATTTAACAGGCTATGGCCCGCCTGAAGATCGGATGGACCTCATTTTTCAGCTCAACGCCTAAAATGAGCCGTGGAAGGGAATGGATGGCGTGGATTGAATTTATACATCTATATGGGGCCCATACAAGTGACCACCCAAAAAGGCTTGTGAACCAAGCTAATATTTGTGTTTCTTTAACGTCCAGCGTCTAGGGTTTGGACGTGACTCCTCCATTGAGGTGCCCCCAGCTTAGGTGGACCACTAAATGATAGATGGTGTGGGTACAATACATGTAAGGTTGGCTCCACTTAAAGATAGTTTGGATAAAATACATGCTTCAGGTTGGGGTCCATCCAAGTGGGCCACACAACCATATCATGATCACATAAGAAAAATGAAATAGAGAGGGAGGGAGAGAGATAGAGAGAGGGACACGCGTGATGGAGGGACCCCAACACTATGGGCCCTCCCTTGTAACCAATCATACATCAAGTGGGTCCCATTACACATGGGCCCATTAAATCAAAAATCCAACGGTGGAGATCCCTTCTCCATTAAAATAGACGGACTAGATGACCCTAGGTATAGAAGAAAAATAAATATCATGATGGGGTCCATAGAGAATGGCCCCATCATGGAATGATCATGATGATCCTAGTGGGCCATCGGCCACATCTTAGGGTCCCAAGTGAGATCCAAACCATTGATCGGTTGGCCTCACTTGGCCCATCTTTAAAAAAAATGAAAACTACTCTATCAAAGCACCCACCGTTTGATCTTCTTGCTTCCTTGGCTTCCTTAGCTCCTTAGCTTCGATTCCATCGGAGGAGATGAGGTTTGGATGGTTGAAATGGGAGATCTTGGGATGGAAAGGTGGGCTCACACATGCGTTTTTCTCTCCATGGGAGGGCTTGGACATGTAGACTTCTTCCTTGCTTGGGAATGGTTTGAAAAAAAATGAGAAAGAGAGTTGTAAAGAGAGGGAGAGAGAGAAAGAGAGAGTGATGGGTGATGGAGTGATGGACGTGGTGAGTGATGGGTGTGTAAGAGATTTTTGACTTTTGTGGCAAATGGTGTAAGAAAAGTATGGGCTTTGTAAGAACTTTTTGACTTTTGGGGCTTGTTTGGGAAAGGGTGAAAGGTGATGTGTACTTGACATGTACTTGACATGTTGAGATTGATGGATTGATGGATTGATGTGACAAGTCATAGAGATTCTCTTGGGCTTTGCAACGCACGACATTTTCCTCGCAACGAATGGTGGCCCACATCTCCTGACTAGGGTATCACCTCAGCGCGCGAGTCGTGGCATCAGAACCGCGGTGACGGCGCGGTCGCTATGGTAAAGGTCTTGGATTGAATCGACTCGGGTTGATAGTGTGTGAATCAGGATCGCCCGAAAATACCGATTAAGGGTCGAAGGTTGCCAGAATTCAACCGGGAAGACCATGGAAGTCTATAGAATGGTACGGTCTAGGATACAGGGCTTACAGCTCTCCCCTCCTAATAAAAATTTAGTCCTTGAAATTTATACAATAATCACAATAGGCATAACTGTAACGCCTTGAAAATCGGGGGTCGAGTATAAACTCAACTCCCGAGTTCCAGAACATCACTTATGCAACAAAATGAATGATGATTGAATGTTGACTGTATTCTTGCATTGAACATGAGTGAGATTAAGCCAAAACAACATATCATACTCCAGAGACAGTTAAATTTGCAAGTGGAAGACTGTGATAGATAGATGAAATATATAAACTATGATGAGTCTCCAGAGTGTGATAACATTACCAGGTTAAATAATTACAAGTGCAATTCTAAAATATACCAAATGTGAGGAAGTGTAATGTCTACTATCCCAAGTACCATAGTCCCGTCAATATAATATCAGGTCTTCATTGACCTGCCAGAGAGATACAGATAGAAGAACTCCTCCTATCATCATAGAAGTAGTCCGGCTCTGCTTCACAAGCATCGCCATCACCTGAAACTCAACAAATCTGGTTGGTGTGTACAACACCGTCCCATAACGTGGGAGTGAGTGATCAACTCAGTGGAACAATAAAGCATAGGTTAACATGTTATCAATTCAAACAAGCAGTAATGATAAAGCAGTACAATCAAACAAGTTTAACTACTCTTATTAAATGCAAGTATGAAATGACATGATGATGTATGCCCTTGCCAAACCACCCTCATGCGACATGTAACGCCCTGAAAATCGGGGGTCGAGCATAAACTCAACTCCCGAGTTCCAGAACATCACTTATGCAACAAAATGAATGATGATTGAATGTTGACTGTATTCGTGCATTGAACATGAGTGAGATTAAGCCAAAACAGCATATCATACTCCAGAGACAGTTAAATTTGCAAGCGGAAGACTGTGATAGATAGATAAAATATATAAACCATGATGTGTCTCCAGAGTGTGATAACATTACCAGGTTAAATAATTACAAGTACAGTTCTAAAATATACCAAATGTGAGGAAGTGTAATGTCTCCTATCCCAATTACCGTAGCCCCGTCAATACAATACCAGGTCTTCATAGACCTGTTAGATATTACATGTAGGAGAACTCCTCCTCAACATCATAGTAGTAGTTCGGCTCTACTTCATAAGCATCGCCAACACCTGAAACTCAACAAATCTGGTTGGTGTTGCAAACATCGTCCCGTAACGTGGGAGTGAGTGATCAACTCAGTGGAACAAAAAAGCATAGGTTAACATGTTATCAACTCAGTCAAGCAGTAATGATAAAGCAGTACAATCAAACAATTCTAACTACTCTTATTTAATGCAAGTATGAAATGACATGATGTTGTATGCCCTTGCCAAACCACCCTCATGCGACATCATCTTACGTTCGCGAATGCATACCTCCCTCAGTGCTCCACATCTACTAGGCACATGTGGTAAGATGATGAGCATGATTACCGAGTTATTATTTGTCCATTTCAAACAGTAGTATTGGGAAACTAAGGTACCTCCCTTGTATCATTCCCAAACATGATCCATTATAGGGTTGTCAATCCTAGTTAATCTCATACGATATTATGGTTTGAGAGGCATAGCGAAGGCATCACAAAGGGCTCGTCACCCGTCAGCACTGATACAGATCGCACCGTATGCGGCTCAATTGCTGACCGTCAGCTCGAGTACAGGTCTCACCGTACTCGCCTCAATCGCTGGCCGTCAGCTCGAATACAGGTCTCACCGTACTCGGCTCAACTCATACTCTAGTTGCTGTGAAGGGCTCGTCGCCAATCACAGACCTTAGAGTATACTCGAAGGTACTACAGAGGACTCGTCACCCGTCAGCACGAGTACAGGTCTCACCATACTCGGCTCTCGCCGTAAGTATCAACAGCTCGAATACAGTGTCCCATACCACCGTATTCGGCTCACGAGTTTGGTTGCTCAATGGTCACTACGGGGAGGCACGTGGCCCCAGCGTAGGCCGACAGCTCGACCACGGTGTCCCATACCACCATGCCCGGCTCATGAGTCTTAGCGGATCGAGGTATCATGGTTAAAAGGGATTTCACTGGTAAGTTTGGTACCCTAGGTTCAAGCAGTAGCGTCCAAACGTGGTGAACATATATAAGACAGATCGGGTTACTTGACGAGCTCGGCTAGCTCGAGCGCACAACAAGTTGAACGACATGAAGTGCATAAGCACTTCGCGTGGCCAACCACTATCGTCAACCGAAGTACGACTCAGGTTCGTCGAACACATCTCACGTGGCAAATGAATCACAGCCACGAATGCAATTCTGGTACCGATTGTCTGGACTATAATCATAGCCCCAAACACAATCAAGTGCAGATAGATAAAGCAGTAGTGGATCAAGATTCAACTCATACAATCAAGGTCTGGTATTATCCGTTTAGGGCTGCCAAGGCTGTTGCACGCACTCGTTGCTCCACTCCCCCATCACCCATGACGGATCATACAACGTAAATATAAATTTAAACATATGCATTACATAGTTAAAATCATAAAGCAGTTGAGCATGTTATGAATCACAACACAAGCATGAGTTTGTACATGTTCAATTCCTAATCACACAACTATCCAAGGAGATCATACAAATAGTTAAAAGAGGTTGAGAATCATATCTCAACACCCTTATACATTACAATTTGCTAACTACTACTCGAGACATTTCAAGAAACACTTAAACAAACATACATCAACATACATGACATATGTCGATCACATAGGCATTAGGCCAAATCTTTCACTAGGGAGTTGCCCCAATCATAACACGTGTACACCCACGACGGATAGTCATGGCAAGCAGGAAGCCAAGTTCCATATTCATTCAGTCATTTCCACAAACACTTGGGCCACACATTTTAGCATATATAGTGTATATTGGCCGTGGCGTGATTTAGGGCAAATCCTTTCGTCAAAGGGGTATCGCCAATACAACAATCATGAATCCATGACAATTAGTCATGGCGAGCATGAATGAGAATTCTATACTCATTCAGTCATTTTCACAAACTCTTAGAATACACTATTACAACATACATGGTGTATGTTAGCAAAACATGTATTAGGGCTATCCTTTAGCCAAGCGAGTATTTTATCCATGTATAATATATTACTACAACAAATAATCATGATAAATACATCTCCAAAATTTATACGTATACAGTATTTTCTAGAATACGCAATTTCAACATACATAGTGTATATAAGTAAAACATGTATTTAGGCGAATCCTTTTGCCAAATAAGTATTTTATCCATATATCGTATATCCATATAACAAATAAACATGTCAAACACATTTCCAAAAAATATACGTATACCGTACTTTCTACAAATACTTAGAGTATGTAGAATTCCATATTTTTCATCTTTAATCGAAACGGAAAACAGACAGCACTTTGTACATGTGCAATTGCATGCAGATCATGAATATATCATTATCTGACATTGAAAGCGTTGAAAACCATAACCTATACACCTAAAGTCCGCACCTTTGTCGTAGAATCGTAACGAAGTCGATAGGTTTGCTAAGCTTTCGTATTCGGCAGTTTGGCAACCTATAGAACGAAATAGGTTAGCTATTTCACAACCTACAACAGTCTAAACCCCAAAACAGATTAGGGTTAGGGTTTCTTACCTAGAAATGACGCCGGAAATGTCGGGAAAGCGATGAGAATCAGGCGGTGGAGCCCGAACAGCGGCAAGGAAGAGTGGCAGGGAGATTCTCCCACTGCTCCCACACTTTCTCTCTCTTTTCCCTCTTTTCTCTCTCTCAATCTCAAATTCGTATGGCTGCCATGAGAGAGGGGTTAAGGTCCTTATATAGCCTAAAAATTAACCGAAATAGACTTATGTTCAAGGTATACTTGCATTATAATCAAATCGGCATTGTTTCAGCTCAAAAGAGGGTTTCTGGCGGCCCTCCTTGAGCCAAAGGTCGGACTTAAGCTCACTAACGCTGGATCTACGTTCTATTAAGTTTTCGTTTCGGTCGGGATTCTAGATCATGCGTGGCGGACCAATTTCAGTTCAACGGTTAGCGGATCTCGATCGGAGATTCCGAGTACATGTAAATGTGTATGAAATTTCTCCTGATCCGAGGGTGTAATTTGGTCTGATTCTGACGGTCTGGTTGCTTAATACTGATCTGCAAGCGAGAGGTGCCAGATTACTATTCAAGATATTTTATTTTGAAATTATTTCACATTTCTCACACTCTTCACTCCGAGCTCAAGCGAATAGCGCTGGGATACTATCTGGATTTGATTTCCGAGATGGTTGTCAAGCCCAGCGAGGCGGTCCTAGTTCCTTAACTTCGTGTTAATTGGACTTCCGACATGCGGTCCAGATTCGATACGGAGTTTCGAGATGCTCCCGTGAGCAGCCGGGTAATGAGATTGATCCTAAGTTTTAGGGTAACCTAGCGTCAATGATTCTACAAGTTTTGGGTCTTGCAGACCGTATTTAAAGTGATTGGTGCTAATTTCACAGGCACTCTAGTTTAACACTAGCTAAATCTCACTTAATTTCTAAAGGGTTTAGTCCTGTAAGATTTCTGTCTGAGGTGGTACCTGGGCCTTTGTAGTTTGTATATAAAGTGATCTGAGTTATACTACTTAGCTAGTTTAAGTTAGTGTCTAGGATGAAAGTACTTAGAAAGATTGAAGAGCAAGGTGGTGAAGGATGGGATTTGTGAAAGAAATGGGTTCACAAGCGATTTTAGCCTTTGGGACTGAGTTTTAACAAGTTGATAAGGTGTTACGATCGACCCATTGCTTAAGGACGTCTAATTCCAGGTTGGGGAAAATCCGGGATGTTACACGACATCATCTTACGTTCGCGAATGCATAACTCCCTCAGTGCTCCACATCTACTAGGCACATGCGGTGCAATGATGCGCATGATTTCCGAGTTGTTATTAGTCCGTTTCAAACAACAGTATTGGAAAACTAAGATACCTCCCTTGTATCATTCCCAAACATGATCCATTATAGGGCCGTCGATCCTAGTTAATATCATACGGTGTTATGGTTTGAGAGGCATAGCGAAGGCATCACAAAGGGCTCATCACCCGTCAGCACGGATACAGATCTCACCGTATGCGGCTCAATTGCTGACCGTCAGCTCGAGTACAGGTCTCACCGTACTCGGCTCAATCACTAGCCGTCAGCTCGAGTACAGGTCTCACCGTACTCGGCTCCACTCATACTCTAGTTGCTGTGAAAGACTCGTCGCCAATCACAGACCTTGGAGTATACTCGAAGATACTACAGAGGACTCGTCGACCGTCAGCACGAATACAGGTCTCACCGTACTCGGCTCTCGCCGTAAGTATCGACAGCTCGAATACAGTGTCCCATACCACCATATTCGGCTCACGAGTTGGTTGCTCAATGGTCACTACAGGGAGGCACGTAACCCCAGCGTAGGCTGACAGCTCGACCACGGTGTCCCATACCACCATGTCTGGCTCATGAGTCTTAGCGGATCGAGGTACCATGGTTAAAAGGGATTTCACTGGTAAGTTTGGTACCCTAGGTTCAAGCAGTAGCTTCCAAACATGGTGAACATACATAAGACAAATCAGGTTACTTGACGAGCTCGGCTAGCTCGAGCGCACAACAAGTTGATCGACATGAAGTGCATAAGCACTTCGCGTGGCCAACCACTATCGTCAACCGAAGTACGACTCGGGTTCGTCGAATACATCTCACGTGGCAAATGAAACTCAGCCACGAATTCAATTCTAGTACCGATTGTCTGGACTATAATCATAGCCCCAACCACAATCAATTGTAGATAGATAAAGCAGTAATGGATCAAGATTCAAATCATACAATCAAAGTCTGGTATTATCCGTTTAGGGCTGCCAGGGCTGTTGCACGAACTCGTTGCTCGGCTCCCCCATCACCCATGACGGATCATACAACGTAAATATAAATTTAAACATATGCATTACATAGTTAAAATCATAAAGCAGTTGAGCATGTTATGAATCACAACACAAGCATGAGTTTGTACATGTTCAATTCCTAATCACACAACTATCAAAGGAGATCATACACATAGTTAAAAAAGGTTGAGAATCATATCTCAACACCCTTATACATTACAATTTGCTAACTACTACTCATTCAGACATTTCAAGAAACACTTGAACTACATACATCACAGATGTTGATCACATAGGTATTAGGCCAAATCCTTCTACAAGGGAGCTACCCCAATTATAACACGCGTGCACCCATGACGGATAGTCATGGTAAGCATGGGTCCAAGTTCTATATTCATTCAGTCATTTCCACAAACACTTGGACTACACACTTTAACATATGTAGTGTATTGACCGTGGCGTGATTTAGGGCAAATCCTTTCGTCAAGGGGTTGACTAGTACATTTCAATCATGTTCTTACATTCAATACACATGACAAACATAAATCATAAATCCATATTTACTTAGTCATTTCAACAAACACTTAGAATACACTATTCCAACATACATAGTGTATGTTAGCAAACATGTATTAGGGCGAACTCTTTCGCCAAACTAGTAATTTATGCATGTATAATATATTTATACAACAAATAATCATGACAAACACATCTCCAAATACATACGTATACGGTACTTTCTACAATACAGTATTTCTACATACATAGTGTATATTAGTAGAACATGTATTTGGACGAACCCTTTCGCCAAATTAGTATTTTATCCATATATCATATTCATACAAAAATTAATCATGTCAAACACATTTCCAAAATTTATACGTATACGGTATTTTCTACAAATACCTAGAATATGTAAAATTTCATAATCTACATCTTAATCGAAACAGAAAACAGAAAGCACTTTGTACATGTGCAATTGCGTGCAATCATGACTCTATCATTATCTGACATTGAAAGCGTTGAAAACCATAACATATACATCTAAAGTTCGCACCTTTTGTCGTAGAATCGCAACGGAATCGATAGGTTTGTCTAGCTTCCGTATACGGCAACTAGGCAACCTAGAGAAGGAAATAGTTTAGCTATTTCATAACCTACAACTATCAAATCCCCCAAACAGGTTAGGGTTAGGGTTTATTACCTAGAAATGACGCCGGAATCGCCGGAAAAGCGACAAGAATGAGGTGGTTAAGCACCGATAGCAGCAGGGTAGAGCGGCGGGGAGATCTTCCCACAACTCTCACACTTTCTCTTCCTTTTCCCTCTCTCAAATCTCAAATTCGTATGGCTGCCATGAGAGAGGGTTTAAGGTCCTTATATAGTCTCAAAACTCACCGAAATAGACTCAGGAACAAAGTATACTTAGGTTATGTCCAAAGCGGACCTGTTCCGTCTCAACGGAGCACTTCTGGCGGGCCTCCTTGAGCCAAAGGTCGGACTTAAGCTCTCAACACATGGATCTACGTGGGATTACGCTTTCGACTCGATTGGATTCCCAGATCGCACGTGGCGGACCATTTTCAGTTCAACGGTCGGTGGGCCACGATCCGAAATTCCAAGTACATGTAAATGTTCCTGAAATTTTTCCTGATCCGAGGGTGTAATCTGGTCTGATTCTGACGGTCTGGTTGCTTAATACTGATCCGCAAGCGAATGGTGCCAGATCACTATTCCAGATATTTATTTTGTAAAGGAAAGAGTGATTTTCACACTCCCTCGCTCCGGACTCAAGCGAATGGCCGTGGGACATCGACTGGACCTGATTTCCGAGGTGGTTGTCAAGCCCAGTGAGGCGGTCCTTAACTTCGTGTTAATCGGACTTCCGATGTGTGGTCTAGACCTAATACGAAGTTTCAAGTCATTCCCGAGAGTAGCCGGGTAATGAATTTGATCCTAAACTTTAGGGTAACCTAGAGTCAATGTTTTTGCATGTTTTGGGTCTTGCGGATCGTATTTAAAGTGATTGGTGCTAATTTCACAGGCACTCTAGTTTAACACTAGCTAAATGTCGCCAAATTTCTAAAGGATTTAGTCCTGTAAGATTTCTGTCTGAGGTGGTACTTAGTCCTTTGTAGTTTGTATATAAAGTGATCCAAGTTATACTACTTAGCTAGTTTAAGATAGTGTCTAGGGCGAAAGTGCTTTGAAAAATTGAAAGCGCAAGGTAGTGAAGGGTGGGATTTGTGAAGAAAATGGTTTGAAAAGGGATTTGAGAATTTAATTGAGCATTTGGGAAGTTAAACCTGTGTTAGGATTGACCCATCGCCTAAGGACATCTAATTCCAAGTTGGCAAAAATCCGGGATGTTACAATCTACCCCCCTTAAAACAAAATTTCGTCCCCGAAATTGCCTAAGGGTAATAAGGAAAGATTTAATTATTTCTTTTGCCGAAGTTTTATTGATTTGGAGTTTCTACGCGTGGTAGGGTATATACCAGCTGGTTCATTTTAGTCTACCCCCCTTAAAACTTAATTCTTTATCCATTTCTCATACCCTGATGTTTTGCTATAATTTATTTCTTTACCTATTTGGAGTCTTGACGATAATTCCCACAATTTAGAGTAAGATAGTTGTTTTCATTGTTTGACCAACACGGAGAGACGATAATAGTGGGCTCGATTCCGATACATCGATCAACTACCGGGCTAGGGTAGAAAGCTCGTCGTATCCCTTCCGAATCCTGGTGGATCCTGGTCTTCTGCTCGGCCAAGCAGTGAGTCCATTGGTAGTCACCCAGGATTGAGAATTGGGTCAAGCCGCGAATGTTTCGCAGTTGTATATTTCAGTAACTCCGTAGTCCGATCACTCTAGAAACTAGGGAATGCCCACCACAGGAAGGTTCAAATTGTCTATTTCTAAGGTTGCACTTTTAGGTCTTAGTCTAAGAGAGTCATCATTATTATCTATGTCAAAGGAAATGGTGAATCAAATCTTACTAGATCATCCTAAAACGGTTCCTTATAGTAGAACTTGCTAGGGCTTCTATAATGTTCGCACTCAACGAGCACCGTTTCAATCCTGGGCCAGTGGGGTAGGGTCACCATGTTTCCGCTACGCCACTGTAACGACCTGAAAATTTCCGTACATTGGGCCGAGTACCACCTCGACCAGAAATCACATAGGGTTAAATCCTTTAGAAATTTAACAAAGTTAACTAAGTACTAAACTCGGTTAATCATGAAATCCGTTGGGATCGCTTTAAATACGATCTGCAAGACCCAAAACTTGCAGAATTGGTGACTCTAGGTTACCCTAAAGTCTAGAGCCAAACTCATTACCCGTCTGCTCTCGGGACTGAAACGAAACTTCGTATGAGGTCTAGATCGCACATCGGGAGTCCGATTAACACGAAGCTAAGGAACCAGGACCGCCCCACTGGGCTTGACAATCATCTCAAAAATCAGATGATTCCGATGTCCCACGGCCATTGTTTTCACTCCGGAGCGAGGGAGTGTGAAAAACACTATTTCCATCCAAATGAAAATATCTGGAATAGTGATCTGGCACCTTTCGGTTGCGCGTCAGTATTAAGCAACCTGACCGTCGGAATCAGACCAAATTACACCCTCGGATTAAGAAAAATTTCAGGAACATTTACATGTACTCAGAAATTCTGATCGTGGCCCACGGATCGTTAAACTGAAAGTGGTCCGCCACGTGCGATCTGGGATTCCGATCGAGTCGAAAACGTAATCCCACGTAGATCCGCAGAGGGTGAGCTTAAGTCTGACGTTTGGCTCAAAGAGGGCTACCAGAACACCACTTTTGAGCTTGGAAAGTGGCGAACTGCCTATATATGCAGCCACCCTTGAACCTGAGTCTATTTTGGACATGTTCTAGGCTATAAAAGGGGCTTAGAATAGCCCCTCTCACAGCCATACGAATTTGGGTCCAAACCCTTAGAGAGAAAGAGAGAAAAGAGAGAGAAAGTTGTGGAGATTGAGGCCGATCTTCCTCCTGCTGCTTCCACTCCTCCCACGGCCTACACCGCTCTATTCCAGGGGATTTCCCGGCGGTTTCCACCCCATTTGAAGGTAAGAAACCCTAACCCTAGGTCTGATTTGAGCTTGATTAGTGATATGTTAAGGAAAGACTAATTGAATGCGCTCTTTAGGCTAGGAAACTCCCGTATACGGAAGCACCAACCCTCTTGCTGATTCATTGGAATTCCAAGGGCTGAGGTGAGGACTTTAAGCGTATAAGTTACGGTTTTCAACGCTTTCAATGTCAGATAATGATAGATTCATGATCTGCATGCAAATGCACATGTACAAAGTGCTTTCCGTTTCCTGTTTCGATTAGCGATAAAGAATATGGAATTTTACATACTCTTGATATACGTAGAAATACCGTATACGTATTTTTGTTGAGAAAATGTTTAACATGTTTATTTAATGTTTGATTATATCATGTGTGGATAAAATGCTAGTTTGGCGAAAGGGATCGCAAAAATACATGTTCATGTGTAAATGTCATATATGTGGAAATTGTGTATTCCAGAAATTCCGCATACGTGCGGATTTTGGAAATATAATTGTGATGATTATTTGCCGTATGATTATGATATACACGGGAAAAATACTCTCGAGGCTTAGGGACAGCCCAATCACGAACTTGCCTAACATACGTCATGTATGTTGGAAAAGTGTATTCTAAGTGTTGTATAAGTGCATGTATGTGTACATGTGTATGTACTAGTGCCTTAGATAGGCGCTGATATGGGTTTTCCAACTCCCTTAGAGACATGTAGGACCCCTCCATGCGGTAGTTCACTGCAACCACTTAATTGTAATGCACACACAATTGTATCCCTATGGGGATAGTGCTTTATTACATGTATTACAACATGCTTTGCAACATGCTTGACTTCATGTTTTACTTCATGCTTTATAACATGCCTACTAACATGCTTGTATTGCTTGTTTATCATGCTTTATTTCACCTGCTAACGATGAAAACTGTTTGAGTTTGGGACTATGAATATAGTCCAAACACTCGGTACCAGACTTGTGATTGTGGCTGAGATTCATGTCGCCACAAAGGACGGGTCCGGCGAACCCGAGTCGTACTTCGGTTGGCGATAGTGGTTGGCCACGCGGAGTGCTTTTGCGCTCCATATCGCTCAACTTGTGGTGCGCTCGAGCTAGTCAGGCTCGCCAATGAAACCGAAGTGTAGTTGTGTGTTCATCCTGTTTGGTCACTACTACTTGAACCTACGGTACCAAACTTACCAGTGTGTGATTCCTGTTTAACCATGGTACTTAGATCCGCTAAGACGCATGAGCCTGCAGGGTGGTATGATGGTGGTATGGGACACCGTGGTCGAGCTGTCGGCCTATGCTGGGGCCATGTGCCTCCCCGTAGTGACCATGCGCAACTATCTCGTGAGCCGAATACGGTGGTATGGGACACTGTATTCGAGCTGTCGATACTTCGGCGAGAGCCGAGTACGGTGAGATCTGTGCTCGTGCTGACGGGCGACGAGTCCTCCGTAGTACACCGAGTACACTCCAAGGGTCTGTGATTGGCGACGAGTCTTTCACAGCAACTAGAGTGTGAGTTGAGCCGAGTACGGTGAGATCTGTACTCGAGCTGACGGCTAGTGATTGAGCCGAGTACGGTGAGACCTGTACTCGAGCTGACGGCCAGCAATTGAGCCGCATACGGTGAGATCTGTATCCTCGCTGACGGGTGACGAGCCCTTTGCGATGCCTTCACTACGCTTCTCAAACCATAACATCGATGGGAATAACTAGGATTGACGACCCTAGAATGGATCATGTTTGGGAATGATACAAAAGGGAGGTACCTTAGTTTCCCAATACTGCTGTTTGAAATGGACTAATAAAAACTTGGTAATCATGAGCATCATCGCACCGCATGTGCTTTGTAGATGTGGCGCATGAGGGAGTAAGCATTCGCGAACGTAAGATGATGTCGCTTGAGGGTGGTTTGGCAAGGGCATACAGCATCATGTCATATCATTTTTGCATTTAACAAGAGTAGTTAGAAATGTTTGATTTGTACTGCTTTATCATTACTGCTTGGTTGATTTGATAACATGTTAACTTATGCATTATTGTTCCACTGAGTTAGCTACTCACTCCACGTTACGGGACGGTGTTGTACACACCACCAGACACCAGACTCTGTCGCAGGTTTAGAGGGCGCCTTGGTTCAGGAGCCAGAACCCGACGTTGATGAGGACCAGGAGGAGTTCTCCTTCATGCAGTACTCTGACGGCTACGCCTAGGCCGGCTGCATCGCGGGATTCTCGGGGCCTCTTTTGAGGATGTATTTTGGGTTTTTTTTGACTTACAAACATTACATGTATATTGGTGCTCAGCTAGTACTCATACTCTGGAGTTCAGAAAATTTTGTTACTTTACATACTGAATATAAAATTTCAGTCTTCCGCTGCTTTTTAAATGTAATTGAATTGGAGTATGAATTACTGTTTTGGTTTAATCTCATTCATGTTTATTGCGCTAACTCAGACAACATTTAACTGGCATTGTGTATGTTGCATAAGTGATGCGTTGGAACTCGGGAGTTGGTTCATACTCGACCCCCGAATTTCAGGGCGTAACAAGTTGGTATCAGAGCATGATTTTGATTAAAACTAGACCTGAGTTATGTCCCCACTATGTACGCTGACGCATTATACTTAGGAGGGTGCGCAAAATTTTAGAAACAGTCCTAGAGTCCCCCGATTCACCGTTTGGTGAAATTCGTTAGAAACGTACGCGTTGATCGAGTCTGTACTCGATCCTGACCGCACACACGTGGACTCCAAATCACTCCTTGACCGTCTATTGACGTGTCATGGTCACACTCCACCAAAAATAATTCCTTAAAAATGAGGAAAAATCAGATTGGTTCAGAATTTCTCGGAAACTGACCGTTCTGGAGCCGAACGGAGTCCGTGGGCCCCCCCACGTTAATCTGTTAAGCTTTTTAAACTGAGCCAGGGTGCATTCAGCACCCTGGGCATGTGCCAAGGTGGGCCAGGCCGCGGCAGCGCGGCTCCGGCCAAGTCCGGCCGCGGCGGCGCCGCGGGTCAGGCGGCGCGCCGCCGCCCGGTCGACGTTCTGGTGGGATTCCGGCCATGGGGTTGGTCGGCCCAACCCCCTACACACGCTGGCACGTGCGGTTTTGTGGTTTGATTAGCATAAATAGGGCTGGAGCACCACTCTTTCCATTTCACCCCCCTTTTCAAGCACCTCCACCCCATTTTCGATTTTCTCCAAAAACCCATCCCTCCAACCTCCAAATCTTCCATTTTTCTTCCATATCTCACACATCCCAACCTTCCACAACAGCCCTAGCTTCTCCCTTTCCCCATTTTCTCAAGTTGGAGCTCTCATATCCCTCCTTGGAGCTCAAAATCGGGTAAGATACTAACCCATCCCACTTCCTTCTTGTTTCTTCATCATTTCCTACCTCTTGGGCTCCTCCCACACCCATTGGATTGTTATTTGTGGTGGAGCAAAGAGATCAGTTCCTTAAACCCCATTTTGGGCAAATTTCCATGACCCTCTTTGGTGTGGTGGCCACCATTTTCTCTCTTTCCTCCATCCTATCTCTCATGGGAAAGAGAAAAACCGCGGCTGATGATGCCGACCCAAGTAGGCCAGCCCATTCCCGAAGAAGATCCGACGTCGGGGCCGGCCCAAGCAACGTGCGGGAGTTTAGGTCGAAGCGAGACCTGGATCCCGACCATCCCTCCAGAAATGCTTACCCTATTGGCATGGAATATGGGCGCTTTGCGGGCCGCAAAGTTGTTTTGAAGCTCATGTAGATGAAAGGATGTTCGGGCTACACCCACTGATGGACCGCCTGGTGGACATCGGTTGGAATTCTATGTTTGATGGCCAGTCGCCTGCATGTGAGAACACGGTTCGCACCTTCTATGCTCATATCGTGGACGCATCTGTTGAGCCTCTTCAGTTTACTGTTTCTGTGAGGGGCATTAGACGCACGATTACAGTGGATGAAGTGGCTCGGATCACCAAGCTGCCGCGTGGTCAAGTACACCCCAGTGATAGCTTTTCCAGAAGTGCGCGGGAAAGGATCGCTGCACGCGATATCTCTGTGGTCGCCGGGTTACTTGGAGGAGAGGAAACAGCATTGCGTCGACAAAAATGGCGAGGACCTCCGTTACTCCATCATATTTTCACCTACAACGTGTATCCACGATCGGGTGGTAACCGCACGGAATGTACTCGGTTGATGGTAGACTTCTTGTACAAGATGGGACATGGAGACGACATATGCCTTCCCACGTTCATCCTATCTCAGATTGTGCATGCCGTCGTTCTACCAGGAACGATCTTTCGCTCCCATTTGCCGTCTGATTTGCAGGATGGCTCGTGATGTGGGCTACAGATTGAATATGGAGGATCTTGCACCTGTCCGAATCATAAGTGTGAAACGACACTCAGGAATATGAAGATCGGCCCTCAACAGCGGCAAGCCCGACTCGACGACTCTGGTGATGAGTCGGATAGTGCCGGCGAGGAGAGTGATGAGGAGGGGCTATGATGACATACAGGAAGAAGAACCTGAGGCTCAGGACACCGAGGAGAGTTCACCTCCTATGGCTCAGGGGCATGGTATAGATCGGGATGCTTTTGATGCGCGATTTGCCCGTCTTGAGGAAGGGCAAGCCGCCCTGCAGCAAGAAATTGGACAAGTTCGAGCCAAGCTTGAAGAGACTGACGCCTATATAAAGAGAAGTTTCAAGAAGATGTCCCGTACGTTGAAGGCCATCCTGTGCTGTGCGCAGGATAAGAATGCTCCTCCTCCACCGCCTACTTCGGATGCTTAGTCATCCATGTGTTGTGTGTTGTTGTTTATGTTGGTTATCGCGATAGGCGGTTTATGTTTTTATGTTGTTAATGTAGTAGGTAGTAGCATGCTTTGTATGTTTTCATGTAATGAATGTAATGGCTATCATGTGATTTTCTGTCGTGATTCATTGTCTGTGTCCATGTATTATGACAATTTTGAGTAAATGAAAAGCATGTAGCCTCTTTGTATTGATGATGTGTGGAATGCGTAAGGCCTCATGATGTGTGTTGTGTTATATCTCACAAATGATCTACCCTATGTTGTATAGGGCATGCCGCGGCAGTATACGCGGAGCACGCCACATCTACGTTTGACCGGCTCTATGGACCAGACTCCTTCTGGTAGTGGCGGTCCTACGGACCGTTGATTGGGATCTGATCAGCCTTCTGCTGGTCCTAGTGGTGGACAGCCACCTTACACACACACCCCGGTCGAGAGCAGTATCGGCCGTCATCTGCTGCACAGCATGATTCCCAGGCTGCTCCACAGCCTGATAGATTGGATGCAGATGATGATGATGCATCAGCAGCAGACCAGCAGACAGAAGAAGCAGATGAAGCAGAAGCAGCAGATGAAGCAGCAGGATGAGCATGAGCAGCATAGAGCAGCAGCAGCAGATGACAGCAGCAGATACAGCAGCGCAGCATCAGGATCTGATGGCCACTATTGCTGAGGCCTTGTCCCACGGTGGTGGTGCGGCTCCACCTACTACGTCTGCGCATCCTGAGGAGTATTCTGAGCCTCCTGCGCGATGTGAGGATGCGCCTCTGCCTGCACCCGTTGCACCTCCTACTGGAGATGTCGGTACGCGAGGTCTAGTCAAGCGATTTCAGCGCTTGAGGCCTCCTTCATTTGCGGGTTCTCACAGACCCGAGGAGGCAGAGTTCTGGCTGGACCGCATCTCCAAGATGCTACGGATGTTACATTGCTCTGAGGCAGAGCAGGTTGAGCTGGCTACCTTTATGTTTGAGAGGGAGGCCAGCAGCTTATGGTGGGACAGTGTGCTGCGCACGGTCGCAGTGGACTTCGTGTGGACTTGGGAGGCTTTCGAGTCTCGGTTCCACGAGAAGTATTACCGCAGACATATCGACATGAGCGGGAGGACGAGTTTTTGCGCCTCAGGCAGGGAGGCATGACGGTGACGGAGTATGAGCACCGATTTACCGAGTTGGGCCGCTTTGTCCCGACATCCTCGTCAATGAGCAGATGAGGATGCGACGATTTACTGGAGGCTTGCGACCTACACTGACATACAGTTGAAGCTTTGCTGCCACACTATCCCTACTTATGCAGCACTGGTCCACATGTCTATGACGGCCGAGCAGGATGTGGACCGTCTGGCCGATCACGCTCGGTACTATGGTTGCGAGACCGCGCCAGGATACACAGAGCAGGCCTATTTTAGGCAAGAGGCCTCGAGCCGATTCTCCCCCCAGGGCTGCAGCGCCAGTGCTTCCCATGAGACGCCGGTTGGTGACCTGCACGTTTTGCGGGAAACCAGGACACCCTGCCGAGAGCTGCTTCTCGCGCATGAGGGCTAGCGGATTTGCGCCATAGCAGAGATTGGGTCGCCCTTATCCCCAGGCCATTTCAGCTCCGTCGCTACAGACGCTCCTGCACTCCTTCATTCCGACCTCCTTTTGCCGTTCTTCAGGCCGCCACAGCGACCCCTGGCTCCTCAGCCGAATCGCCAGCAGCAGGCTCGGTGCATACCCTTGTTGCTGAGGCACCAGAGACGTCGATATCGGCACCGACGGCCTTCGAGGGCACGGCTCATATCATGGTACTCCCGTTTCTCTACTGGTGGACCACTGGTCCACTATCTCTATCATTTCATGTGGGGCGGTGAAACGCCTATTTTGCATACTGTTCCCACTAAGGGAACGAGACTCACTACGGCCACCGGGACCTTCTCAGATGTCACACGTTTATGCGAGGAGTTGCGCGATAGATCTGGGTAGCAGCACAGAGCACGTCGACCTTATTGTTGCTCCGCTATGGCACTACGACGTTATACTTGGCATGGATTGGCTCGCCAAGATGAGGGCGGAGATAGATTGCGATGTGCTCGATCGTGACCGCCTATGGACCTGACGGCACAGCGTTCACGTTCTCAGTGCAGGTCAGTTGGCCCTGTCGAGTAGATTGTTATGCTGCATTACTTGTGCCGATTGATGGTCCGACACTGGAGGTTCGCCAGTGGTTAGGGAGTTTGTTGGAGTCTTTAAGACTATCCCTGGTTTACCTCCTCGGCGCGAGATTGACTTTACGATTGACCTTACGCCTGGTGCGATGCCCATCTCGTTGCCGACCTATCTTATGCCTCCATGCGAGTTGGAGGAACTGCGGAAACAGATTGACGAACTTGTAGAGAAAGGCTTTATTCGACCTAGTGTGTCTCCTTGGGGAGCACCTGTGTTGTTCGTGAAGAAGAAGGACGGGTCGCTGCGGTTGTGTATTGATTACCGTAGGTTGAACCAGGTCACGGTGAAGAACAAGTATCCTTTGCCCAGGAAAGATGATCTGTTTGATCAGTTGAGGGGGGCGAAGTATTTCTCGAAGATTGACCTTCAGTCAGGGTACCACCAGTTGCGCGTGAGAGAGGAGGATGTACAGAAGATAGCCTTCAGGACGTGCTTCGGGCACTATGAGTTTTTGGTGATGTCGTTCGGTCTGACGAACGCACCAGCCGTGTTTATGGATTTGATGAACCGGGTATTTCGGCCCTTCCTTTACCGATTCGTCATCGTGTTTATCGATGATATTTTGATATACTCCACGAGTCGGGAGGAGCACGAGGAGCACCTGCGAGCAGTGTTGGGTACGTTGGAGAAGAACCAGTTGTTTGCGCAATACAAGAAGTGCGACTTCTGGCAGGAGGAAGTCAAGTTCCTGGGACATGTTGTGTCCAAGGATGGGATAGCAGTGGACCTTGCTAAGGTAGCCGCGGTTCAGGATTGGCAGCAGCCTGAGTCGGTTACTGAGGTGAGGAGTTTCCTTGGTCTGGCTGGGTATTACAGACGTTTCATTCGGGATTTCTCGAAGATCGCCAGGCCATTGTCGCAGTTGACTCGGAAGGACCTGAAGTTCGCCTGGAATGAGAAGGCGGAGGTAGCTTTTAAGGAGCTGAAGGACAAGTTGACGTCCGCCCCTGTGCTAGTATTTCCAGAGCAAGGGGTGAAGTACACGGTATATACTGACGCGTCTCGCGTTGGTTTGGGTTGTGTGCTGATGCAGAAGGATAGGATGATTTCGTATGCCTCGAGACAATTAAGGAAGCACGAGGAAAATTACCCTACACATGACCTGGAGTTGGCAGCGGTCATCTTTGCATTGAAGCTCTGGAGACATTACATCTACGGAGAGGAGTTCGAGCTTTTCTGCGACCACAAGAGCCTTAAGTATATATTCACGCAGCGAGACTTGAATATGAGACAGCGCCGATGGATGGAGACCTTGAAGGACTTCAAGTTCAAAGTTTCCTACCATCCTGGCAAGGCTACCTTGTGGCAGACGCGTTGAGCCGCAAGAAGGCGATTGCATTTGCGGCACCGCTGATGATAGCCGAGTGGGACATGATGGAGTTTGTGCGCGACTTCGAGCAGAGACTCACTGTCGAGGAGCCTTTTGAGTGTGTTGCGCACGTTCGGGCGCGGCCACTTATGGACGACAGGATTGTTGAGGCCCAAAGGGGCGATATATGGCTATCTGAGCTTCGAGAGCAGGCTAGCGACGCCGTGGACTCCGAGTGGAGAGTTGGTTCTGATGGGGGTTTACGATTCCGTGTCCGCCTATGTGTTCCTGATGTGGCTGACTTGAGACGCGAGCTTCTCGAGTCTGCCCATAACTCGAAGCTTGCGATGCATCCTGGTAGCACGAAGATGTACCAGGATATGAGACAGACTTACTGGTGGGACAACATGAAGGCCCACATCGCTGAGTATGTATCTCGGTGTCTGACGTGCCAGCAGGTCAAGGCAGAACATCGCCGGCCTCCTGGACTGCTTCAGCCCATGCCTATAGCGGAGTGGAAGTGGGACTTCATCTCCATGGACTTCATATCAGGGCTGCCGAAGATGAGGAAGGGACACGATTCTATTTGGGTGATTGTGGACCGGTTGACCAAATCGGCCCATTTCCTCCCTATCAGAGTTACGAACTCTGCAGACGAGCTGGCTAGACTGTATATCAGAGAGATCGTCCGTCTGCATGGAGTTCCCTTAGAGATCGTGTCGGACAGAGACACGCGATTCACATCCATCTTCTGGACTCGTATCTAGGAGGCGATGGGTGTGAAGTTGAAGTTCAGTACGGCGTTTCATCCTCAGACTGATGGGCAGACAGAGCGGGTAAATCAGGTTCTGGAGGATATGTTGAGAGCATGTGTGTTGGACTTCAAGGACAGTTGGGATGACTGTCTTCCTTACGCAGAGTTCGCCTACAACAACAGCTTCCAGGCGAGTATTGGTATGACACCATATGAGGCCCTGTATGGTCGTCCTTGCAGAGCACCGCATTGCTGGGCTGAGGTTGGCGAACGTAGCTTGATTGGCCCAGAGTTGGTCCAGACGACTACAGAGAAGATTGATATCATCAGGCGTCGATTACTCACAGCGCAGAGCAGACAGAAGAGTTACGCCGATACGAGGCGGCGGCCGCTGGAGTTCGAGGTCGGGGATCATGTGTTCCTTCGAGTTTCCCCTATGAAGGGAGTCCTTCGGTTTGGAAAGAAGGGGAAGCTCACACCGAGGTTTATCGGTCCATTTCAGATACTGGATCGAGTGGGTGATGTGGCGTATCGTCTCGCCTTGCCTACGCCGCTTGCTTCTGTACACAACGTATTTCATGTCTCTATGCTGAAGAAGTACGTTCCTGATCCTACGCATATGCCTCGAGACAATTAAGGAAGCACGAGGAGAATTACTCTACACATGACCTGGAGTTGGCAGCGGTCATCTTTGCATTGAAGCTCTGGAGACATTACCTCTACGGAGAGGAGTTCGAGCTTTTCTGCGACCACAAGAGCCTTAAGTATATATTCACGCAGCGAGACTTGAATATGAGACAGCGCCGATGGATGGAGACCTTGAAGGACTTCAAGTTCAAAGTTTCCTACCATCCTGGCAAGGCTAACCTTGTGGCAGACGCGTTGAGCCGCAAGAAGGCGATTGCATTTGCGGCACCGCTGATGATAGCCGAGTGGGACATGATGGAGTTTGTGCGCGACTTCGAGCAGAGACTCACTGTCGAGGAGCCTTTTGAGTGTGTTGCGCACGTTCGGGCGCGGCCACTTATGGACGACAGGATTGTTGAGGCCCAAAGGGGCGATATATGGCTATCTGAGCTTCGAGAGCAGGCTAGCGACGCCGTGGACTCCGAGTGGAGAGTTGGTTCTGATGGGGGTTTACGATTCCGTGTCCGCCTATGTGTTCCTGATGTGGCTGACTTGAGACGCGAGCTTCTCGAGTCTGCCCATAACTCGAAGCTTGCGATGCATCCTGGTAGCACGAAGATGTACCAGGATATGAGACAGACTTACTGGTGGGACAACATGAAGGCCCACATCGCTGAGTATGTATCTCGGTGTCTGACGTGCCAGCAGGTCAAGGCAGAACATCGCCGGCCTCCTGGACTGCTTCAGCCCATGCCTATAGCGGAGTGGAAGTGGGACTTCATCTCCATGGACTTCATATCAGGGCTGCCGAAGACGAGGAAGGGACACGATTCTATTTGGGTGATTGTGGACCGGTTGACCAAATCGGCCCATTTCCTCCCTATCAGAGTTACGAACTCTGCAGACGAGCTGGCTAGACTGTATATCAGAGAGATCGTCCGTCTGCATGGAGTTCCCTTAGAGATCGTGTCGGACAGAGACACGCGATTCACATCCATCTTCTGGACTCGTATCTAGGAGGCGATGGGTGTGAAGTTGAAGTTCAGTACAGCGTTTCATCCTCAGACTGATGGGCAGACAGAGCGGGTAAATCAGATTTTGGAGGATATGTTGCGAGCATGTGTGTTGGACTTCAAGGACAGCTGGGATGACTGTCTTCCATACGCAGAGTTCGCCTACAACAACAACTTCCAGGCGACTATTGGCATGGCGCCTTATGAGGCTTTATATGGTCGACCTTGTAGGGCACCGCACTGTTGGGCAGAGGTCGGCGAGCGTATCCTGATTGGCCCGGAGTTGGTCCAGACGACTACAGAGAAGATTGATATCATCAGGCGTCGATTACTCACAGCGCAGAGCAGACAGAAGAGTTACGCCGATACGAGGCGGCGGCCGCTGGAGTTCGAGGTCGGGGATCATGTGTTCCTTCGAGTTTCCCCTATGAAGGGAGTCCTTCGGTTTGGAAAGAAGGGGAAGCTCACACCGAGGTTTATCGGTCCATTTCAGATACTGGATCGAGTGGGTGATGTGGCGTATCGTCTCGCCTTGCCTACGCCGCTTGCTTCTGTACACAACGTATTTCATGTCTCTATGCTGAAGAAGTACGTTCCTGATCCTACGCATATCATCAGATGGGAGCAGGTACAGTTGAGTGAGGATGCTACGTACGAGCTGCGCCCGACGCGTATCCTTGATAGGAAGGAGCAGGTACTACGTAGCAAGGTCATCCCACTTGTGAAGGTGCTTTGGACACATCATTCCGAGGAGGAAGCTACCTGGGAGACTGAGGCCGAGGTCAGAAAGAACTACCCTCAGATTCTCGAGGACTACGAAAAGGTATAAATTTCGAGGACGAAATTTTTTGTTTAAGGGGGGTAGATTGTAACGACCTGAAAATTTCCGTACATTGGGCCGAGTACCACCTCGACCAGAAATCACATAGGGTTAAATCCTTTAGAAATTTAACAAAGTTAACTAAGTACTAAACTCGGTTAATCATGAAATCCGTTGGGATCGCTTTAAATACGATCTGCAAGACCCAAAACTTGCAGAATTGGTGACTCTAGGTTACCCTAAAGTCTAGAGCCAAACTCATTACCCGTCTGCTCTCGGGACTGAAACGAAACTTCGTATGAGGTCTAGATCGCACATCGGGAGTCCGATTAACACGAAGCTAAGGAACCAGGACCGCCCCACTGGGCTTGACAATCATCTCAAAAATCAGATGATTCCGATGTCCCACGGCCATTGTTTTCACTCCGGAGCGAGGGAGTGTGAAAAACACTATTTCCATCCAAATGAAAATATCTGGAATAGTGATCTGGCACCTTTCGGTTGCGCGTCAGTATTAAGCAACCTGACCGTCGGAATCAGACCAAATTACACCCTCGGATTAAGAAAAATTTCAGGAACATTTACATGTACTCAGAAATTCTGATCGTGGCCCACGTACCGTTAAACTGAAAGTGGTCCGCCACGTGCGATCTGGGATTCCGATCGAGTCGAAAACGTAATCCCACGTAGATCCGCAGAGGGTGAGCTTAAGTCTGACGTTTGGCTCAAAGAGGGCTTACCAGAACACCCCTTTTGAGCTTGGAAAGTGGCGAACTACCTATATATGCAGCCACCCTTGAACCTGAGTCTATTTTAGACATGTTCTAGGCAATAAAAGGGGCTTAGAACAGCCCCTCTCACAGCCATACGAATTTGGGTCCAAACCCTTAGAGAGAAAGAGAGAAAAGAGAGAAAGTTGTGGAGATCGAGGCCGATCTTCCTCCTGCTGCTTCCACTCCTCCCACGGCCTACACGCTCTATTCCAGGGGATTTCCCGGCGGTTTCCACCCCATTTGAAAGTAAGAAACCCTAACCCTAGGTCTGATTTGAGCTTGATTAGTGATAGGTTAAGGAAAGACTAATTGAATGCGCTCTTTAGGCTAGGAAACTCCCGTATACGGAAGCACCAACCCTCTTGCTGATTCATTGGAATTCCAAGGGCTGAGGTGAGGACTTTAAACGTATAAGTTACGGTTTTCAACGCTTTCAATGTCAGATAATGATAGATTCATGATCTGCATGCAAATGCACATGTACAAAGTGCTTTCCGTTTCCTGTTTCGATTAGCGATAAAGAATATGGAATTTTACATACTCTTGATATACGTAGAAATACCGTATACGTATTTTTGTTGAGAAAATGTTTAACATGTTTATTTAATGTTTGATTATATCATGTGTGGATAAAATGCTAGTTTGGCGAAAGGGATCGCAAAAATACATGTTCATGTGTAAATGTCATATATGTGGAAATTGTGTATTCCAGAAATTCCGCATACGTGCGGATTTTGGAAATATAATTGTGATGATTATTTGCCGTATGATTATGATATACACGGGAAAAATACTCTCGAGGCTTAGGGACAGCCCAATCACGAACTTGCCTAACATACGTCATGTATGTTGGAAAAGTGTATTCTAAGTGTTTGTATAAGTGCATGTATGTGTACATGTGTATGTACTAGTGCCTTAGATAGGCGCTGATATGGGTTTTCCAACTCCCTTAGAGACATGTAGGACCCCCTCCATGCGGTAGTTCACCGCAACCACTTAATTGTAATGCACACACAATTGTATCCCTATGGGGATAGTGCTTTATTACATGTATTACAACATGCTTTGCAACATGCTTGACTTCATGTTTTACTTCATGCTTTATAACATGCCTACTAACATGCTTGTATTGCTTGTTTATCATGCTTTATTTCACCTGCTAACGATGAAAACTGTTTGAGTTTGGGACTATGAATATAGTCCAAACACTCGGTACCAGACTTGTGATTGTGGCTGAGATTCATGTCGCCACAAAGGACGGGTCCGGCGAACCCGAGTCGTACTTCGGTTGGCGATAGTGGTTGGCCACGCGGAGTGCTTTTGCGCTCCATATCGCTCAACTTGTGGTGCGCTCGAGCTAGTCAGGCTCGCCAATGAAACCGAAGTGTAGTTGTGTGTTCATCCTGTTTGGTCACTACTGCTTGAACCTAGGGTACCAAACTTACCAGTGGTGATTCCTGTTTAACCATGGTACCTAGATCCGCTAAGACGCATGAGCCGGGCATGGTGGTATGGGACACCGTGGTCGAGCTGTCGGCCTATGCTGGGGCCATGTGCCTCCCCGTAGTGACCATTGCGCAACTATCTCGTGAGCCGAATACGGTGGTATGGGACACTGTATTCGAGCTGTCGATACTTCGGCGAGAGCCGAGTACGGTGAGATCTGTGCTCGTGCTGACGGGCGACGAGTCCTCCGTAGTATCACCGAGTACACTCCAAGGGTCTGTGATTGGCGACGAGTCTTTCACAGCAACTAGAGTGTGAGTTGAGCCGAGTACGGTGAGATCTGTACTCGAGCTGACGGCTAGTGATTGAGCTGAGTACGGTAAGACCTATACTCGAGCTGACGGCCAGCAATTGAGCCGCATACGGTGAGATCTGTATCCGCGCTGACGGGTGACGAGCCCTTTGCGATGCCTTCACTACGCTTCTCAAACCATAACATCGTATGAGAATAACTAGGATTGACGACCCTAGAATGGATCATGTTGGGAATGATACAAGGGAGGTACCTTAGTTTCCCAATACTGCTGTTTGAAATGGACTAATAAAAACTTGGTAATCATGAGCATCATCGCACCGCATGTGCTTTGTAGATGTGGCGCACTGAGGGAGTAAGCATTCGCGAACGTAAGATGATGTCGCTTGAGGGTGGTTTGGCAAGGGCATACAGCATCATGTCATATCATTTTTGCATTTAACAAGAGTAGTTAGAAATGTTTGATTTGTACTGCTTTATCATTACTGCTTGGTTGATTTGATAACATGTTAACTTATGCATTATTGTTCCACTGAGTTAGCTACTCACTCCCACGTTACGGGACGGTGTTGTACACACCAACCAGACTCTGTCGCAGGTTTAGAGGGCGCCTTGGTTCAGGAGCCAGAGCCCGACGTTGATGAGGACCAGGAGGAGTTCTCCTTCATGCAGTACTCTGACGGCTACGCCTAGGCCGGCTGCATCGCGGGATTCTCGGGGCCTCTTTGAGGATGTATTTTGGGTTTTTTTGACTTACAAACATTACATGTATATTGGTGCTCAGCTAGTACTCATACTCTGGAGTTCAGAAAATTTTGTTACTTTACATACTGAATATAAAATTTCAGTCTTCCGCTGCTTTTAAATGCAATTGAATTGGAGTATGAATTACTGTTTTGGTTTAATCTCATTCATGTTTATTGCGCTAACTCAGACAACATTTAACCGGCATTGTGTATGTTGCATAAGTGATGCGTTGGAACTCGGGAGTTGGGTTCATACTCGACCCCCGAATTTCAGGGCGTTACAGCCACCTAGATCAAAGAGGTGTAATTTAAGACCTATCCTTGACATGAAATGGGAAATACATTGGTCTTCCTTCCATCGATGCTGTGTACTATGATATTGGTACCTATGGTCATAGAAAGGAGTTAAAGATGACGGTATCGTGGTTGATTTCAGGGACAAGTGTGAGTCTATGGCAAGATGCCTAATCCTACCAAGGAGTTTTGTCGCGGTCCAGACTGATCCTATTTAATCATGCTAGCTTAACAGGCAGGTTATCTTCCTTCATTCATATGGACAAAATGTATGCCGACATGGCATGTAATTTGGGACCTAGTTCCTAACTATTTGTTGCCCATTTGGGTAATTCCTTGGGCCTAAAAGACAAAGTCGCTATCGGCTATATACTCCTAATACTTCTCAAAGACGAAGTTATAAACTTTTGGTTGCAAGTGGTTCGGCCAACACGGAAGAAATGTTGTGTAGTGGGTCTGAGCCGGATACATGGACCTTCTGCCTCGCGAAGACAGAAAATCGTCGTATTAGTTCTTAATCCTAGTTGATCCCGACCTTCTACTTGATCAGAGCATAGAGTTCATTGGTCACCACCAGGATTGAGAATTCGATTCAGACCGCGAGTACCTCGCTTATATGTAGTTTTTCTACTCCGTGTTCCCGATTGTACTAAGTCCTTGATGTAACGACCCGTGAATTTCCGTACATTGGCTCGAGTACCACCTCGACCAGAAATCAATTAGGATTAAATCCTTTAGAAATTTAACAAAGTTAACTAAGTACTAAACTCGGTTAGCCATGAAATCCGTTGGGATCGCTTTAAGTATGATCTGCAAGACCCAAAACTTGCAAAACAAGTGACTCTAGGTTACCCTAAAGTTTAGAACCAAACTCATTACCCGGCTGCTCTCAGGAATGAAACGAAACTTCGTATTAGGTCTAGATCGCACATCGGGAGTCCGACTAACACGAAGCTAAGGAACTAGGACCGCCCCACTGGGCTTGACAATCATCTCAAAAATCAGATGATTCCGATGTCCCACGGCCATTCGTTTCGATCCGGAGCGAGGGAGTGTGAAAAACACTATTCCCATCCTAACATAAATATCAGGAATAGTGATCTGGCATCATTCGGTTGCGCGTCAGTATTAAGCAACCTGACCGTCAGAATCAGACCAAATTGCACCCTCAGATTAAGAAAAATTTCAGGAACATTTACATGTACTTGGAATTTCTGATCGTGGCCCACTGACCGTTAAACTGAAAGTGGTCCGCCACGTGCGATCTGGGAATCCGATCGAGTCGAAAACGTAATCCCACGTAGATCCATAGATGGTGAGCTTAAGTCTGACGTTTGGCTCAAGGAGGGCCACCAGAACCTCCCTTTTGAGCTGGAAAAGTGGCGAAATGCCTATATAAGCAGTCACCCTTGAACCTGAGTCTGTTTTGGGGAGGTTTTTGGCTATAAAAGGAGCTTAGAACAGCCCCTCTCACAGCCATACGAATTTGGGAGAAAAACCCTAGAGAGAGAGAGAAAAGAGAGAGAATAGCTTGAAATTTGTGGGAGATCTTCCTCCTGCTGCTTTCATTCATCACACGGCCTACACCGCCTCATTCCAGGCGCTTTCCCGACGGTATCCACTCCGTTCTAAGGTGAGAAACCCTAACCCTAGGTCTGATTTGATGTAGAGTCGTTGTAGGTTATGTAAAGGCTAACCGATTCCGCTCTTTAGGCTAAAAAACTCCCGTATACAGAAGCTCTACTACCCTTGCTGATTCGTTGGGATTCCAAGGGCAAAGGTGAGGACTTTAAGTGTATAAGTTACGGTTTTCAACGCTTTCAATGTCAGATAATGATAGATTCATGATCTGCTTATAAATGCACATGTACAAAGTGCTTTCCGTTTCCTGTTTCGATTGACATTGTAGAATATGGAATTTCACATACTCTAGGTATACGTAGAAATATCGTATAAGTATTTTTTTCGGGAAAATGTTTGACATGTTTATTTAATGTATGATTATATAGTATATGGATAAAATACGAGTTTGGCAAAAGGAATCGCTGAAATACATGTTCATTTGTAAATGTCAAGTATGTTGAAATTGTGAATTCTAGAAATACCGCATATGTGCAAATTTTGGAAATATAATTGTCATGATTAATTGTTGTATGAATACGGTATACGTGGATAAAATAACCGCTTGGCGAAAGAATAGCCCTAATACGCGTTTTGCTAACATACGTCATGTATGTTGGAATAACGTATTCCAAGTGTTTGTGTAAATGCTCGTGTGTGTAAATGTTCATGTATTAGTGCCTTAGAGAGGTGCCGATATGGGATTTCCGACTCCTTTAGAGACATGTAGGATCCCCTCCATGTGGTGGTTCACTATAACTACTCACTTGAGATGTGTATGTAATTGTATCCCTATCTGTATAGTGCTTTACACCATGCTTCACAACATGCTTTACAATATGCTTTACTTCATGCTTATAACATGCCTGCTAACTTGCTTGTATTGCTTGTTTATCATGCTTTACTCCACATGATATTGATGAGAACTGTTTGAGTTTGGGACTATGTCTATAGTCCAAACATTCGGTACCAGACTTGAGATTGTGGCTGAGATTCATGTCGCCACAAAGGATGTGTCTGGCGAACCCGAGTCGTACTTCGGTTGGCGATAGTGGTTGGCCACACGGAGTGCTTTTGCACTCCATATCGCCCGACTTGTGGTGCGCTCGAGGTAGTCAGGCTCGTCAAGTAAACCGAAATGTATACTTGTGTTCACCATGTTTGGTCGCTACTGCTTGAACCTAGGGTACCAAACTTACCAGTGGCGATCCCGTTAACCATGGTACCTCGATCCGCTAAGACGCATGAGCCGGGCATGGTAGTATGGGACACCGTGGTCGAGCTGTCGGCCTACGCTGGGGCCTTGTGCCTCCCCGTAGTGACCATTACGCAACCAAACTCGTGAGCCGAATATGGTGGTATGGGACACTGTATTCGAGCTGTCGATACTTACGGCGAGAGCCGAGTACGGTGAGACCTGTGCTCGTGCTGACGGGCGACGAGTCCTCCGTAGTATCATCGAGTATACTCCAAGGGTCTGTGATTGGCGACGAGTCTTTCACAGCAACTAGAGTATGAGTTGAGCCGAGTACGGTGAGACCTGTACTCGAGCTGACAGCTAGTGATTGAGCCGAGTACGGTGAGACCTGTACTCGAGCTGACAGCCAGCAATTGAGCCGCATACGGTGAGATCTGTATCCGCGCTGACGGGTGACGAGCCCTTTGCGATGCCTTCACTACGCTTCTCAAACCATAATATCGTATGAGATTAACTAGGATTGACGACCCTAGAATGGATCATGTTTGGGAATGATACAAGGGAGGTACCTTAGTTTCCCAAATACTGCTGTTTGAAATGGACTAATAAAAACTTGGTAATCATGAGCATCATCGCACCGCATGTGCTTTGTAGATGTGGCGCACTGAGGGAGTAAGCATTCACGAACGTAAGATGATGTCGCTTGAGGGTGGTTTGGCAAGGGCATACAGCATCATGTCATTTCATTTTCGCACTTAACAAGAGTAGTTAGAAATGTTTGATTTGTACTGCTTTATCATTACTGCTTGATTGAATTGATAACATGTTAACCTATGCTTTATTGTTCCACTGAGTTAGCTACTCACTCCCACGTTACGGGATGGTGTTTGCAACACCCACCAGACTCTATCACAAGTGTAGATGGTGCCTCGGTTCAGGAGCCGGAGCCTGACTTCGATGAGGATCAGGAGGAGTACTCCTTTATGCAGTATTCTGATGGCTTTGCTTAGGCCGGCTGCATCGCGGGATTTTCAGGGCTTCCCTTGAGGATTGTATTTTGATTTTTGACTTAGAAACAATACATGTATATTGGTACTCAGTTAGTACTCATACTCTGGAGTTCATAAAATTTTGTTACTTTACATACTTTGAATATAAAATTTCAGTCTTCCGCTTGCCTTTATACAATTGAACTGGAGTATGAATTACTGTTTTGGTATAATCTCATTCATGTTTATTGCGCTAACTCAGACAACATTTAACCAGCATTGTGTATGTTGCATAAGTGATGCGTTAGAACTCGGGAGTTGAGTTCATACTAGACCCCCGAATTTCAGGGCGTTACACTTGAGAAGGCGATTCTAAGGGATGTATTGATTGTACCTAACATTAAATCCAAGAGATATATAGGTTTTCTCTAAGCGTGAATAGTTACTAATCAAACAAGCCTCCTAAGAGTCGTTAAATAAGCCTATGAGTACCGAGGGGATTCAACAAAGGAACGGGGTCTCGTTCCAACCTATTCAAGCTAACTAACTACGTCCATCACTCAATTATCTTAGCATTGTTAGTCGTTTATATTTCTTAGTCTAATCAGCAGCCTAGGCTCAACGTATGCGTAGCGGTAATCCACTAGTTGTGATCCAAAGTCTATGCCTCTACGCTAGATGATTTCACTTCATTTCTAATACAAGGAAGGGTTTTGTCACTTAGGGTCAAAGTTGTCTAATTGGAACTGAGTTGCCTGTAGTTGAATTTAACTACGCCCGAGCATTTCACATATGCTCATACTAGCTAAGAGGATCCTAAGGTTCACGTTATTAATTTGTTGGATTTCCTCTACGGTCAGGTCTGTCGAAATCTAGGAGCACTACTCTAGGTCCAAAACTCCAAGGGTCTATTTGCCAAACAACCATTCACTCCAAAAGCTTAAGCTATCAGAGTGCGGTGGGTTAATGTATATCAAGGGACTTTATCACTTCAACACTATTTGGCCAGTGGTCATAAGTTGTATTAAATGGGACTGCATTACTAATTCTACTTTGGGATTGGGAATGGCATGTTTGGTAGGAGGGTGGGTGGGATAAAAATTAATTTTATAGGCTTTGGAAAATGAGCCTCGTGTGGGAAAGCGCGAGATGGGAGTTCCAAATCCCAGGATAATGAACTTCTAAGTGTTATTTGAAAAGAAATCTCGGAATTTACTTTTAATTGCGTACATTCTAAACATGGTGTCGAAAAACATGGGATACACCCAATCTAGGGACCATACCTACACATACATTTATTAGTACTTATACAATTCTATTCACCTAACTCACCTAATGCAGTTTGACCGAACGGGCCCTAAAGGGAGAAAAGGGGCTGGAGTTTTGGTTCTCCATAGATTTGGTTCTCATCAGGGGTTGTAGAGGCCCAACTGACAAGAAAGAAAGAAAGGAAAATGAAGAAAATGGATGGGTTAGAGGGCTTGCCCGATTTTGAGCTCCAAGTGGGCGTGTGGGAGTCCAAATGAGGGAAACGAAGAAGGTAGGGAGGAAGGGACTGTTGTGGATGATGAGAATGAATGGGTTGTGGTCGAAATCAACAGATAGGACGATCGGAAGGGCGGTTTTGAAGAGAAACAGCCAGTTTGGAGAGAGAAAATGGCTTGGAGGGGAGGTTTGTGAAGGAAGTGGTGCTTGGGAGGGTTTTCGATGGAGGGGACATGCATCAGGGGGGTCCCACAACCCCCAAACTTGGTCGGCCCGAGCCGCGGGCCCGACCCAACCAAAAAATCGGCGAGGCCTCGCCAAAATTTTTTGCAATTTTTGAAATGGGGCCACACGGTTGTGATCCTCCAGTCCCCTGGGCCCCAAAAATCACTGGGTCCCACCTTGGATCCCTCCGGAAGTGCTCCGTTTGGCCCCCCGATCCCGATTCACTCCATTTCGGGTAGTTTCGAGATAATTGGACGTAACTTGCAATCCGGAATGAGTTATCTGACGTAAAATATATGAATTTGGGGTAGAACAAGCTAATGAAGCCAACCAACCCCGCTATGCCAAGTTGCGCAGCCCGGAATTGCGAGAAAACCCTCCGATTGACGGTCATTTCCCCATGTCAATTTTGTTTTACTAAAATAGTAGTTTTCGCTTGATTACTCTTCCTCCGTTGGGTTTTAGGAGTTGCGCTCATCGCGCAAAGAGCTTAGAATAATTAGGAGAATGGTTTGGTGAAGCCAAATAGGACACTTATTATTTTTTGGCCGAAAACCTTGCGCACTAGTAGACATCACGACCTTATAGTAAGTCACAAATTCTAGGAGTTTTAGTTGTAGTTTGTTTCTGATTTCATTCTCATTACTTGGTATCCATATTTAAAGGGTAGTGAACTCATTTTTAGTCATTCATTAATCAATTTTGAATTTATTAGAATTTATTTCTATTTTCTGCTTTCTTTCCTCGTGGATTTGAGAAGTCGCTGTGAGGAGTCCAGAGAAGCTCCGAGGATTCGTAGTAGTTATCCTCATCACATTTATCCCGTATTCTATCTATTTTCAACGGTTGGGGTAATCTAGATGATTGTAATCTAGAATCATCTATAGATGGCCTAGAAGTGATTTGGGATCGACTCGTGCGATCAGGATCGAGTACAAACCCGATCAAAACGCCCATTTTCGATGAACTTCGCCAAATGGCGAAATCGGGATACCTATGACTGTTTCTATGTTCCGTCGCTCCCTCCTAAGTCAGAGTGCATCAGTGTGTGTCGTGTGACCATAACCCAGGTCCGGTTTAATCCAAATCATGCTCTGATACCATCTTGTAATGCCCTGAAAATCGGGGGTCGAGCATAAACTCAACTCCCGAGTTCCAGAACATCACTTATGCAACAAAATGAATGATGATTGAATGTTGACTGTATTCGTGCATTGAACATGAGTGAGATTAAGCCAAAACAACATATCATACTCCAGAGAGTTAAATTTGCAAGCAGAAGACTGTGATAGATAGATGAAATATATAAACTATGATGAGTCTCCAGAGTGTGATAACATTACCAGGTTAATTACAAGTGCAGTTCTAAAATATACCAAATGTGAGGAAGTGTAATGTCTCCTATCCCAAGTACCATAGCCCCGTCAATACAATATCAGGTCTTCATTGACCTGCCAGAGAGATACAGATAGAAGAACTCCTCCTATCATCATAAAGTAGTCCGGCTCTGCTTCACAAGCATCGCCATCACCTGAAACTCAACAAATCCGATTGGTGTGTACAACATCGTCCCGTAACGTGGGAGTGAGTGATCAACTCAGTGGAACAATAAAGCATAGGTTAACATGTTATCAATTCAATCAAGCATTAATGATAAAGCAGTACAATCAAACAAGTTTAACTACTCTTATTAAATGCAAGTATGAAATGACATGATAATGTATGCCCTTGCCAAACCACCCTCATGCGACATCATCTTACGTTCGCGAATGCATAAATCCCTCAGTGCTCCACATCTACTAGGCACATGCGGTGCCATGATGCGCATGATTTCCGAGTTGTTATTAGTCCGTTTCAAACAGCAGTATTGGGAAACTAAGGTACCTCCCTTGTATCATTCCCAAACATGATCCATTATAGGGCCGTCAATCCTAGTTAATATCATACGGTGTTATGGTTTGAGAGGCATAGCGAAGGCATCACAAAGGGCTTGTCACCCGTCAGCACGGATACAGATCTCACCGTATGCGGCTCAATTGCTGACCGTCAGCTCGAGTACAGGTCTCACCGTACTCGGCTCAATCACTAGCCGTCAGCTCGAGTACAGGTTTCACCGTACTCGGCTCCACTCATACTCTAGATGCTGTGAAAGACTCGTCGCCTATACTCCAAGATACTACAGAGGACTCGTCGCTCGTCAGCACGAGTACAGGTCTCACCGTACTCGGTTCTCGCCGTAAGTATCGACAGCTCGAATACAGTGTCCCATACCACCGTATTCGGTTCACGAGTTGGTTGCTCAATGGTCACTACGGGGAGGCACGTAACCCTAGTGTAGGCCGACAGCTCGACCACGGTGTCCCATACCACCATGTCCGGCTCATGAGTCTTAGCGGATCGAGGTACCATGGTTAAAAGGGATTTCACTGGTAAGTTTGGTACCTTAGGTTTAAGCAGTAGCGTCCAAATATGGTGAACATACATAAGACAGATCGGGTTACTTGACGAGCTCGGCTAGCTCGAGTGCACAACAAGTTGAACGACATGAAGTGCATAAGCACTTCGGGTGGCCAACCACTATCGTCAACCGAAGTACGACTCGGGTTCATCGAACACATCTTACGTGGCAAATGAAACTCAGCCACGAATTCAATTCTGGTACCGATTGTCTGGACTATAATCATAGCCCCAACCACAATCAATTGTAGATAGATAAAGCAGTAATGGATCAGGATTCAAATCATACAATCAAAGTCTGGTATTATCCGTTTAGGGCTGCCAGGGCTGTTGCACGCGCTCGTTGCTCCGTTCCCCCATCACCCATGACGGATCATACAACGTAAATATAAATTTAAACTATGCATTACATAGTTAAAATCATAAAGCAGTTGAGCATGTTATGAATCACAACACAAGCATGAGTTTGTACATGTTCAATTCGTAATCACACAACTATCAAAGGAGATCATACACATAGTTAAAAAAGGTTGAGAATCATATCTCAACACCCTTATACATTACAATTTGCTAACTACTACTCATTCAGACATTTCAAGAAACACTTGAACTACATACATCACATACATGACATATGTTGATCACATAGGTATTAGGCCAAATCCTTCTACTAGGGAGCTACCCCAATTATAACACGCGTGCACCCACGACTGATAGTCATGGCAAGCATGGGTCTAAGTTCTATATTCATTCAGTCATTTCCACAAACACTTAGACTACACACTTTAACATATGTAGTGTATTGATCGTGGCGTGATTTAGGGCAAATCCTTTCGTCAAGGGGTTGACTAGTACATTTCAATCATGTTCTTACATTCAATACACATGACAAACATAAATCATAAATCCATATTTAGTCATTTCAACAAACTCTTAGAATACACTATTCCATCATACATGTGTATGTTAGCAAACATGTATTAGGGCAAACTCTTTCGCCAAACTAGTAATTTACGCATGTATAATATATTTATACAACAAATAATCATGGCAAACACATCTCCAAATACATACGTATACGGTACTTTCTACAATATAGTATTTCTACATACATAGTGTATATTAGTAGAACATGTATTTGGACGAACCCTTTCGCCAAATTAGTATTTTATCCATATATCATATATTCATACAACAATTAATCATGTCAAACACATTTCCAAAATTTATACGTATACGGTATTTTCTACAAATACCTAGAATATGTAAAATTTCATAATCTACATCTTTAATCGAAACAGAAAACAGAAAGCACTTTGTACATGTGCAATTGTGTGCAGATCATGAATCTATCATTATCTGCCATTGAAAGCGTTGAAAACCATAACATATACATCTAAAGTCCGCACCTTTTGTCGTAGAATCGCAACGGAATCGATAGGTTTGTCTAGCTTCCGTATACGACAACTAGGCAACCTAAAGAAGGAAATAGGTTAGCTATTTCAGAACCTACAACTATCAAATCCCCCAAACAGGTTAGGGTTAGAGTTTATTACCTAGAAATGACACCGGAATCGCCGGGAAAGCGACAAGAATGAGGTGGTTAAGCACCGATAGCAGCAGGGTAGAGCGGCGGGGAGATCTTCCCACAACTCCCACACTTTCTCTTCCTTTTCCCTCTCTCAAATCTCAAATTCGTATGGCTGCCATGAGAGAGGGTTTAAGGTCCTTATATAGTCTCAAAACTCACCGAAATAGACTCGGGAACAAAGTATACTTAGGTTATGTCCAAAGCGGACCTATTCCGTCTCAACGGAGCACTTCTGGCGGGCCTCCTTGAGCCAAAGGTCGGACTTAAGCTCTCAACGCATGGATCTACGTGGGATTACACTTTCGACTCGATCGGATTCCCAGATCGCACGTGGCGGACCATTTTCAGTTCAACGGTTGGTGGGGCACAATCCGAAATTCCAAGTACATGTAAATGTTCCTGAAATTTTTCCTGATCCGAGGGTGTAATCTGGTCTGATTCTGACGGTCTGGTTGCTTAATACTGATCCGCAAGCGAATGGTGCCAGATCACTATTCCAGATATTTATTTTGTAAAGGAAAGAGTGATTTTCACACTCCCTCGTTCCGGACTCAAGCGAATGGCCGTGGGACATCGACTGGACCTGATTTCCGAGGTGGTTGTTAAGCCCAGTGAGGCGGTCCTAGTTCCTTAACTTCGTGTTAATCGGACTTCCGATGTGCGGTCTAGACTAATACGAAGTTTCAAGTCATTCCCGTGCGTAGCCGGGTAATAAGTTTGATCCTAAACTTTAAGGTAACCTAGAGTCAATGTTTTGCAAGTTTTGGGTCTTGCAGATCGTATTTAAAGTGATTGGTGCTAATTTCACAGGCACTCTAGTTTAACACTAGCTAAATCTCGCCAAATTTCTAAAGGATTTAGTCCTGTAAGATTTCTGTCTGAGGTGGTACTTAGTCCTTTGTAGTTTGTATATAAAGTGATCCAAGTTATACTACTTAGCTAGTTTAAGATAGTGTCTAGGGCGAAAGTGCTTTGAAAAATTGAAAGCACAAGGTAGTGAAGGGTGGGATTTGTGAAGAAAATGGTTTGAAAAGGGATTTGAGGCTTTAATTGAGCGTTTGGGAAGTTAAACCTGTGTTAGGATTGACCCATCGCCTAAGGACGTCTAATTCCAGGTTGGCAAAAATCTGGGATATTACAATAACTCCCAAGGAAGAAGAAACATACTCATCATCATATAACATCAGAGATAACATACAAAATACAACACATGATCAATCATTAAAGAGATGGGGATAACACTCTCGAATCTCGACTCGCGCTCCCAAGAAGCCTCCTCTACAGAATGGTGACCCCACTGAACCTTCACCAACGGAATGACTTTGGTCCTGAGGACCTGCTCCTTCCGATCAAGGATACGGACTGGTTGCTCGATGTAAGAGCATCCTCACGAACCTCTAGTGACTGCCAATCAATAATGGGAACTATGTCTAAGCCACACTTCCTCAACATAGAGACATGAAAAATGTTGTGGATGCCAAACAACTGAGGTGGCAAGGCAAGCCGATAGGCCACAACGCCAACGCGCCTAGTGATCTCGAATGTCTTTTGAATCTTGGGACAAGCTTGCCCTTCGCCCCAAATCGAACTATACCCTTCATGGGCGAGACCTTGAGATACACATGATCCCCTACATCAAACTCTAAGGGACGACGCCGACGATAAGCAAAACTCTTCTCTCGGCTCTGATCTGTGCGCATCCTTTGCCTGATGATATTGATAGCCTTTGACATCTCCTGCACAAGATCGAGACCTAGGAGGCGACACTCCCCAACCTCGGTCCAACAACTCGGTGATCTGCATGGTCTGCCATATAGTGCCTCAAAAGGAGCCATGCCGATGGTCGCCTGATAGCTGTTATTGTATGCGAACTCAGCCAATCGCAGATGCTCATCCCAACTACCCCCGAAATCAATCGCGCAGGCCCGAAGCATATCCTCAAGGATCTGGTTGACCCTCCTAGTCTGGCCATCGGTCTGCAGATGGTACGCGGTGCTGAGCTGCAAATCAGTCCCCATCGCTCTCTAGAAGCTCCCCCAAAACTGAGACGTGAACCTCGAATCTCGGTCAGAAACGATCGAAACTGGAACGCCATGCAGTCTCAAAACCTCCTCGATAAATAACCTCGCAAGCCGGTCCATTGACCAAGTCGTACGCATCCCGAGAAAATGTGCCGACTTCATCAGACGATCCACAACAACCCAAATGGCGTCATGACCACGCTGAGTCCTCGGCAAGCCCATAATGAAATCTGTCGACACGTGCTCCCACTTCCACATTGGGACGCTCAACGGCTGCAATAAACCAGGGGGTCTCCGATGATCGGCCTTGACATGCTGGCATGTATCACACTCGGCCACAAAACTGGCAATCTGGCGCTTCATCCCCGCCTAAAAATACTGTCACCTCATGTCCCAGTACATCTTCGTCAAGCTAAGGTGGATAGAAAATCGTGATCGATGTGCCTCGGTCATAAGATCTCTGCGTAACTCAAGAATATCCGGGACACATAATCGGCCTCTGAAGCGAAGTCCACCATCTGTACCAATCTGCCAATCTGCCTAACTCTCAAATGCCGCCTCAGCCATATAACTCTACAACGACTCATCAGCCTGATGAGCCTCGATCACCCTTGCGACAGAGAGGGTTGATTGACAGGCTCGATAATTGTAGGATAGAAGACTGCAGGACAAACTCAAAATCATACTCTGCGATATCCTTAAGCATCCTTCACTCTCGGATCATCATATGCGCCACCAGGCCTCATGGCTGACTGCTGAGGGTATTTGCCACCACGTTCGCCTTGCCCGGGTGGTACTAAAAATCGAAATCGTAGTCTTTTAGGAGCACCATCCAGCGCCTTTGCCTCATATTCAACTCAGACTGCGAGAAGAGGTACTTCAAGATCTTATGGTCGGAGAAGAGCTCGAACCTGACCCCATAGAGATAATGTCTCCATACCTTCAGTGTGAAGATAATTGCAGCCAGCTCTAAATCATGCGTGGGGTAGTTCAACTCATGGATCTTGAGCTGACGAGACGCGAAGGCCATTGGTATCCCGTGTTGCATGAGGACAACACCCAAACCAATATGCATACAATAAATTCGTCACTCCCAGAGGGAAGAGTGAGGACAAGAGCGGACGTCAGACGGTCCTTCAACTCCATAAATGCTCGCTCGTAGGCGTCACTTTAAATAAACTCTGCGCCCTTCCGAGTCAACCTGGTCAGTGGGGCTGCAATACGAGATAAGCCCCCAATGAAACGTCAGTAATAGCCCGCCAAGCCAAGGAAACTGCGACTCTCTGACGCAGTCGTGGGCTGGCCCCACTGACGCACTGCTCAACCTTCGAGGGGTCCATTGCGACGCCCTCCCTCGTCACCACGTGACCGAGGAACTTCACATCCTCCTGCCAGAACTCGCACTTCTCTAGCTTCGCATACAGCTGGTGTGCGCGGAGGGTCTGCAAGGTAATCTCCAAATACTGCTCGTGCTCCTCGCTGGTCCTCGAATAGATCAGAATGTCATCGATGAAGATTACAACAAACTGATCGAGATATGGGCGGAAGACCTCATTCATCAACTGCATGAAGACCGCGGGTGCATTGGTCAGTCAGAAGGACATGACTAGAAACTTAAAATGACCGTAACGCGTCCTGAATGCCATCTTCGGAATGTCCTCATCTCGCACCCGAATCTGATGATAACCGGAACGCAGGTCGATCTTCGAAAAGAACTGTGCACCCTGCAGCTGATCAAATAAATCATCAATCCTCGGGAGCGGGTACTTGTTCTTGATCGTGACTTTGTTGAGCCCGCGGTAATCTACGCAAAGCCTCAACGAGCCATCCTTCTTCTTCATGAAGAGTACAGGCGCTCCCTACGGCGAGCTGCTAGGACAGATAAAACCTAACTCGCGTAACTCATCCAACTGCTTCTGCAGTTCCCACAACTCCAACGGTGCCATGCGATACGGGGCCTTCGAGATAGGCGCGGTACCGGGCACGATATCAATCTAAAACTCAGTGAGTCGACGAGGCGGTAATCCTGGAATCTCCTGAAACACATCTGGAAAATCGTAAACCACGGGCAACTGGTCGATGCTCACTGCTATGCGCTCCTCTATGGCACACGACATCAAACAAGACAATGGCTCTCCTCTGGGGTCTACAATGAACTGAAACTGCGGCATGCCGAGTATATAAAATGTGACTATCCTCGCGAAGCAGTCCAATATGACATAGTACTCGGTAAGCCAATCCATGCCCAGGATGACATCGAACTCGGACATCGGCAATGCAAACAGATCGGCAGGCAAAAAGGTATCCCTGACTAGAATGGGGCAAGACGAGCAAAATTGGCCCAACACTGCAGTCTTCCCCAAGGGAGTCGATACTGACAGACTCTCATGAGTAGACTCCAACTGTAGGCCAGTCGATCGACAGAAACTCTCGACCACAAAAGAATGCGATGCACCAGAATCAAATAACACATGTGCAGCGCATGCAGAGACTAAAAATATACCCTCGATAACCCCTCCAGATGACTACGGATCCTGCTAAGCCGCGTAGAACCTAGCCTGAGCCGGCTAGGAAGGTGTTTGTCCCCTCTTAGCGTGTTGCAGCTACTGCTGGGGTCGCTGAGGCGGTCGAAACTGCTACCTCTGCTGTTGTGGCCTCGGAGGCTAGTGCTGATGCTACTGCTGAGGTGGCCTTGGTGGTGGGGGTTGTTGTCGCTGCTACTGTGGGGGTCTTTGCTGCTGCTGTGGTGGAGGCTGTTGTGGACCTCTCGGCTGCTACTGCGGCTTGGGGTGGGGACACTCCCACATACCATGTCCCATCGCACCACACCCAAAACAGGTGCCGGTGAACTGTCTCGAAGGTGGTGCTGGAGGTGCTGCTGGCTCTCGAAAAGCTGGGTGACCTCTGCGCCTCTACTGTGGCCGACGCTGCTGGAAATCACTGGAAAGAGCCTACCTCTTCTGGTCTCTCCTCTGACCGTGATCAGACTGAGAACCGGCCCACTCAGCCTCAAAAATCTTGGCCTTCCATACCACTCCCTCAAAAGTCGGGAGCTCATGCCCAATAACACGGCCTCGAAGACCGTAACGCAAGTTGTCCTTGAATTGGAGGGCTCTCGCTCCTCGTCATCAACCAGATATGGTACAAATCTGGATAGCACTACAAAGCGAGCCGTATACTGAGCCACTGTCATATCACCCTGCACCAAGGCCTCGAACTCCAACGCTCGCTGTCGTCGATGTGATTAGAGAAATACTCTCGGTCAAACTGATCCACAAAATCCTCCCAGATCCACACAAAGTCAGCGCCTGCTGCTGGGGAGACTAATGTCCACCAGTGCTCAGCCTCACCATGGAGAAGAAATACGGGTAATCGGACTCTCCGCTCGGTCGTACATCTCATCGTATCGAATATCTTCTCCACATCGGTGCGCCATCTCTCAGCTACAGTTGGGTCTGGCTCACCCTGGAAACGTGGGGGATCGAGCCGTCAAAACTCACGAAGGAGGGCGCTTGCGCGCTCCTGCTATGCCTGTGCTGGTGAAACAACGGGGTGCTTGCCCTGCCCCTGGAGTGCAGCTGTCAAAGCCTGTAACATCTGCTATAACTGGGAGGCATTCACGGATACGGTCAGGTCCACACCGGTCTCTGGTGGAGGAGCTACATTCATATGCTGGGCAGCAGAAATCTCTGGTGGTGGAGTGGGGATCGTAGGTGGTAGAGCGAGAGGTGCAGGTGGTGGAGCAGGAGTCTCAGGTGGTGGTGCGGGAGTCGATCAGGTCACTCTCCTAGGCATCTAGTCCTACAGGAAAGAGCAAAGGCGCCTATCAACTTCAAAACACCTTAAGCAACAATCTTGAGTCTGTTAAGGTCGTAATCGGAAGATCGTTAAGCTATCCAAACTTTGGGACTTAGTCATTCTAAACTCATAGTAGACATGTAATGTTGTTCTCGATCATTCCCAAGTTATGCTCTGATACCAACTTCTGTCACGCCCCAAACTCGGAAACCGGGCTCACAAAATTCCCGATCGCCGAATTTAGCACCGACAACCTCCGTAGAACCCCATTCTCAGCTCCTAGCTCCTATTCGCCAGGTTCCGATCCTGGGATGCTACGAGGAGGATTTTCAAGATCAGTTTGAATTGTGATAAGCATAACCAAAGGCATAACCCACAAACAACGACCAAAAACTCCATTACATTTCCACTATGATAAAAAACTTTACAACTGTAATGAGCATAAAGAGAAATACAATGATGATGAACAAAAGCTCTAAGATGATCTGCAAAGCTCTCCTGCCTCAGCACTGCTGTGCCCCAACGTCACCTGCACACAACGGTCATGCATAAGCTTATAGAAAGCTTAGAGGGTGGTGAAAGTGTGTGCGCAAGATGGTAATGCAGTTATGCAGTATCAGAGTAATGCGGAATATGATGATGAATCCATGAATACCATTAGTTGTACCAAGGCTATGCAATGCAAGGCATGAATGATGTCGGCCATACCAAGGCTATGCGATACAAGATACAAGTCAAGTATACAAATCCTCATCTAAGTCCACATAACAATACAACTCAAATCTGGGATATCACCGGTGTCTAGTACACTTTAAACCAGATCGCCGCCCCATCACGCGCAATAAGGTAAGTGGAAGAGACCTCACTATCCGCCTGCCAATATCGGGTTCTGCTCGTCGATAGCGGACCCATTCCTCGAGCTGGTCAAACTTACCCTAGCTTTGCCCCCTACTCTCGGGTGGGTAAGGCCGCACCCCCTTCCAACCGACCACGACACAGTGGAAAGAACGACCTCCTGAAAATCGACACTCGGCGCTCGTACACCCACTCGGTCTAGACGTTGGAGCAACCTCTTGGTACCATAAGGGTTTAGGGACTTTCACCCAGGGATACCTATAGCACCCCATGTAGAACAAGATTTTCGGTATCCAATCCTGCCATCCACGATACGCTTGTGGTGGCTACAGCCTTGATGTCGCTAGGGCGTACAGTAACCATGACACACAATGCGAATGCATGAATCACACTATCTAGTCATGGAGAAATCCAGCGTGTATCGTGCGCTCATGTAGGGCAATACCGCCTAACCGGGAGCCCATAAACAATCTGCCCGAAGGTATATGCTATGATCAGTCACTTCTCATATCAAGCATACATATGATGCGTATGATCATGAGTCATGAACTATACTAAACATTTAATAAAGTAATGAATTATCCTTACAACGCGGATGGGCCTAGACGGCCTATACGCAACAAGTACGAGCCTATCAATGGGCCCTAGGGAGAGTCGTAATGCCGACATTTAACCGACATTATACTTACGATGTGGACGTCAAACCATCATTGCTCCCAAGGCATAGCTCGCCGTGAAACATCCTTATACACAGCATGGAGGAATCACACATTGTAATGGACCCTAAGGGCATCCCATAGGGCCTCGACCCATATGCCTCCGATACATCAAATGGGTTGCCTCATATGGGCCTTACATAGATCAAGTGGGCCACATCAATGGGCCTTATGTACATCGCAATGGGTCATAACCATGGCCATAACCCCATGGGCCTTAGAGTACATCACAATGGGCCTTAACCCATGGGCCCTAAAAAACATCAAATGGGCCTAATCCCATAGGCCTTAAAATACATCAAATGGGCCACACCAACGGCCACAAATACATCAATATGAGCCCCATCTCATGGGCCTTATAAATGCCAAGGTGGGCCTCAATGGACGACCACAATTAAATCAAGATGGGCCTCAATCCATGGGTCCTAATACATCGCAGGTGGCCCTTAAAAGTTTAAAATGGTGGATGTCACTGTGCACATAGATGGTGGGGTCCACTTGAACCTAAATCTGACTCATTCTTAGTGTCAAACCAAAAAAAGAGCTTTCCAAGTGGATGGACGGTTTGGATGCAACACACGCATCATGGTGGGTCCCACTGTCATTGGATAGTGAATAAAACACATGCATTACAGTGGGCTCTACCGTCCGCTGGACGGTGCGAGTAAGACACATAAATCATGGTGGGATTCCACCGTCCACGGCTGTGGACGGTGTAGCAAAACCCATGCATCACTGTGGGTCCTACGTGGGGCCCACCATAACATTTATTTTCCATCCAAGCCATTGATAAGGTCGCACAGACCTGGATGAGGAGGAAAAACAAATTTCATCTTGATCAAACCTTCTATGGCCTAAAAAAAGGGGTTTCAATGGTAAAGGTTCAATCCCAATGTTTCCTGCAGCGTGAGCCACTTGAGCTGTAGATGAAGCTGAAATTTGGAGGGGGCCCACTGCTGGGAGTGGCCCACCTCGTGAACGGTGTGGATGTAAAATATACATCATGATGGGGCCCACATGTAGGGTCATTGGTCTCTGGCCCGTCCGCCCATATGCAGCAAGTGCTGCTGCTATTGTCAGGGGCAGCAGGCGCTACCCCCCCTATGTATGTGTGTGTGTATATATATATATATATATATATATTTTGAAAAGAATTGGATTTCCTGTGGTTTTTCACAGGTGGGGCCCATATCAAGTAAATTCATCCCGTCCATTGCACTCTGTGGCTCAAGACCATCCAAACGAGTCCAATATCTGATGTTTTTTTGGCACATAAAAATGTCAGGGTGGGACCTCATTTTTCGGTTCAACACCTAAAATGAGCCATGGAAGGGAATGGACGGCGTGGATTGAATTTATACATCTATGTGGGGCCCATACAAGTGACCACCCAAAAAGGCTTGTGAACCAAGCTAATATTTGTGTTTCTTTAACGCCCAGTGTCCCTGAACGCTGGACGGTTTGGACGTGGCTCCTCCATTAAGGTGGCCCCAGCTTAGGTGGACCACTAAATGATAGATGGTGTGGGTACAATACATGTAAGGTAGGCTCCACTTGAAGATAGTTTAGATAAAATACATGCTTCAGGGTGGGGTCCATCCAAGTGGGCCACACAACCATATCATGATCACATATGAAAAATGAAATAGAGAGGGTGGGAGAGAGATAGAGAGTGGGACAAGCCTGATGGAGGGACCCCGACACTATGGGCCATTCCTTGCAACCAATCATACATCAAGTGGGTCCCATTACACATGGGCCCATTAAATCAAAAATCCAATGGTGGAGATCCCTTCTCCACTAAAATAGACGGTCTAGATGACCCTAGGTAAAAAATAAATATCATGATGGGGTCCATGGAGAATGGCCCCATCATGGAATGATCATGATGATCCTAGTGGGCCATCGGCCACATCTTAGGGTCCCAAGTGAGATCCAAACCATTGATCGGTTGGCCTCACTTGGCCCATCTTTAAAAAAATGAAAACTACTCTATCAAAGCACCCATAGTTTGATCTTCTTGCTTCCTTGGCTTCCTTAGCTCCTTAGCTTTGATTCCAATGGAGGAGATGAGGTTTGGATGGTTGAGATGGGAGATCTTGGGATGGAATGATGAGCCTCACACATGCATTTTTCTCTCCATGGGAGGGCTTGGACGTGTGGAGTTCTTCCTTGCTTGGGAATGGTTTGAAAAAAATGAGAAAGAGAGTTGTAAAGAGAGAGAGAGAGAGAAGAGAGAGAGAGAGAGAGAGTGATGGGTGATAGAGTGATGGATGTGGTGAGTGATGGGTGTGTAAGAGATTTTTGACTTTTGTGGCAAATAGTGTAAGAAAAGATGGGCTTTGTAAGAGCCTTTTGACTTTTGGGGCTTATTTGGAAAAGGGTGAAAGGTGATGTGTACTTGACATGTTGAGATTGATGGATTGATGAATTAATGGATTGATGTGACAAGTCGTAGAGATTCTCTTGGGTTTTGCAACGCACGGTGTTTTTCTCGCACCGAACGCTGACCCACATCTCCTGACTAGGGTATTGCCTCGGCGCGCGAATCGCGGCATCGGAACCACGTCGAAGTGCAGTTGCTATGGTAAGGGTCTTGGGTTGAGTCGACTTGGGTTGATGGCGTGTGAATTAGGGTCGCACATAAATACCGGTTAAGGTTCGAAGGTTGCCGGATTCGACCGGGAAGACTACGAAAGTCTATGGAACGGTACGGTCTAGGGTACGGGGCTTACATGCGACTATTTCTACGAATAACGAGTGGCTAGGATCGCAAGCGCGACTAGCCCCAATGTCAGCTGAGACTCGAGAGAAATTCCGAGGGCCCGCCCATCTCGGAGTGCCTCGAAACACCTTAAGGGACTTAGACCGCGCATCGGGGGTCTGCTAGCCACGAAACTATAGAACAATCTCCATGTTACTAGGCTCGACGTCCATTGCAGGAGCCGAACTTGGATAGTGTCTAGAACTGCTCAACTTGAGCCGAAGGACGGGTGCATGAGAAGTGTAAATACCTAGGGAAGAACTTGAGGCTTAAGTGAATTAAGTTATGCACTCTTTCGCGAAGTTGAGAGTTTTGGACCGTTGGTTTACAACCAAGCTTCGCACGTAGGGTAAAGATAATTCCCTGCACACATTCGAATAACAATAACCCTGATTGAGCATCATTGACTATTGATCTGACATAGGCTCCCCATGGCTGATCTATGTATCTGATCGTGCCAAGGCTATGTCCTAACATAGATCCATTGGTAGGGGATCTACCCCATGGTTTAGATGAGCCCGCGGGCCCTCTTCGGGGCCCCATTAGTTAGAAAAGACATCTTATAGTATAATGCCCCAAAAATTGGCACCCAAATACATCGACTCCGATCCTGAGTTCTCAGGTGTTAACCAAATGAAAACGCACGTGTGTCCTTATTCAGATTCAAATTCATTTCACACACAGATAATCAAAGTAGCACAATTCGAATTAGCGGATCCAAAGCGAGGTAGAACGACAATAGATTCAGAAATATGGGGCTAAGAGTTAAAGATACAATTTCAATTGTGATGATCGCCCAAAATGGGATTGTACAAGCCACACTATACATACCCAAGATTTTTTAAAGTGTAAAGCTTTCAGTTTACTCTCAATTCTCCAAAATGTGACGGCATTGGTACAACCCGATATAAGCCTACCTGTTTGAGGTTTCACTAGTACCTGCATCAATGATATGCCTGGTTGGTGTTTTCAAACACCGTCCCAGGTGGGAGTGAGTAGGTAACTCAGTGATTCCATTAGTTCTAAGTTACACATGTTATCGACACAATCAGCGCAGGTAATGATAAAACAAGAAATCAAACATTTCCTAAATACTCTTGTTAAATGTGCATATGAAGATATGACATGATACATGCCCTTTCCAAACAACACTCCCTCACACGCAACTCCGACCACCTGTTTCACAAATGACAATACGTCCTCATCACGCGACAACCACGCTTGTTCGCCACATTCTAAGCTAATGGAATGCAATGAATGTAACGTTCCAGATTTTTCCTAACTTGGAGATGGGCGTCCTTGGGCAATAGGTCTATCATAATACCTTATCGACTTCTCAAAAACTCAATCCCAAAGTCTCAAATCCCCTTTTGACCCATCTCTTAAAAAAATCTCACCTTTCACCACCTCATTCTTCAAAATTTTCTAAGTACTTTCATATTAGTCACCAATCCTAAAGCTTAAAGGATTAAGAACTATAATTAAACTAAAAGTTACTATAAATAGTAAATTTATAAATAAAATGGACTTTAGACCATTAACCTGACGGAATCTGGGGAAATAATTAGGTTATTTGGATAGCTTAGCTTCTCCTACCCTAAAATCATATATTGAACATCAAATAACTCATTTCGATTTGGAAGATACACTCGTTTCAAGAATAGAGTGGTAGAATCACCACCAGGACCACCAGAGGGGCACTACGCCACCGCCCGGTCGGCGGCGTGCTGCCGGTGCACCGAATTTTAGTGGACCCTCACTGGAATTTTTTGCGTTTTCATGCCGACTTCAAAAAGTCATATCTCCCTCAATATAACTCCAAGTTAGGTGATTCAAAAGCTAGATTGAAACTTGATAAGTCTAGTTTCATATAAAAATAAGTAAAAATAAAAAATAAAAATTTTAATATAGTTAAATCTAGGTTGATGTGACAACTGTCCAAAAATTATTAGTTCAGACAGCTGCTACTTCCAGAATTTTTAGAATTTTTCTAGAACACGAAATCTAATGAAATTTTGGTGAAGATAAAGTAGACTTGATGATGAACTACTGAAAAAAAATAATTAAAATAATATACTAACTAAAAGTGCCAAAAAAATATAGAATTACCCGAGGACCGCATCCTGTAGTATAATTTAGGTGAAATTTAGTTAAGTACTAAGCTAAATAATCAGTGCACTTAACTTGAACCACCATCTACACAAATGGCAAGACCTAAAACCATTAATACTACTGACGCAATTTCCCTTAAAGACCTAAGAGAAATCCCAAGAGCCTGTCGCTCTCGGGAGTACATTGAAACCCCGTATCAGACCTAGACCGCACGTCGAAAAGCCGATGACCGTGAAACTATAGGGTTATGTCCGTCCTACTGCATTTGACAACCTACGCAGGAATCAAGCCCAGATAGTATCCAGAAATGCACAACTTGAGCCCTGAGTGAAGTGTGTGAGAAATGCGAATATCTTTAGAAAATGTAATGAAACTTAAGTGAATTGGGTCATTCACTCACGCTTGAAATTGAGGATTTCGGACCATCAGTTTGTGACCAAACTTCACCCATGGGAAAAGAAAATTTCCCTGCACATATACGTATACTTATGGCCCCGATCGAGTAAGCATGATCGTTGATCTGACACGGGTCTCCCACGGTCGATCTGATAAACGGTCGATCTACTTATCAGATCGTACCGAAATCACATCCTGACATAGATCCATTGTCAGGGAACTTACCCTATGACGTAGGTGAGTAATGGACCTCCCGATGAGCCCCGTTCATTAGAAACAGTCGCCCTTTGAATATAAATTAAGTATACCATGGCCTTAAGTCCATTTGTATTACTTTGGGCTTATATATAGCCCTTAAACCACCCAATTTCTATTCCATACGAATTTCTCTAATCCTAGGAGAGAGAAGAGAGAAAAAGAGGAGAAAAGAGGAAGGAGAGGAGAGAGACTTTGGGAGATCGTTGCTGGGATTCTCTCCCACTACTCCACGCACTGAATCACCTTTCCACTTCGCTACACAATCATTTTCGGCTTCGATTTGGGTAAGAAAATCTAACCCTAATCTTGATTTAGAGATCCAAATAGAGTAATCGATGAAATAGTTAACCTATTTCATTGTTTAAGTGCCCGACGTTCCATTTTCGGGAACGTAGGATTTGAACCGCGTGTGATTGAGTATTCTGATGAAAGGTGCGGACTATAAACATTTAGGTTATGGTTTTCATTGCTTTCAATGTCAGCTAATGATTTATGTCTGACTTAATTACTGCTATATTATATCAGATACAACATATCCGATATATTATGCGTGTGTGAATATGTTGAATACAAGATGCATCCCATGTGTTTGTTGAAATGTTTGAATGCACATGAAATTGTGATTTCTGCTTGCCATGACTATTAATCTAGGATACATGTTTGTCATATGCATAATGATCTCTTGGTGTAAGGAATTGTTATAATATATGTCGTAACTAATCTAGTCTATGTATTTGGTGAAGTGTAACTTAAGTGTTTGATAAAATGTCTGAATGAGAAAATGTTGATGATTTGTATTTATTAAGTGTATTAAGATAGGATTCTCAATCACCTTAATCATATGTATAGTTTCTTTTATGTAATCATATTTGCCTCTACGCAATTTATGGATAAAATGTAAGTGCTTGGTGACATGTTCAATATGTTTGATGAAATGTTCAAATGAGGGATTTATTTGGATTGTTTGTTAAATGTTGATAGGATTATCACATGTGTCTACCTATTGCATCTGAGTAAGATTGGGGCTACAACGTGGCCCAGGCAATCGATAATAATCCTTGTACAGGTGGCTGAATTAGTCTTGTCACATTGGGTAACTCGACGTATCTGTGTCGCACAGTGATTGTCGACGGTGGTTAGGCCACAAGGGGTGCTTATGCGCTCCATGTCAATTAAGTCAACGTGTGCTCGTACCAAACGAACTTACCAAACAAACTGATTGGCCTATTGTGTGTTTACCAAGTATGGACATCACTGCTTGAATCTAAGGTACCACTTACTGATGTAAAATCTTATTTTAACCATGGTACCACGATCCGCTAAGACTCATGAGTCAGGCATGTGGTATGGGACACCGTGGTCTAGTTATCGGCCTACGCTGGGGTAACGAGCCTCCCCGTAGTGACTAGTGAGCAACCTAAACTCGTGATCCGGGCATAGTGGTATGGGATACCTTGTTCGAGCTGTCAGCCTACGCTGAGGTGATGAGCCTTCCCGTAGTGACCGCGAGTATAAACTTTTAAATTTTCCTATCGAGTGCTTTTCATTAGGGGTGATGCCCTACAACTTGCCTATCGTATGTGGTTAACTAGGATTGACGACCCTAGATGGATCCTTCATTTGGGTTCATGATATAAAGGGAGGTACCTTAGCTTCCCAAACCTGCTATATGAATAAGCTTAATTAAGTACTCGACTAATGTTGAGGCACGAAAATAGAATAGAAGAATCGTTGTGAGCAAACTATGGTGCACAAACTATTGTGCACGAACAGTTGTGCATAGAATGCTGTGTGGGAATAGATATTGAAGGACAGATGACCATACAAAGGATTTCGCACAAAAGATACCGCATAAAGGAGGTCCACACAAAGGATTCCGTACAAAGGAGGTCTACACAAAGGATTTCGCATAAAGAGGTCCGCACAGTGGATGATCGGACAAAAGGGATGCACAATGGCTACGTGGCATGGTCGCACATGCGAGGAGGCTATAAATACCCCGACCTATCAGTAAGGGGTCAGAGGCAGCCAACCAAAAAGCAGAAGGAGAATCCAGAGAGAGAGAAAGGTAGAGCCCTGTCCTCATTGTGCGGAATAGGTGTTGTGTGGCGCACAACACCGGTAGCGTACAAACACCTTCGGCATGCAATGGTCAGCAACGCACAATGGGCGCAGCGCATAATGACTTCAGTCAGCGTACAATGACTTTTGACAATGCACTATAGTTTCTGTCCATGCACAATGGCTTCTAATGCAACATTCAACACTATGTCTTAATGTTTGATGCATTTATGCATAATGTTAATGTTAAATATTGATTCTATATTGTAAATATAAATATTCTATTTGGAATCAAAGGGAAAAAGGGATGTAAAAGAACTCAGAATGAATAAATAACATGATTGTCTTCTTTGTCCTCTTTTGTTAATTAACAAGTGAATGAAATCTCCCAAACAAAATACATTTGTTTCTTGTTCGAAACAAAATGGCGACTCTGCTGGGGACTTTTTCATATTCACTTGAATATTAACTTAAGAATGGTAAGGGAGATAATTGCGACTGTTTGGCATCTTCAAGGCACCAAAATGGCGACTCTCAACGGGAACATCCTACCTTTCTTCTCCAAAATGGAATACGACTTAATATAAGTACTATTTTTTATTTTTATTTTTTTACGAATGTGAACGACAGGAAAGAAAGAATATTGCAACCAATCAATCGATGGCAATCATCCAAGGAAACATAGTTTCTACTTCACTACGATAGGGTTTGTCATGGAATATGTTGATTACAAACTGGACGTCACAAAGATAAAGCAGTAACAAGCAATCAAACAGAATCACGGGCAACTGTTACAGTCGTAACTGTTTCACCGGTAGCACATGAAGAAAGAGATGAATGGATCGTCGTCACTCACAGGTGGACAAAGGCCCAGAATGTAACTTTAGCAAGAACAAATTCACCATTGAGAAGAGCTAGAGGACCGATTACACGCAATGCCGCTAAAAAGAATCCTGAGCTTGCCCCTCCTGTATTATATCCCGAGCGAATGGTTCCGCAGTTAATGTCACACGACTTCCCGGCTTTGGCCGCCCCAAAAGTTAGATGGATGAAAGATCAGAAAGGCAAGGCATTGCTGGCAAGTTCACCAATTTCTGTATCGCCCTAATCAATCAATATCAATGGGAGTGTAGAAAAGTCTAATGAAACTCCCTCCTCCCCTCTCTTCGTAAGTCCTATTACGTCGACATATTCCTGCTTCACTCCAACTACAACTTCGTTAAAGAGTAGAGAATCTGTAGTACATATGACCGGAACAAATCAGGGGAGTATGCCAACTATAGAGGATTGCATGAATGAGATGGCAGAAGCACAAAGAGCATTAATAAAAGAGTGCAAAAACCTCATAGAAACCTTAGCGACTCTCGCACATAACGTAGCTCAGATAGTGGCACCCCCGATGATGAGCGCAATGAATAGACAAGAAAACCAACCCGAGGCTTTCAACCACAGGGGACAGGATCACGGGGATCTGTCCCAGTAGAGAGAACCATAACATAAGATGAGGTAAGACAAATCATCGAAGAAGTTATCAGAGTAGAAAGAGAGTGAAAATACTGGCCATTTCTGATACTAAAGGCCGTATCCAAGAGAAGTGGAAGATATCCCGTTCCCAGCCAATTGCAAACATCCTGACTTTTAGAAGTTCAACGGGGATGGATCGCTAGAAGAACACCTGATGCACTTCATCACCAGTATGGGAAATTTCTCCATAGTACCCCAATACTGTCTCCGATTATTTGGGTCTTTTCTAACGAATAAAGCATTTAGGTGGTATGCTAGCTTAACGCCTGGGTCGATAGGAATATGGGAGCAAATGCAAGACGCGTTCATGTCAAATTACTTCTCATCAGAGCGTGATGTCAGTATCACAGAACTAGCTTCGATGCGACAGAGAGAAGGAGAGCCAGTGGAAAATTTTATAGACAAATGGAAGACCTTGGGAGCTTCTTCAGGCAATTACCAGAAGAGAAAGAACAGGTGAAAATGTGCCTGAACTCCATGGAGACCAGAATAGCATTTGGCCTCACCAACTCTGACATCAGAACCTTCCACGACCTGGCTACAAAAGCGCATGCTCTAAAATTAATGACTCAGAAAATGCTAGCGTTCAATTATGAAATGGTTAGAAAGGGATCTCAGAAGTTGATCACAAATATGGTTGAAAACGAGAAGAGGAACCAGGAAGCAAGAGAAGTGAAAGGCAAAAGGACGGAAAGGAAAGAAGAGACGAGTCACCCCAGAGGGAGGTTCTTACGACAAAAGACCTTGATCGTTGAATTCTCATGAGGGTTTCGCGTTTCAAAAGGAGGACGTACTCCCTATGATGAATTAATTGCTAAAAGCTGGAACAATTGAATTGTCGCTGTCAAAATCCCGAGGAAGTGTCTAAAACAAAGGAAAGAGACTTCCGTCATTATCACCGCCTAGTAGAGCACCCGACAAAAAATTGTTATACACTGAAGTGTATTATACAAAGAATTATAAACAAGGGCAAAATAATAGTCGGGAAAGAGAAAGAAAGAGACAGAAGGGCGACAACAAATGTGCTCACCATACGAGAAGATTATCAGGGCAGGATAATGGTGAATGATCAGAAAACAACAGGAAAAGTTGTTGTAACTACCTTGCGATCAGGGAAGAAGATGGCTAGCCCACCAAGTTTGAAAAGCAAAAAGCCAAAAGTGGAAGCAGCTAAGGGTCATGCCAGCAACAAAATAGTGGTGAAAAGGAAAAGGGAAAGGAGATAGGGAAAGTGACTTATGATATTATAAGTCACTTGAAAAGCATTCCAGCCCGATTGAGTGTTTATGACGCTCTGAAGTTGTCAGAAGACTCCCGACAAAGCCTAATTAAAGCCTTCTCTGATGAAGGTATAAGGGAAGTGTTGCTGACTGAATTAGAAAATGAGAAACAAAAAGATTGCCTGCCAGTTATCTCCTTTTCCAATAAAGACCTGGTCTGTGATGAGGAACATAATAGGCCGTTGATGATAATGGGTCATATTCGCGACAAGCAAGTAAAAAGAATAATGCACGATAATGGGTCTGTTGTAAACCTGTTGCCATTAACAATGCTGAATAAATTAGGTTATCGACGCTCGAACCTACGTCCTAGTGGAATGATGATACAGTGCTTTAATCAAGATGGACAGCGTGCGCTTGGAAAGATCACAATAACACTAAAGATAAGAGAACTAACTACGAGTGTCGTCTGCCATGTCATAGATGCAGTGACTACATATAATCTCTTTCTGGGAAGACCGTGGATAAATGTGAGTTTAGAGTGTCATCGAGAAAATTCCTTGATTTCGTGGTGAGACACAGGGGTATCGAAATAGATCCAGAGAAGGTTCGAGTTATTCAAGACATGCCTCCTCCGTAAGCGTTGAAAGAGCTAAAAAGTTTGCAGGGCAAGTTATCATATATCCGCCGCTTTGTCTTAAACCTAACAGGGAGATGCCAGCCATTTTCTCATCTGATGAAGAAAGGAACAAAATTCATATGGGATAAATCCTACCAAAATGTCTTTGATTCGATAAAAGAATTGTTGAAATAGCCTCCACTATTAACAGCCCCCGTGAAAGGAAAGCCCCTCATTTTGTATATATCAGCAGCTGAGAATTCACTAGGAGCGTTGCTGGCGCAAGTAAATGAAAATGGGAAAGAAGCGACACTTTATTATTTAAGTCGAACATTGATCGGTGCAGAATGCAACAATACGCCCATTGAAAAAATATGTTTGGCACTGGTGTCTGCAGTTCAGAAATTAAGACACTATTGTTTATCCCATGATATAACTCTGATATCTCGAGCAGATCCCATTAAGTTTCTGATGATAAGGCCGATGTTGTCAGGAAGGTTCAAAAAGTGGATGTTACTGTTATCAGAGTATGAGATCACGTACGAACTAACGAAAGCAGTAAAAGGACAAGCAGTAGCAGATTTTCTAGCGGCTCATCCTGTGACAGGTTGCAAACCCATTTTCAATGAATTTCTATACGAACAAGTCATGATGACAGAATCGCCTAAAGTATGGCAAATGTTCTTTGAAGAGGCGACTCGGGCAATGGGGGTAGGTGCCGGAGTAATATTCATTACCCCACAGGGCGATTTGTTGCCTTATTCTTTCATGTTAGGTACGACGTGCACGAATAACAAAGCCGAATATAATGCCCTTATCATCGGGATGGAGATAGCCGCCAACTGAGAATAAAAGACCTGTAGATTTATGGGGATTCTAAGCTGGTCATAAATCAAGTGGCGATAGAATTTGAAACAAGGAAACCAGAACTTTTGCTGTACTGTCGAAGAGCGTAGCGTTTATTGGAGAAATTTTTGAATGTCGAAGTTAAGCATATACCACGATATGAGAATGTGAAGGCCGATGCTCTGTCCAGTCTAGCAGCAGCGCTATCTTGCCCAGATTGAAGCCCCCTGCAAGTAACAATCGAAGAAAGGAGATTCTTGCCTTCGGCAGAGGTAATTGGTGAAACAATGGAAGCCCTACCTGTATCATGCCTAGAAGTGATGATAGATGATTGGCATCAGCCTTTCATCGACTATCTCAAGTACGATATCCTGCCAGAAGATCCAGAAGAAAAATCACAAATTAAGTACGATATCATTTTGTGTAATGAGGAATTATACAAAAGATCTTGTAATGAAATGTTATTGCGATGTCTAAATGAGGAAGAGGCAAGCCAAGTGCTACAAGAGGCCCATTCTAGGGAATGTGGGGCCCATCAAGCTAGGAGGAATTTGTTCCACCGAGTGCACCGGATGGGATATTATTGGCCGACGATGTTTAAAGATTCAATTGATTTTGCGAAGCAGTGCCATGAGTGTCAAATCCACAGGGACATCATACATGTCCCTCTTGAAGACCTTCATCAGTCAGTTATTTCTTGGCCTTTTGCTGCGTGGGGACTTGATGTCATTGGGCCCATAAATCCATCGTTGTCTAAAGGAAAACAATATATATTAGCAACAACGGACTATTTCTCCAAATGGATGGAAGCAGTTGCACTACGAAGTGTTAAAGAGAAAGATGTTGTTAATTTCATTTGGCATACAATAATATATCGCCATGGTATCCTAAAGAGAATCATTACAATAACGGCACTCCTTTCAAGAACAGGGGGATGGAAAAGTTATGTCAGAAATTTGAGATTCATCAGTCATTTTCAACACCTTATTATCCACCAGCCAATGGGCTGGCTGAAGCATTCAATAAGACAATTGTAAAAATACTGAAGAAAACGGTGACTGGGATGAAAAACTGCAAGAAGCTCTATGGGCCTATAAAACAACGCATCGTACAGTGACACAAGCTAGCCCATATTCGTTAGTTTATGGTGTGGAAGCTGTCGTACCAATCGAGATACAAGTCGCTTCATTAAGGGTAACAGTGCAAGAATCAATTACAGATAACGAAAATGCAAAGATACGGCTGACAGAGTTGGATTTGCTTAATGAAAAAAAGGCTGGCAGCTCAGCAGTGCTTACAATTATATCAGGCCAGAGTTTTTGCTGCCTTTGATAAAAAAGGTTAAACACCGATCTTTCAGGAAAGGGGATTTGGTTTTGTTGGTGAAAAGGCCTATAGTAGTCACTCGGAGAACAGGGGGCAAGTTTGACCCTAAATGGGACAGACCGTATGTAATAACTGAAGTTTATTCCAATGGGGCGTACAAAATAATGGAGCAAGACGGACGAGGCATCAGTATACCGATCAATACTCGCTTCCTCAAGAAATATTACTCCTAACAGTGGGAGAAATTTTGATTTAGCAGATTATTAAGATAATTCTTATATATCAAAAGGGGGCAATCACTGATGAAAAGATGAAATGATGAAATAGCCTTTATAGGCACAGCCTTATATTCTAACTTCATGAGCAAAAGAGCTGCGAAGGACAAATTCATGTACTCCCCCTCACGAGAATGAATAAAAGCATAAACTTTGCCGCCAAAGCATTGACGATTGCTACCAAGCATTGATGATCACCAAACGTCGATGATTATTTCCAAAATTAGCAACTGTCGCTGTCATCATCAATCGCTCATATAAGTTTATTTTATCAAAATTGCTATCATTGTCGAGCTGATACACTATGTTAAACATAATATGAATGTTCTCAGGACATCATCAGCGACGACGAAATATCAATTATTGATTTACCAATTTTTTGTAGCGGAACGGACTATACAGGCAACCGCACATAAAGTTGATGACAACGATGGTAGCTTACTTCTTAAGGTAGCCTAGCCAAGCCTTACATGGCCAACTACGCATAAGACCTATCGCTTTCGCCATTCGGGCAATAGTGAGAAGCCATTGGCCCAAAAAAGCCCGTGAAGGCCATCATGTGCATACCCATGCGGGTAGCGGACAGATCCAGTGACTAAAAGCTCTAAAAGGCTAAAAAGTCATAAAACGGCCAGTCACACGTGAGACCAATGCCGTTTGTGAGCTCTCCAACAGTGTCATGGACGAGGACGAAAATACCCTCCCAGGAATGGGTCCGAACTCATAGACAAAGAAAACCCAGATCCCTGGTTTGATTTCAGTATTAACTCATGAGGAAGGGCATAAACCTACTCATTGATGGACCGACAACCTTGGATTTGGTACCTGAGGTAGGCTGGTAAAGCCCCGTAAACTCTAGAGAGTTACTGTGGCCATCCCTGTCCGTAAATCCCATTTACGGCTGTGATTGCTCCAACTACTCAAGAGCTTAAACTGTGTGTGGCTGTCTAACTAAACTAAAATCTAGCACTGCCTATCAAAACAAAATCACATAAGGGAATCCCATACTGACAATCATAATATGTGGTGATTTTGTTAATAGTGTTGCGATAAAACGTCATGTTGAAACTATTGTATAAATGAACATGCTTAAAATGATTCATGATGTAGAAATTTATGAAAAAAGCAAAATAGCTTGAAATATCTCTGATAAAATATTTACATGAAACATCTACAGATCTTCAATAATGAAATTGTGCAAGCTGTTTATATATCATAACACAAAAAGAATATTTACATACAATGCCTACAAATCTTCAGTTATATTTAACATCTCCAAGTCATGTTGCAATTCTTCTTTCAAATGAGACTGTGCTACAACAGTTGTGCGCTCAGCTTTAAGGATTATGCTGGCCTGATCGGGGACGCCAATTAATTCAGATTCCAAGTAAGCAGCAGCCTCTCCATTTCTTGACTTTTCAGCTTGTCCGGTATCGATCAATTGAGTGTTTGTTTCAAGCTCTGCTTTGATCTGACAAATAATTGAGTTTTTTGCTTCCCATTGACTCTTGAGTAGTAGAATCTCCTTCTCAAGAAAAGCAATTTGATCGCCAATGTTTGCCTTATTTCTATCGGAAACCTTCAATTTCTCATGGAGAGACTAGCTAACAGTATTGTAGTTAGCAAGAACACCGTCCGCTTAAGAGAGCTTCTCCTTCAGAAGCGCCAATTCCTTCTAGTGACTTAGAATTTCAGGAGCAATGACTATATTTCATGCTACTTCTAAATTCTTCGTAGAGTCGTAAAATTGTGACAAAGAAGTGTAAAGACACTGAACATCGACAAGTGTCAGGCGAGCTGAATGAGTGAGAACTGCTATAACGCTATCCAAAAAGGGCAATTGAGTTGGATCTTTAAAAGCACTGACAATGAAGGAAATCGCATGCTTAAAAAGCCCCAACAGAAGAGGTATCACCTTTTCTAAAGAGAATTTATCAAAAGCCGCAGTCATTGAATTAGATCCTTCAGAGCCACTAGGAGTTGGCACGACTAAAACTTAAAGATAAGGAATAGAGAATATAAATTCAAAAGAAAATATATGCGTATTTAATGGTGATATAAAATAAGAAAAGAAAATATATACTTGGGATAGGAACAACAGCAGGGGCAACTGGAGCAGAATGGGTTGTGAGTGTTGTTGAGCTGGGAACTTCTGTAGTTATAGCTGCATTAAAAGAAAGTTCCTGGACTCCTACAGTACTCGAATCAAGAGTGCTTTGAGTAAGGACGTCGACCAGATTAGAAAGAAATTCTAAACTGCGAGCTACCTACTGAATAACAAAAGGACGTGTAATAGGGGACTTGCTAGTTGAGCAGGGGCATCAGCTGTTTGAGGGACTGATGGCAAAGTTTTTTCTGGACCAGTAAGAAGAAGTACGTTCCCCATCATTGCCTACATAGTGGATGGTTGAGCCTCTACATCCCTTAAAGTTGATGTTTCACGAGCAACCACATTAGCAGCTTCTATGATACAAGGTGAAACAAAAGCATCAAAAGAAAGGAAAATGTTTCTGTCAGGAATACCACCATACTCCCCATAGTCGAGCTGCTCCTCATTATCTAAGGAAGTTTCTGGATTGGGATGAGAAGTATCAGGCTGAGGAATGGGAGCATCAGGGAGAGAAGACCTAACTCCGACATCGCTATCCTCTCCAACATCTACCTCAACATCAGTATCTGCATTAAGAAAAGCATCTACTTCATCAGTTAGGCTTATGGGTGAAGACGTATCATCACTTGCAGTATTCGTCAAATATTCTAATGAGTTGTCTTCTTCAGATATGGTTTGCTTTCCTTTATAAGTAGTCTTCACAGGAAGAAGATGCACGCCTCGGGAGGGAGAAGTAATTGGTTGTGACAAAACCTCAGGAGATAGTGACTTGGTGCGAGAGTGGGTCATAGGAGGCGTAACAATAGCAATTCGGCGTGCAGCTAGAGAAGTTGTGACTGTGCCACGATTGGTTATGGCTTCTGTAAGATCCACAATGGGGATAACGCTAGCGTTCGCACATTCAGCAGGTTGAGAAGCTATAGAAGGGACAGGTTCTATAATAAGAGGAAGAACAGGAACAAGATCCACAAGTTGATTTTCTTCTACAAGAGTAGGGGAAGGCAAAACACCCCTTGCGGTTTCAAATTTATTATGAGGAGTGGCCGATCCTTCTCTCCGATTTATTAGATATAGAGGAGAACCAAAAGCAATCCAGCCTTCCAGAGTGTTTAGGGGCTTTATCTCCCTGATAGGCTCTTCTATGGATTTTTTTCTAAGAAGTTGCCCTGGAGCGGCGGCCTGATCTTTCTCATAAAAATACCCAATTCCTTGTTCCGATCTATAATTCCTCAAGTGTGGGGGAGGAATCCAGATAGGACGATCCATTGAAATAAAGTTGCGTACTAAATAGTACGAAAGTGCCCTGGTTTGTCAATTAGCGTGAGTGTTAAGTCAGTTAGACTGATAGGAAGATCAATTCAAGCATCTGCCTTAACCAGATGTGTGCAAGCTCGTCACAGGTAAATCTGAGCCTCACATCCCTTGTCCCAAATCACCAGGTATACTAAAACCCTTAAAAATATTAGAATATCATGGAGTTTTTAGGGTAGGAAAACATTTTCAAAATAGAAAATTCTCTAAGTTTTCTTGCCTTGTCTATTTTATCGATACACATCTCGACATGATCAACCTGCGCTGTCGAGTCCTCGATGCACCATCGATACCATCGAAAAGAGGACCAAATATGTCCAGCAACCTTACACACATCTGGACGAAATTATCGATGTATCGATACACCTATCGATATCATCAAGATTCAAATCTCGAGTCAATTGAAGTTGACTCGATTATATCGACAGGCAGATTTCTGGCACCCCTGTTTTTCTTAAGAATATCATATAAGCATCGATATATCGAAGCCTCCTCGATACCATCGAAATTCAAACCTCGATGATATCGGAAGGCCTTCGATGATATCGATCTTGGGCGCCAAGTTCTCCAGTAAAATATTTCAGGGTGTTTTATCTATAATCAGGGCTCACTCGATAGAATCGATATTCAAATATCGATGATATCGATGCCGTATCGATTGCATAGAATATGGACATAAACTATCCAACAAGCTTTATGAAAAATACTTTTGATTTATGGATGCATCGACACAGCTATCGATATCATCGACATTCAAATTCCGATGATCTCGAAGGTCCCTCAATCACTCATGAAAACCTGAAATATTTCAACTCAAGTCTCTCTCATTTTTCAAGTGTCAATGAATTGAACCTCTCATCGATGAAATCGGAGTTCGAAATCCGATGACATCGACAATTGTTTCGATTCATCGACTAGCTGGTAAAAGGTTTCAAAAAGCGTACGACATTGAGTTCGAGTCATCGAGCAGACCATCGATGCTATCAAGAGTATACGCTCGATGTTATCGAACCTGCTCGATGATATCGAACTCTTTCATAAATGTGACCGTTTTATATCCGTTGGAACCTTTTGCCTATATAAAGAGGACTTGTCTTGTGTTGCTGTGAGAGAAAGAAGAGAGAGATTTTGTGTGTTTAACCTTAGATCTTATACCCAAAGCCCTTTCTCTCAAGGAAGTTCATCCTCCAATACACCCTCACCATTGATATTCAATAGAGTGGATTGGGGAATGAACTTCTGCATTCAAGGATCCTCTAGCTACTACCTTAATGGCAAATCATGAAGCTGGGATGCCTTGAATGCATAAATGATTGAAATCGCTCTATCTTCCTTATAGGAAAATCTTTTGAGAGTAGAATTTCATCATAACCTTGACCCAACCCGAAGCCTCGCATTGGTACGTCATTTGTGTTGCTGATCAAGGAAGTTGAAGCAATTTCATCAACAAAGGAGGAGATCTTCGTCAATGTGCTTAATGGGACTCATCCACTTATCCGTAAGTATCAAGAGTCCAGAGGACAGTTGTGATCATTCTTGTTTAGGATTGGGTCTTAGGTGTTTCTCACCCCTTGAAGCCCTCGTAGGAGGCCTCCGGCAGGAGTGAACGTGGTGGGTGCATTGTGTGGACCCTTGGTCTGTGGAGAGCATAAACATCTAGTTGAAGGTGAACCAGTCAAAACCATAGGTTTGAGTGAACCATGTGAAACCTCGGGTTTGGGGTAAACTGCGTAAAACCTCCGGTAGGATCTTATGGAAGATCCTTGGCCAGTGTGCCTAAAAGTGGGTGCGTTGTGTTGAACCTTGCTTGTGAGAGCATAAATAGTCAGCCTCAGTGTAGGTTGTAAAGGTTGAAGGTGAACATAATTTAACACCTTAGGTTTTAGGTGAACTGCTGTGAAACCTCCTTAGTGAAATCCGTCACACTCAAGAGTTGAGTGCATCTGCCGGGAGTGGAGTAGATTGATCTTCGAACCACTATAAAAATGACTGTGTTTGAGATTGCTATTTTTCTGAATGTGTGATCTACTTTTATACTTCCATATCTAAATATCTAAGATCACACCTCACACACACATACACAGTCATATCCTATATAAACTAGTTCGCATATTGTTCACTTCTTAAATAGTTTGTGATTGGATCCTCTACCGGGCTTGGAAGCCAATAGAGTTCTTTTTGAGTAATCCTAATGTGTGCTTGCTGATTAGGATTAGTGTAATAGGATTTTAAATAAACCATAAAAACTTTAAAAGTCCTATTCACCCCCTCTAGGACATATTGGCATATTCTTACTTCAACTAAAGCGGCGAGTCTCTCTTTAAGGGCTTTACCGCCTAGAGAGTGATCTTAACTGAAGTTGAAATCATGTTCAAAAATGTCCAAGAGGGTGTGACAAACCAGAATAATTGCCTTATAATTCATACTACTCTGAAAGTAGGAAATAGTTCAAAGTGGTACCTTGATATGGATGCTCCAGACACATGATTGGTGATCAAACTCACTTTTGTGAGTACTCGAACTTTGATGGAGGATCAGTCACATTTTGAGATGGTAGCTCAGCCAAAATTGTTGGACAAGGAACGATACCTGTACCAGGCCTTCCAAAGATCAAACATGTCCTCTGTGTAGAAGGTCTAAAACATAATCTCTTTAGTATCTCCCAAATCTGTGATAAAGAACATCTTGTCACTTTCTCAAAGGATGTGTGTGTAGAATTTTATATCATACAAGAAAATCTCTCATAAAAGGTTTACGCACTAATGATAACTGTTATGTCATTGAAAGTACAAGTAAGAGTGTGCTATCCACAAAGTGCAATATGGCCGTAAAGAATGAATCCAGACTATGACAGCAAAGGTTGGGACATGTTCACTACCGAAATTTTGGCAAAGCTCAGTTCAAAAAATTTGGTTAGAGGACTTCCCAAGATTAGAAAAGAAGAAAAAGTTATCTGTGGAAAATGTCTAAAAGGAAAACAGATAAAAGTCCGACACAAAAAGACAACCACCATAGCAACAACAAAACCTTTAGATCTACTACATATGGATCTAGTTGGACTAACTAAAGTGGAAAGTCATGGCAAGAAAAGATACTTCCGGTGGTGGTGGTATGACTATACCAGATTTACTTGGGTCGCATTTCTTCGAGAAAATTCAGATGCTTTTGAGGAATTTTTGATCCTGGCAAAGGGACTCCAAAATGAAAAGGGATACAACATCAATCGCATCAGAAGTGATCATGGTGGAGAATTTGAAAATGAAATATTTGAAAAATATTGCAATGAGAAAGGAATTCGTCATGAATTCTCAGCTCCAAAAACCCTCAGCAAAATGGAGTCGTTGAAAGGAAAAATCGAGTATTGCAGGAAATGAGGTCGATTATGCTAAATGGGAAAGATATGGCAAAACGTTTTTGGGTAGAAGCTGTCAATACTGCCTGCTACATCATAAATAGAGTATATCTTAGAGCAGGTCTGAATAAAACTCCATACGAACAATGGTATGGGAAACTGCCTAGTGTGAAATATTTTTGAGTCTTTGGTAGCAAATGTTATATCTTGAGAGACAGAGATCACCTAGGAAAATTTGAGTCTAAAAGTGATGATGGTATCTTTCCGGGGTATGCCATGAATAGTCATGCGTATAGAGTATACATCTAAGAACCCTCACTATTCACGAGTCAGTCAATGTATTAATCGATGATCAACCTCATGAAGAAGATACACCTATGAATGAATTAGAAGATGATGTAGATTCATGCATACTAGAAAAATCTGATAACAAAACTTCATCACCTAGTGAACCTCAACCATCATCTGACATTCCCATCATAAAGGATCACCCTCGAGAATAAATTATTGGAGATCCTAATGATGGTGTAAGAACTCGACGACAGATAGAAAATATTTATAGCCATTTCTGCTTTACCTCAAAGATTGAACCCAAGAACATTATGGAAGCTCTTCAAGATGAACATTGGATAAATGCTATGCAAGAAGAACTTCAACAATTTCAAAGAAATGAGGTATGACAGTTGGTTCCCAGACCACTCGATACAAATCTCATTGGAACGAAATGGGTCTTCAAGAATAAATCTGATGAATTAGGAAATGTGATTCGGAACAAAGCAAGGCTTGTAGCTCAAGGGTACTTGCAGATAAAAGGCATTGATTTTGATGAAACATTTGCCCCAGTAACTTGCCATGAGTCTATCAGAATTCTTTTGTCCGTTGCATGTGCATTAAAATTTAAACTATTTCAAATGGATGTTAAGAGTGCTTTTCTTAATGGAGATCTCGTTGAAGAAGTTTATGTAGAACAACCAAAGAGATTTTCAGATCCCAAGTGTCCTCACTACGTATATCGTCTGAACAAAGCCCTCTATGGTCTCAAACAAGCACCACGTGCTTGGTATGAACGGTTGACAAAATTTCTTTTGGACCATAAATTCAGCAGAGGGAGTGTTGATAAGACTTTGTTTACCCAAAGAACAAAAGACTCACTGCTTATTACATAAATTTATGTGGATGATATAGTCTTTGGTTCAACATGTGAAGATGTCGCATATAAATTTGTTGACGTCATGAAATCAGAATTTGAAATGAGTATGGTTGGTGAACTAAACTTCTTCCTAGGATTACAGGTCAGGCAGCTATATGATGGAATTTTTATCTGTCAAACCAAGTATGCAAATGATTTTGTGAAAAGATTTGGTCTTGAATTTTGTCGCTCTTATCACACTCCCATGAGCACCACACTCAAACTTTTCAAATATATAAATGGCAAGAGTGTGGATCAACATCTTACCAGAGTATGATAGGTAGTCTACTATATCTCACAGCTAGTCACCTTGACATATCTTTTAGTGTGGGGGTATGTGGTCGATATCAGGTAGATCCTAAAGAATCTCACATAACGGCCGTTAAGAGGATCATTAAATACATAGCAGGAACTACCTCCTACGGACTGTGGTATTCATTTGAAACATCTACCATCATCGCTGGGTACTCTGATGCCGACTGGGCAGGAAATTTGGATGATCAAAAATCAACCAGCGGAGGATGTTTCTATGTTGAAAACTGTCTAGTCTCCTGGCAAAGCAAGAAGCAAAATTCAATATCATTATCTACTGCCGAGGCTGAATACATTGCTGCTAGAAGTTGTTGTGCACAACTCCTTTGGATGAAACAGATGTTGTTGGACTATGGGATTGAACAACCCACGATGAGTCTTTTCTGTGATAATGCAAGCGCAATCAACATTAAAAAGAATCCTGTTCAACATTCACGGACTAAGCACATTGACATCTGTCATCTTTTTTATCCGAGAACTTGTTGAAGACAAGATTATTGCATTGGATTATGTTTTCACAGAAAAGCAACTTGCAGATATCCTCACCAAACCTCTTGATGCAAATAGGTTTAGTGACCTTCAAAAATCCATTGGGGTATGCACTCACTAAATCTCAGTAGACATGAACAACACAGGTCGTGACATTCTCAATGATATCTAAACAGTGTCAATAACGTCAAAATTTACAGATCAATGATATTCAACATCGATGAAATTGAAGAAATTTGGGAATGCACGATGATAACTAGTGGCTCTTTCCAATTTTTGGGCATGGTTCTGTTAGAATACACTGTTAATCTACTGTTGTCTGTGGCAGTACATGTTTTAGATAGTTGGATAATATCTGCATATGGCTGAGTATAATTCATATTTTTACTACCATGATTATGATTTAAAATCCCCTGGTTTGTCTGATGTGCAATGCATGTGATGCTTGTAATGAATATTCTAACTACTATATCATTGCATATATCTGATCTGCCATGCATATATATTCACTGTAAATGATGTCTGATTCAGCAACTGATTGACCATTATACATTTATCTATTATATGCATATTCCACTGAATGATGGTTCTCCCAAATACTTATCTCTTCAGTTAATATCAAATGCTATATCTTTGTCAATGACTGACAAAAAGGGGGAGAACAGTTCAAACACCCCGAATGGAAAATTGTATATCTTCTTGGATGATGTTGCAAATGTTAGGGGGAGCAGCTGCATTAAGCAAGGGGGAGTTTATAATTACGGGGAGCAGATACTGGGCTGTGTACATGGGTTCAATAGAAATTGTAAAATTATGTAAAATGCATGTACACACAATTTAGGATGTGTTGTCCAGTACTCTAGGGTGTTTTGGAATTTTGTCACGTAATTGACAAAGGGGGAGATTGAAAGTGCCCTGATTTGTCAATTAGCGTGAATGTTGAGTCAGTTAGACTACAGAGCCATAGGAAGATCAATTCAAGCGTCTGCCTCAACCGGATGTGTGCAAGCTCGCCACAGGTAAATCTGAGCCTCACATCCCTTGTCCCAAATCACCAGGTATACTAAAACCCTTAAAAATGTTAGAATATTATAGGGTTTTTAGGGTAGGAAAACGTTTTCAAAATAGGATAATTCTCTAAGTTTTCTTGCCTTGTTGATTTTATCGATACACCTCTCGATATGATCGACCTACACTGTCGAGTCATCGATGCACCATCGAAACCGTAGAAAAGAGAAAGACTAAATATGTCTAGCAACCTTATACACATCTGGACGAAATTATCGCTGTATCGATACACCTATTGATATCATCGATATTCAAATCTGGAGTCTATCAAAGTTGACTCGATTATATCGACAGGCAGATTTCCGGCGACCCTGTTTTTCTTAAGAATATCATATAAGCATCGATATATCGAAGCTTCCTCGATACCATCAAAATTCAAACCTCGATGATATCGGAAGCCCTCGATGATATCGGTCTTGGGCGCCAAGTTCTCCAACAAAATATTTCAGGGTGATTTATCTATGATCGGGGGTCACTCGATAGAATCGATATTCAAATATCGATGATATCAATGCCGTATCGATTGTATCGAACGTGGACATAAGCTATCCAGCAAGCTTTATGAAAAATCCTTTTGATTTATTGATGCATCGACACAGCTATCGATATCATCGACATTCAAATTCCGATGATCTCGAAGGTCCCTCGATCACTCATGAAAACCTGAAATATTTCAACTCAAGTCTCTCTCATTTTTCAAGTGTCGATGAATCGAACCTCTCATCGATGGAATCGGAGTTCGAAATCCGATGACATTGACAATCGTTTCGATTCATTGACCAGCTGGCAAAAGGTTTCAAAAAGCATATGACATTGAGTTCGAGCCATCGAGCAGACCATCGATGCTATCGAGAGTATACGCTCGATGTTATCGAACCTGCTCGATGATATCGAACTCTGTCATAAATGTGACTGTTTTATATCCGTTGGAACCTTTTACCTATATAAAGAGGATTTATCTTGTGTTGCTGTGAGAGAAAGAAGAGAGAGCTTTTGTGTATTTAACCTTAGATTTATACCCAAAGCCCTTTCTCTCAAGGAAGTTTATCCTTCAATCCACCCTCACCATTGATATTCAATAGAGTGGATTGGGGAATGAACTTCTACATTCAAGGATCCTCCAACTACTACCTTAATGGCAAATCATGAAGCTGGGATGCCTTGAATGCATAGATGATTGAAATCGCTCTATCTTCCTTATAGGAAAATCTTTTGAGAGTAGAATTTCATCATAACCTTGACCTAACCCGAAGCCTCGCATTGGTACATCATTTGTGTTGCAGATCAAGGAAGCCAAAGCATCTTCGTAAACAAGGAGGAGATCTTCGTCAACGTGCTTAATGGGACTCATCCACTTATCTGTAAGTATCTAGAGTCTAGAGGACACTTGTGATCATTCCTGTTTAGGATTGGGTCTTAGGTGTTTCTCACTCCTTAAAGCCCTCGTAAGAGGCCTCCGGTGGGAGTGTACGTGGTGGGTGCATTGTGTAGACCCTTATTCTGTGAAGAGCATAAACATCTGGTTGAAGGTGAACCAGTCAAAACCATAGGTTTGAGGTGAACCGTGTGAAACCTCGGGTTAGAGGTAAATCGCGTAAAACCTCTATTAAAGTCTTATGGAAGATCCTTGGCCAGTGTACCTAAAAGTGGGTGTATTGTGTGGACCCTTGCTCTGTGAAGAGCATAAACATCTGATTGAAGGTGAACTAGTCAAAACCTTAGGTTTGAGGTGAACCGTGTGAAACCTCGAGTTTGGGGTAAACGGCGTAAAACCTCCGGTAAGGTCTTATGAAAGATCCTTGGCCAGTGTACTTAAAAGTGGGTACGTTGTGTTGACCCTTGCTCATGAGAGTATAAACAGTCAGCCTCAGTGTAGGTTGTAAAGATTAAAGGTGATCCTAATTTAAAACCTTAGGTTTGAGGTGAACTGCTATGAAACCTCCTTAGTGAAATCCGGCACACTCAAGGGTTTAGTGCGTCTGCCGGGAGTGGAGTAGACTGATTGTCGAACCACTATAAAAATGACTGTGTTTGAGATTGCTATTTTTCTGAATGTGTGATTTACTTTTATACTTCCATATCTAAATATCTGAGATCACACCTCACACACAAATACACAGTCATATCCATCGTAAACTAGTTTGCATATTGTTCACTTCTTAAATAGTTTGTGATTGGATCCTCTACCAGGCTTGAAAGCCAGTAGAGTTCTTTTTTAGTAACCCTAATGTGTGTTTGCTGATTAGGATTAGTGTAATAGGATTTTAAATAAACCATAAAAACTTTAAAAGTCCTATTCACACCCCTCTAGGACATATTGGCATATTCTTACTTCAACTAAAGCGGTCTTCACTGCTATTTCATAGTATTGACGGCTCCACCATCGCATCCAGGTATATGAAACTGTTACTCTGTGATTGTACCGAGGGAGGACAAAAATGAGAACCGAAATTTCTGGTTAGGAGTTGTTTCCATATCGGAGCCCAGTTATAATGACCCACTCCAAAACTCCTCATTGATCGGGTGACCTCCTCGCTGGCTTGAGGCATGGCTTGATCATATCCAAACTGTCTGGCAAACTGACTTGGATAATTTGGTTCTCAACAGAATTCTAGTCCTTCTCATAATGGAAGACTGCAAGAACGAATAGAGAGAAAGAAAGTCCTTTTGATAGGTGCCAAGTCTTGGTTATCCTCCACATCTTTGTCTTCAGCCTGATATCTAAATAAAAAGGGAAGAAGTCGATAGATTCCATGCTGTCGATTTTATCCACTATCCATTCATATCCCTTTCTTATCATTTTTTCGCTTCAAAAAATGCCACAAGGGCAGATGATCAGGATGAACATAAGCCTTCTTTGGATCATTGTATGTCCAGGAGAAATAGATACTGAGCTATCCGGAGAAGTAATGACATGGGGTAAAAGCGGAAGAAACTCCTAGTGACGGGCTTGAGCAATGCGCCGCAGCATGACCAAAAGCTCTGAATAATGAACATAAGACAGGAGGGGCTAGGGAATATCTTTTTTTGTGTAACGCCCTGAAATTCAGGGGTCGAGTATGAACTCAACTCCCGAGTTCCAACGCATCACTTATGCAACATACACAATGATGGTTAAATGTTGTCTGAGTTAGAGCAATAAACATGAATGAGATTATACCAAAACAGTAATTCATACTCCAGTTCAATTGTATAAAGGCAAGCGGAAGACTGAAATTTTATATTCAAGTATGTAAAGTAACAAAATTTTATGAACTCCAGAGTATCAGTACTAACTGAGTACCAATATACATGTATGGTTTCTAAGTCAAAAATCAAAATACAACTCCCAAGAGAAGCCCTGAAATCCCCGCGATGCAGCCGGCCTAAGCAAAGCCGTCAGAGTACTGCATAAAGGAGAACTCCTCCTGATCCTCATCGAAGTCGGGCTCCGGCTCCTGAACCGAGGCGCCATCTATACCTGCGACAGAGTCTGGTGGGTGTTACAAACACCGTCCCGTAACGTGGGAGTGAGTAACTAACTCAGTGGAACAATAAAGCATAGGTTAACATGTTATCAATTCAATCAAGCAGTAATGATAAAGCAGTACAAATCAAACATTTCTAACTACTCTTGTTAAGTGCGAAAATGAAATGACATGATGCTGTATACCCTTGCCAAACCACCCACAAGCGACATCATCTTACGTTCGCGAATGCTTAACTCCCTCAGTGCGCCACATCTACTAAGCACATGCGGTGCGATGATGATCATGATTACCGAGTTATTATTAGTCCATTTCAACCAGTAGTATTGGGAAACTAAGGTACCTCCCTTGTATCATTCCCAAACATGATCCATTCTAGGGTCGTCAATCCTAGCTAATCTCATACGATATTATGGTTTGAGAAGCGTAGTGAAGGCATCGCAAAGGGCTCGTCACCCGTCAGCGCGGATACAGATCTCACCGTATGCGGCTCAATTGCTGGCCGTCAGCCCGAGTACAGGTCTCACCGTACTCGGCTCAATCACTAGCCGTCAGCTCGAGTACAGGTCTCCCCGTACTCGGCTCAACTCATACTCTAGTTGCTGTGAAAGACTCGTCGCCAATCACAGACTCTTGGAGTATACTCGATGATACTACGGAGGACTCGTCGCCCGTCAGCACGAGCACAGGTCTCACCGTACTCGGCTCTCGCCGTAAGTATCGACAGCTCGAATACAGTGTCCCATACCACCGTATTTGGCTCACGAGTTTGGTTGCGTAATGGTCACTACGGGGAAGCACATGGCCCCAGCGTAGGCCGACAGCTCGACCACGGTGTCCCATACCACCATGCCCGGCTCATGCGTTTTAGCGGATCGAGGTACCATGGTTAACGGGATCACCACTGGTAAGTTTGGTACCTTAGGTTCAAGCAGTAGCGATCAAACATGGTGAGCACACATATACATTTCGGTTTACTTGACGAGCCTGACTAGCTCCAACGCACCACAAGTTGGGCGATATGGAGCGCAAAAGCACTCCGTGTGGCCAACCACTATCGCCAACTGAAGTACGACTCGGGTTCGCCAGACACATCCTTTGTGGCGACATGAATCTCAGCCACAATCTCAAGTCTGGTACCGAATGTTTGGACTATAGACATAGTCCCAAACTCAAACAGTTCTCATCAATAGCATGTGGAGTAAAGCATGATAAACAAGTAATACAAGCATGTTAGCAGGCATGATATAAAGCATGAAATAAAACATGAAGTAAAGCATGTTGTAAAGCATGTTGTGAAGCATGTTGTAAAGCACTACACAGATAGGGATACAATTACATACACATCACAAGTGAGTGGTTATAGTGAACCACCACATGGAGGGAATCCTACATGTCTCTAAGGTAGTCGGAAATCCCGTATCAGCGCCTATCTAAGGCACTAACACTCATGCATTTACACACACAAGCATTTACACAAACACTTAGAGTACGCTATTCCAACATACATGACGTATGTTAGCAAAATGCGTATTAGGGCTATTCTTTCGCCAAGCGATTATTTTATCTGCGTATACCATATTCATACAACAAATAGTCATGACAATTACACTTCCAAAATTTACACATATGCGGTATTTCTAGAATACACAATTTCAACATACATAGTGTTTACAAGCGAACATATATTACGGCGATTACTTTCGCCAAACTAGTATTTTATCCATGTATTGTATAATCATACATTAAATAAACATGTCAAACATTATTCCAAAAAAAATACGTATACGGTATTTCTACGTATACTTAGACTATGTGAAATTTCATATTCTACAACGTTAATCGAAACAGGAAACGGAAAGCACTTTGTACATGTGCAATTGCATGCAGATCATGAATCTATCATTATCTGACATTGAAAGCGTTGAAAACCGTAACTTATACACTTAAAGTCCTCACCTTTGCCCTTGGAATCACAACGAATCAGCAAGGGTCGTTGAGCCTCCGTATACGGGAGTTTTCTAGCCTAATGTAACGCCCTGAAATTCGGGGGTCGAGTATGAACTCAACACCCGAGTTCCAACGCATCACTTATGCAACATACACAATGCTGGTTAAATGTTGTCTGAGTTAGCGCAATAAACATGAATGAGATTAAACCAAAACAATAATTCATACTCCAGTTCAATTGTATATAAAAGCAAGCGGAAGACTGAAACTTTATATTCAAGTATGTAAAGTAACAAAATTTTCTGAACTCCAGAGTATGAGTACTAGCTGAACACTAATATACATGTATTATTTTTAAGTCAAAACCCAAAATACAATCCTCAAAAGAGGCCCCGAGAATCCCGCGAGGCAGCCGGCCTAAGCGAAGCCGTCAGAGTACTGCATGAAGGAGAACTCCTCCTGGTCCTCATCAAAGTCGGGCTCTGGCTCCTGAACCAAGGCGCCATCTACACCTGCGACAGAGTCTGGTGGGTGTTGCAAACACCGTCCCGTAACGTGGGAGTGAGTAGCTAACTCAGTGGAACAATAAGGCATAAGTTAACATGTTATCAAATCAACCAAGCAGTAATGATAAAGCAGTACAAATCAAGCATTTCTAACTACTCTTGTTAAGTGCAAAATGATATGACATGACGCTGTATGCCCTTGCCAAACCACCCTCAAGCGACATCATCTTACGTTCGCGAATACTTACTCCCTCAGTGCGCCACATCTACAAAGCACATGCGGTGCGATGATGCCCATGATTACCAAGTTTTTATTAGTCCATTTCAATCAGCAGTATTGGGAAACTAAGGTACCTCCCTTGTATCATTCCCAACATGATCCATTCTAGGGTCGTCAATCTAGTTATTCTCATACGATATTATAGTTTGAGAAGCGTAGTGAAGGCATCGCAAAGGGCTCGTCACCCGTCAGCGCGGATACAGATCTCACCGTATGCGGCTCAATTGCTGGTCGTCAGCTCGAGTACAGGTCTCACCGTACTCGGCTCAATCACTAGCCGTCAGCTCAAGTACAGGTCTCACCGTACTCGGCTCAACTCACACTCTAGTTGCTGTCAAAGACTCGTCGCCAATCACAGACCCTTGGAGTGTACTCGATGATACTACGGAGGACTCATCGCCCGTCAGCACGAGTACAGATCTCACCGTACTCGGCTCTCGCCAAAGTATCGACAGCTCGAATACAGTGTCCCATACCACCGTATTCGGCTCACGAGTTAGTTGCGCAATGGTCACTACGGGGAGGCACAAGGCCCCAGCGTAGGCCGACAGCTCGACCACGGTGTCCCATACCACCATGCCCGGCTCATGCGACTTAGCGGATCTAGGTACCATGGTTTAACGGGGATTGCCACTGGTAAGTTTGGTACCCTAGGTTCAAGCAGTAGCGACCAAACAGGGTGAACACACAATACACTTCGGTTTAGTTGGCGAGCCTGACTAGCTCGAACGCACCACAAGTTGAGTGATATGGAGCGCAAAAGCACTCCGCGTGGCCAACCACTATCGCCAACCGAAGTACGACTCGGGTTCGCCGGACACGTCCTTTGTGGCGACATGAATCTCAGCCACAATCTCAAGTCTGGTACCGAATGTTTGGACTATATACATAGTCCCAAACTCAAACAGTTTTCATCGTTAGCATGTGAAGTAAAGCATGATAAACAAGCAATACAAGCATGTCAGTAGGCATGTTATAAAGCATGAAGTAAAACATGAAGTCAAGCATGTTGCAAAGCATGTTGTAAGGCATGTGATAAAGCACTATCCCCATAGGGATACAATTATGTGCGCATTACAAATGAGTGGTTGCGGTGAACCACCGCATGGAGGGGATCCTACATGTCTCTAAGGGAGTCAGAAATCCCATATCAGCGCCTATCTAAGGCACTAGTACATACACATGTACACATACAAGCATTTGCACAAACACTTAGAATACACTATTCCAACATACATGATGTATGTTAGCCAAGTTCGTGTTAGGGCTGTCCCTTCTCCACGAGAGTATTTTTCCTGTATATCGTAATCATACAGCAAATAATCATTACAATTACATTTCCAAAATCCGCACGTATGCGAAATTCTAGAATACGCAATTTCAACATACATGACATTTACACATGAACATGTATTTTTGCGATCCCTTTCGCCAAACTAGCATTTTATCCACACATGATATAATCAAACATTAAATAAACATGTCAAACATTTTCCCAACAAAAATACGTATACGGTATCTCTACGTATATCTAGAGTATGTGAAATTCCATAATCTTTATCGCTAATCGAAACAGGAAACAGAAAGCACTTTGTACATGTGCATTTGCATGCAGATCATGAATCTATCATTATCTGACATTGAAAGCGTTGAAAACCGTAACTTATACACTTAAAGTCCTCACCTCAGCCCTTGGAATTCCAACGAATCAGCAAGGGTGTTGGAGCTTCCGTATGGGAGTTTCCTAGCCTAAAGAGCGGAACCGATTAGCCTTTGCATAACCTACCACTATCCAACCTCAAATCAGACCTAGGGTTAGGGTTTCTTACCTTCAAATGGGATGGACACCGCCGGGAAAACCCCTGGAATAAGGCGGTGTAGGCCGTGGGATGAGTGGAAGCAGCAGGAGGAAGATCGGCTTCGATCTCCAAGCTTTCTCTCTCTTTTCTCTCTCTCTCTAAGGGTTTGCTCTCAAATTCGTATGGCTATGAGAGGGTCTGTTCTAAGCCCCTTTTATAGCCAAAAACATGTCCAAAATAGACTCAGGTTCAAGGGTGGCTGCATATGTAGGCAGTTCGCCACTTTCCAAGCTCAAAAGGTATGTTCTGGTGGCCCTCCTTGAGCCAAACGTCAGACTTAAGCTTACCATCTATGGATCTACGTGGGATTACGTTTTCGACTCGATCGGATTCCCAGATCGCACGTGGCGGACCACTTTCAGTTCAACGGTCAGTGGGCCACGATCAGAAATTCTGAGTACATGTAAATGTTCCTGAAATTTTTCTTAATCCGAGGGTGTAATTTGGTCTGATTCCGACGGTCAGGTTGCTTAATACTGACGCGCAACCAAAAGATGCCAGATCACTATTCCAGATATTTTTATTTGGATGGGAATAGTGTTTTTCACACTCCCTCGCTCCGGAGTAAAAAGAATGGCCGTGGGACATCGGAATCATCTGATTTTTGAGATGATTGTCAAGCCCAGTGGGGCGGTCCTAGTTCCTTAGGTTCGTGTTAATCGGACTCCCGATGTGCGATCTAGACCCAATACGAAGTTTCGTTTCATTCCCGAGAGCAGCCGGGTAATGAGTTTGGCTCTAGACTTTAGGGTAACCTAGAGTCACTAATTCTGTAAGTTTTGGGTCTTGCAGATCGTATTTAAAGCGATCCCAACGGATTTCATGGCTAACCGAGTTTAGTACTTAGTTAACTTTGTTAAATTTCTAAGGGATTTAATCCTACGTGATTTCTGGTCGAGGTGGTACTCAACCCAATGTACGGAAATTTACAGGTCGTTACACCTAAAGAGCGGAATCGGTTAGCCTTTACATACCTACAACCAACGTACATCAAATCAGACCTAAGGTTAGGGTTTCTCACCTTAAAACGGAGTGGATACCGTAGGGAGAGCGCCTGGAATGAGGCGGTGTAGGCCGTGTGATGAATGAAAGCAGCAGGAGGAAGATCTCCCACAAATCCCAAGCTATTATCTCTCTTTTCTCTCTCTCTCTCTAAGGTTTTATCCCAAATTCGTATGGCTGTGAGAGGGGCTGTTCTAAGCTCCTTTTATAGCCAAAAACCTCCCCAAAACAGACTCAGGTTCAAGGGTTACTGCTTATATAGGCATTTCGTCACTTTTCCGGCTCAAAAGAGAGGTTCTGGTGGCCCTCCTTGAGCCAAACGCCAGACTTAAGCTCACCACACATGGATCTATGTGGGATTACGTTTTCAACTCGATCGGAGTCCCAGATCGCACGTGGCGGACCACTTTCAGTTCAACGGTCAGTGGGCCACGATCCGAAATTCCAAGTACATGTAAATGTTCCTGAAATTTTTCTTAATCCGAGGGTGTAATTTGGTCTAATTCTGATAGTCTGGTTGCTTAATACTAATGCGCAAACAAATGGTGCCAGATCACTATTCCTGATATTTATTTTGGAATGAGAATAGTTTTTCACACACCGTCGCTCCGGATCGAAACGAATGGCCGTGGGACATCGGCTGGACCTGATTTTTGAGATGATTGTCAAGCCCAGTGAGGCGGTCCTAGTTCCTTAGCTTCGTGTTAATCGGACTTCCGATGTGTGATCTAGACCTAATACGAAGTTTCGTTTCATTTCCGAGAGCAGCCGAGAAATGAGTTTGGTTCTAAACTTTAGGGTAACCTAGAGTCACTTGTTTTGCAAGTTTTGGGTCTTGCAGATCGTATTTAAAGCGATCCCAAAGGATTTCATGGCTAATCGAGTTTAGCACTTAGTTAACTTTGTTAAATTTCTAAAGGATTTAATCCTAATTGATTTCTGGTCGAGGTGGTACTCGAGCCAACGTACGAAAATTTACGGGTCATTACATTTTGCCTTCTGCCATCGCACCCGCTGCCATTAATAAAGTTGGTCGAATGGAGTCTGAACTTTTTAAACTAGGGAGCACAACTAAGCTCAACTAGTAAGCTAGGAAAGCAGTTAGTTCAGTTTCAACAATGAAATCGGCTGGGCCTCTTACTTTCTTACGATTGGCTTCTAATTCAGCACAATGACTATTAGGGAACCTAAGTGTAACAGCCCGGATTTTTCCCAACCTAAAATTAGACGTCCTTAGGCGATGAGTCAATCCTAACACAGGTTTAACTTCTCAAACACTCAATTAAAGCCTCAAATCCCTTTTCAAACCATTTTCTTCACAAATCCCACCCTTCACCACCTTGATCTTTCAATTTTTCTAAGTACTTTCACATTAGACACTATCTTAAAGTTTAGGAGATGAAGAACAATACTTAAACTAAACATTGCTACAAAGGTCTAAATACCACCTCAGACCGAAATCACTCAGGACTAAATCCTTTAGAAATTAGGCGAGATTTAGCTAGTGTTAAACTAGAGTGCTTGTGAAATTAGCACCAATCACTTTAAATACGATTTGCAAGACCCAAAACTTGTAGAATCATTGACGCTAGGTTACCCTAAAATCTAGGATCAATCTCATTACCCGGCTGCTCTCGGGAGAGCATCTCGAAACTCTGTATCAGATCTGGACCGCACGTCGGAAGTCCGATTAACACGAAGTTAAGGAATTAGGACCGCCTTGCTGGGCTTGATAACCATCTCGAAATCAAATCCAGATAGTGTCCCAGCGCTATTCGCTTGAGCTCGGAGTGAAGAGTGTGAGAAATATGAAATTAATTCAAAATAAAATATCTTGAATAGTAATCTGGCACGTGTTGCTTGTGGATCAGTTTTAAGCAACCAGACCGTCATAATCAGACCAAATTACACCCTCGGATCAGGAGAAATTTCATACACATTTACATGTACTCGGAATCTCCGATCGAGATCCGTTGACCGTTGAACTGAAACTGGTCCGCCACGCGTGATCAGGAATCCTGACCGAAACGAAAACTTAACTCCCCCTAGATCCGATGTCGGTGAGCTTAAGTCCGACCTTTGGCTCAAGGAGGCCCGCCAGAAGTCCTCCGTTGAGCTGGAAAAGGTCCGCTTTGGTTATAACCTAAGTAAACCTTGTCCAGAAGTCTGTTTTGGTGAGATTTGGGGTTATATAAGGACCTTAAACCCTCTCTCATTTCAGCCATCCGAATTTAAGAGAAACCCTAGAAAGAGAAGAGAGAAAAGAGAGATAAAGTGGGAGAGTTGTGGGAGATCCTTCCGGCCTTTCTTCCTTGATGCCTTAGGTGCTTAACCACCTCATTCTTATCGCTTTCCTAGCGATTTCAGCGACGTTTCTAGGTAAGAAACCCTAACCCTAAAACTGATTTGGGGTTTTAAGAGTTGTAGGTTATGAAATAGCTAACCTATTTCATCATATAGGTTGCCGAATCGCCGTATACAAAGCCTTAGCAAATCTATCGACTCTGTTACGATTCTACGATAAAAGGTGCGGACTTTAGGTGTATGGGTTATGGTTTTCAATACTTTCAATGTCAGATAATGATAGATTCATGATCTGCATGCAATTGCACATGTACAAAGTGCTGTCTGTTTTCCGTTTCGATTAAAGATGAAAAATATGGAATTCTACATACTCTAGGTATTTGTAGAAAGTACCGTATACGTACAAATTTTGGAAATGTGTTTGACATGATTAATTGTTGTATGAATATATTATATGTGGATAAATTACTTGTTTGGCGAAAGGACTCGCCCTAATACATGTTTTGCTTATATACACTATGTATGTTGAAATTGTGTATTCTAGAAAGTACCGTATATGTATAAATTTTGGATATGTATTTGCCATGATTATTTGTTGTATGAATATATTATATATGGATAAAATACTTGCTTGGCGAAAGGATAACCCTAATATATGTTTTGCTAACATACACCATGTATGTTGTAATAGTGTTTCCAAGTGTTTGTGAAAATGACCGAATGAGTATAGAATTCTCATTCGTGCTTGCCATGACTAATTGTCATGGAATTATGATTGTTGTATTGGCAATACCCCTTTGACGAAAGGATTTGCCCTGAATCACGCCACGGCTACTATACGCTATATATGTTGAAATGGGTAGCCCAAGTGTTTGTGAAAATGTTCAAATGAATATGGAACATGGATTCCTACTTCCCATCACTATCCGTCGTGGGTGTACGCGTGTTATGATTGGGGTAACTCCCTAGTGAAAGAATTTGGCCTAATACCTATGTGATCAACATATGTCATGTATGTTGATCTATGTCTTTTAAAGTGTTTGTTAAAATGTCTGAATGAGTAGTAGTTAGCAAATTGTAATGTATAAGGGTGTTGAGATATGATTCTTAACTTCTTTTAACTATGTGTATGTTTTCCTTGGATAGTTGTGTGATTCGGAATTGAATATGTACAAACTCATGCTTGTGTTGTGCTTCATAACATGCTCAACTGCTTTTATGATTTATCTATGTAATGCATATGTTTTAATTCATATTTACGTTGTATGATCCGTCATGGGTGATGGGGGAATGGAGCAACGAGTGCGTGCAACAGCCCTGACAGCCCTAAACGGATAATATCAAATTTTGGTTGCATGATTTGAATCTTGATTCATTACTGCTTTAAGTATCTGTAATTGAATGTGATTGGGGCTATGATTATAGTTCAGACAATCGGTAACGAAAATGAATGTGTGGCTGAGTTTCATTTACCACGTGAGGCGTGTTCAACGAACCGAGTCGTACGTCGGTTAGCGATAGTGGTTGGCCACACGAAGTGCTTATGCGCTTCATATCGTTCAACTTGTCGTGCGCTCGAGCTAGCCGAGCTCGTCAAGTAACCCGATCTGTCTAATGTATGTTCACCATGTTTGGACGCTACTGCTTGAACCTAGGGTACCAAACTTACCAGTGAAATCCCTTTTAACCATGGTACCTCGATCTGCTAAGACTCATGAGCCGGACATGGTAGTATGGGACACCGTGGTCGAGCTGTCGGCCTACGCTGGGGTTACGTGCCTCCCCGTAGTGACCAGTGAGCAACCAGACTCGTGAGCCGATTATGGTGGTATGGGACACTATATTCGAGCTGTCGACACCTACGGCGAGAGCCGAATATGGTGAGACCTGTATTCGTGCTGACGGGCGACGAGTCCTCCATAGTGTCTTTGAGTATACTCTAAGGTCTTTGATTGGCGACGAGCCCTTCACAGCAACTAGAGCATGAGTTGAGCCGAGTACGGTGAGACCTGTATTCGAGCTGACGGCCAGCGATTGAGCCGAGTACGGTGAGACCTGTATTCGAGCTGACGGCCAGCAATTGAGCCGCATACGGTGAGATCTATATCCGTGCTGACGGGTGACGAGCCCTTTGTAATGCCTTCGCTATGCCTCTCAATCCATAATATCGTATGAGACTAACTAGGAGTGATGACCCTAGAATGGATCATGTTTGGGAATTATACAAGGGAGGTACCTTAGTTTCCCAATACTGCTGTTTGAAAAGGACTAATAATTACTCGGTAATCATGCTCATCATCGTACTGCATGTGCCTGGTAGATGTGGAGCACTGAGGGATGAACGCATTCGCGAATGTAAGATGGTGTCGCTTGAGGGTGGTTTGGCAAGGGCATACATCATGTTATTTCATACTTGCATTAAATAAGAGTAGTTAGAATTGTTTGATTGTACTACTTTATCATTACTGCTTGACTGAGTTGATAACATGTTAACCTATGCTTTACTGTTCCACTGAGTTGATCACTCACTCCCATGTTACGGGACGGTGTTGTACACACCAACCAGATTTGTTGAGTTTCAGGTGATGGCGATGCTTATGAAGCAGAGCCGGACTATTGTGATGTGGAGGAGTTCTCCTACATGTAACTCTCTGACAGGTCTATGAAGACCTGGTATTGTATTGACGGGGCTATGGTACTTGGAATAGAAGACATTACACTTCCTCACATTTGGTATATTTTAAAACTGTACTTGTAATTATTTAACCTGGTAACATTATCACACTCTGGAGACCCACCACTGTTTTTATATTTTATATATCTATCACAGTCTTCCGCTTGTAATTTAACTGTCTCTGGAGTATAATATGTTGTTTTGGCTTAATCTCACTCATGTTTAGTGTACTAACACAGACAACATTTAATCATCATTATCTATGTTGCATAAGTGATGTTCTGGAACTCGAGAGTTGAGTCACTACTCGACCCTCGATTTTTCGGGATGTTACACTAAGAAAAAGAGAAAAGGAGAAGACTAGTGAGTAATTCATGCTTATGGAAAAGTATTATTTGAAAGAGGAGGAAAGTGTTAAAATACTTACACTAAGTATCGGGAAAAATGGGCTAGCCATTTAAGGGGAGAAATCTTATGAACATCAGCATAATAAGAGGTTTCCCGAAAGAGCTCGATGGTTGTTGCTATAATTTTGGGCACTCTATTGGGTGCAACATAGGCAAATTCTCTGTTTGAAGGAAAATATTCATCAAGAAAGGATCATGAGATAGGCAGACCAGCCATCCTATATAATCCCACAAGGTGATACTCACTTCCCCCACCGGAAAATGGAAAGAATTTATAGTAGAAGACCAGTATTTCAGAAAGCCTTTGTAGATCATCGTGTCTTTTTGAAAGAATTCTGAAGTGCCTTCTATGACATGATAAATTCTTGCCGCAGTAACGACATCTTTATGTTTCTCCAAAATCGCTCTGGTCCAAGCACCGTAGTATGGACGTACGGTCCAAAGACCTCATGTTTTAAATTCATCTTTACCCGATGACAGAAATGTTATTGAATCGTCTCGAAGAAATGAGTATAATATAGGGAATGAGGGTCGTGACCTGGCGTAAGAAAACGCATGTATCTTATCTGCCCAGTCTTTTGAGTTAAGCCGTTATCTATGACATAACCCTCGAGAATTTGTTGCTCTTTGATTACCCAATTAGACACTTATAAGAGTTTGTTATGTTTCATGTAGTCTGTCGGTTCGCTCTGGAGAATGGAGAAGTGGTGCTGAAGTTGCAGGGGTAGAGCAATGGTTTCATCTCTATACAGGTTACGGAATTTAATTGCCTTAGTAGGCAGCTTGACTGAATCCCAAGCATTCTGGAAACATCTTCGGTTATGTTCTCGAATCTTCTCCTGGAAAATTTCGTCTTGGCTCTTTTCACTGGCTCATTTTGGGACTGATGGGGGAGGAGAAGCCTCTACAGTAGAAGGGCGATTATCATCAGTGTGGAAGTTGGTTGTGCATTTCAACTAATCTTCCCAATCAGATTCTTGTCCTGAAAGGGGGGGACCTTCTATCTCCTTCATTATTATGCCCATGCGGATATGCTTGGCCAACCGTTGAATACAATCAGCAAAGTTCATGATGACAGGAGCTAGCTCCTTGAAGAAAGAGCTGTAGTTCTCGCCAGAGCGGGGCTTTTTTGGGTTATGGGTCTCAATGGATTGTGGGTCAGACGGGCCAACAATACTTGGGGAAGAAAGTGGTCTTTTTGAGCTTGCCATTGGAGATCTGAACAGGAGTTGATAAAAAATCAAAGTCAGAAGGAAAAATTTATTAAGCAAGAAAAGAAGTATAAAAGATTGCTAAGGGAGGACAGATAAACTCAAAATACAAGAAAAATGTTTAAGTTCAAGTTATAATGCACAAAAGAGTTGTGGGTAAACTGTTGCGCGCAATCTATTGTGTGCAAACTATTGCGCGTAATCCATTGTGCGTAAACTGTTGCATGCAATCCAATGTGCGCAAACTATTGCGTGCAATCCACTGTGCATAAACTATTGCGTGCAATCTATTGTGCGTACATTGTTGCGAGCGAAGTACTGAGTGCAAGGGTATTGTGTGCTACCTGCAACGCGCAGGAATTTTGACTAAGTACGAAGGGGTGCTGTGTTCTAAGTCTTGTTGTGTGGAGCAAACCTATTGTGCACAAAAGGTTTTGTGTGGAACAGTGGTTGTGTGGCGCACAATGAGGTTAGCGTACAAAGGTAGAGACTTGACGCAAAGAAACAGTGTGGAGCAGAGGAGAAAGGTGGTGAAAATAAAGAAAAGTCCTGATTTATAGGTAACGATTGTGGTGTTGTGCGGTGATTGTTGCGCGCCAACAGTTATGCGGAATTCGTTGTGCGCAGATTGGTCAACGCACAACAGAGAAAATAAGCGCATAATAAGGGTGATCAAGTGCTTAAAGAAAAATTGTTATTTGATCCTACATGACTTTTTTGTAAGTGTAAAAATAAAAAATATAAAATGCAGGATCAAGGGGGCATTTGTTGAGGCACAAAAATAGAATAGAAGAATCGTTATACGCAAACTGTGGTGTGCAAATTGTTGTGTACGAACAGTTGTACACAAATTGTTGTGTGCAGAACGCTGTGCGAGAATAGATATTGAAGGACAGATGATCGCACAGAGGATTCCGTACAAAAGATACGACACAAAGGAGGTCTACACAAAGGATTTCGCACAAAGGAGGTCGTACAAAGAGGTCCGCACAACGGACGATCGCACAAAAGGGACCACACAATGGCTACGTGGCATGGTTGCACATGCGAGGAGACTATAAATACCCCGACCCATCATTAAGGGGTCAAAGGCAGCCAACCAAGAAGTAGAATGAGAATTCAGAGAGAGAGAAAGGTAGAGCCCTGTCCTCATTGTGCGGAATAGGTGTTGTGCGGTGCATAACACTGGTAGTGCACAAACACCTTCAACGCACAATGGTCAGTAGCGCACAATGGGCGATAGCACACAACAAGCTCCAGCGCACAATGGATGTCAGTGCACAACGACTTCAATCAGCGCACAATGACTTTTGACAGTGCACTATAGTTTCTGTCCATGCATAATGACTTCCAATGCAACATTCAACACTATTTCTTAATGTTTGATGCATTTATGCATAATGTTAATGTTAAATATTGATTCTATATTGTAAATATAAATATTCTATTTGGAATCGAAGGGAAAAAGAGATGTAAAAGTGTAACGCCCTGAAAATCGGGGGTCGAGCATAAACTCAACTCCCGAGTTCCAGAACATCACATATGCAACAAAATGAATGATGATTGGATGTTGATTGAATTTGTGCATTGAACATGAGTGAGATTAAGCCAAAACAGGATATCATACTCCAGAGACAGTTAAGTTTGCAAGCGGAAGACTGTGATAGATAGATAAAATATATAATTATGATGAGTCTCCAGAGTGTGATAACATTACCAGGTTAAATAAATACAAGTGCGGTTCTAAAATGTACCACATGTGAGGAAGTGTAGTGCCTCCTATCCCCTGTGCCATAGCCCCGTCAATACCTTATCAGGTCTTCATTGACCTGCCAGAGAGATACAGATAGGAGAACTCCACCTATCATCACAGAAGTAGTCCGGCTCTGCTTCACAAGCATCGCCATCACCTGAAATTCAACAAATCTGGTGGGTGTTCGGAACACCGTCCCGTAACGTGGGAGTGAGTGATCAACTCAGTGGAACAGTAAAGCATAAGTTAACATGTTATCAAATCAATCAAGCAGTAATGATAAAGCAGTACAAATCAAGCATTTCTAACTACTCTTACTAAATGCAAGAATGAAATGACATGATGCTGTATGCCCTTGCCAAACCACCCTCAAGCGACATCATCTTACGTTCGCGAATGCTTACTCCCTCAGTGCGCCACATCTACAAAGCACATGCGGTGCGATGATGCTCATGATTACCAAGTTTTTATTAGTCCATTTCAATCAGCAGTATTGGGAAACTAAGGTACCTCCCTTGTATCATTCCCAAACGTGATCCATTCTAGGGTCGTCAATCCTAGTTATTCTCATACGATGTTATGGTTTGAGAAGCGTAGTGAAGGCATCGCAAAGGGCTCATCACCCATCAGCGCGGATACAGATCTCACCGTATGCGGCTCAATTGCTGGCCGTCAGCTCGAGTACAGGTCTCACCGTACTCGGCTCAATCACTAGCCGTCAGCTCAAGTACAGGTCTCACCGTACTCGGCTCAACTCGCACTCTAGTTGCTGTGAAAGACTCGTGGCCAATCACAGACCCTTGGAGTGTACTCGATGATACTACGGAGGACTCGTCGCCCGTCAGCACGAGCACAGATCTCACCGTACTCGGCTCTCGCCGAGGTATCGACAGCTCGAATACAGTGTCCCATACCACCATATTCGGCTCACGAGTTGATTGCGCAATGGTCACTACGGGGAGGCACATGGCCCCAGCGTAGGCCGACAGCTCGACCACGGTGTCCCATACCACCATGCCCGGCTCATGCGACTTAGCGGATCTAGGTACCATGGTTAAACGGGGATCACCACTGGTAAGTTTGGTACCCTAGGTTCAAGCAGTAGCGACCAACCAGGGTGAACATGCATAAGGCAGATCGGGTTACTTGATGAGCTCGACTAGCACGATCGCCCGTTGAGCTGCACGACATGAAGTGCATAAACAACTTCGTGTGGCCTAGCCACTGCCGACAGGCAACGCACGACTCGAGTTCGTCGAACACATCCCACGTGGCAAATGAATCTCAGCCACGAGTTCAATCTCGTTACCGATTGCCTGGACTATAATCATAGCCCCAAACACAATCAATTACAGAGATATAAAGCAGTAATAGATCAGGATTCAAATCATACAATCAGTCGGGTATTATCCGTTTAGGGCTGCCAGGGCTGTTGCACGCACTCGTTGCTCCGCTCCCCCATCACCCATGACGGATCATACAACATAAATATAAATTCAAACATATGCATTACATAGTTAAAATCATAAAACAGTTGAGCATGTTATGGAGCACAACACAAGCATGAGTTGGTACATGTTCAAATCCTAATCACACAACTATTAAAGGAGATCATACACATAGTGAAAAGAGGTTGAGAATCATATCTCAACACCCTTATATATTACAATTTGCCAACTACTACACATTCAGACATTTCAAGAAACACTTAAGCAAACATACATCAATATACATGACATATGTCGATCACATAGGCATTAGGCCAAATCCTTTCGCTAGGGAGTTGCCCCAAACATAACACGCGTACACCCACGACGGATAGTCATGGCACGCAGGAACCCAAGTTCCATATTCATTAAGCTATTTTCACAAATACTTGGGCCACACATTTTAGCACATATAGTGTATACTGGCCGTGGCGTGATTTAGGGCAAATCCTTTCGTCAAAGGGATATCGCCATTACAACAATCATATATCCATGACCATTAGTCATGGCGAGCACGAATGAGAATTCTATACTCATTCAGCCATTTTCACAAACACTTAGAATACACTATTCCAACATACATAGTGTATGTTAGCAAACATGTATTAGGGCTATTCTTTCACTAAGCGGTTATTTTATCCGCGTATACCATATTCATACAACAATTAATCATGACAATTATATTTCCAAAATCTGCACGTATGCGGTATTTCTAAAAATTGCAATTTCAACATACATGACATTTACACATGAACATGTATTTTTGCGATTCTTTTCGCCAACTAACATTTTATATCCACACATGATATAATCAAACATTAAATAAACATGTCAAACATTTTCCCAAGAAAAATACGTATACGGTATTTATACGTATATCTAGAGTATGTGAAAATCCATATTCTTTATCGCTAATCGAAACAGGAAACGGAAAGCACTTTGTACATGTGCATTTGCATACAGATCATGAATCTATCATTATCTGACATTGAAAGCGTTGAAAAACGTAACTTATACGCTTAAAGTCCTCACCTTTGGTCGTAGAATCGTAACGGAGACGATAGGTTTGCTAAGCTTCCGTATTCGGCAGTTTGGCAACCTATAGAACGAAATAGGTTAGCTATTTCACAACCTACAACAGTCTAAACCCCAAAACATGTTAGGGTTAGGGTTTCTTACCTAGAAACGGGGCTGGAATCGCCGGAAAAGCGATGAGAACGAGATGGTGCAGCCCGTGTGGTGGCAGGGAACGACGGCAGGGAGTTTCTCCCACTTCTCCCTCACTTTCTCTCTCTTTTCCCTCTCTCAAATCCAAATTCGTATGGCTGGAATGGGAGAGGGTTTAAGGTCCTTATATAGCCTCAAAACTCACCGAAATAGACTCCTGTTCAAAGGTTACTGCTAATATAGGTATTCCGTCACTTTCCAAGCTCAAAAGGGGTGTTCTGGTAGCCCTCTTTGAGCCAAACGTCAGACTTAAGCTCACCCTCTGCGGATCTACGTGGGATTACATTTTCGGCTCGATCGGATTCCCAGATCGCACGTGGCGGACCACTTTCAGTTCAACGGTCAGTGGGCCACGATCCGAAATTCCAAGTACATGTAAATGTTCCTGAAATTTTTCCTGATCCGAGGGTGTAATTTGGTCTGATTCTGACGGTCAGGTTGCTTAATACTGATGCGCAAGCGAAAGGTGCCAGATCACTATTCCAGATATTTTCTTTTCAAAGGAATATTGTTTTTCACACACCCTCGCTCCGGATCGAAATAAATGACCGTGGGACATCGGTCGGAGCTGATTTTTGAGATGATTGTCAAGCCCAGTGGGGCGGTCCTAGTTCCTTAGATTCGTGTTAATCGGACTCCCGATGTGCGATCTAGACCTCATACGAAGTTTCGTTTCAGTCCCGAGAGCAGACGGGTAATGAGTTTGGCTCTAGACTTTAGGGTAACCTAGAGTCACATGTTTTACAAGTTTTGGGTCTTGCAGATCGTATTTAAAGCGATCCCAACGGATTTCATGGCTAATCGAGTTTGCACTTAGTTAACTTTGTTAAATTTCTAAAGGATTTAATCCTAATTGTTTTCTGGTAGAGATGGTACTTAGGCCTTTGCAGTTTGTATATAAAGTGATCCAAGTTTTACTACTTAGCTAGTTTAAGTTAGTGTCTAGGGCGAAAGTGCTTTGAAAAATTGAAGGCACAAGGTAGTGAAGGGTGGGATTTGTGAAGGAAATGGGTTCAGAAGCGATTTTAGACTGTGGGGTTCAGTTCTGACGAAAATAATAGGTATTAAGAGCAACCCATCGCCTAAGGACATCTAATCCCAAATTGGCAAAAATCCGGGATGTTACAAAAAGAACTCAGAATGAATAAATAACGTGATTATCTTCTTTGTCCTCTTTTGTTAATTAACAAGTGAATGAAATCTCCCAAACAAAATACATTTGTTTCTTGTTCGAAACAGCTAACATGACCATGCACTACATTACATGTGCTTTGGCAAGGAAGGTGCACTTTAGGGAGGTTGTCATGCGCGAACTTGGTTGTCGAAGTCGCTTGTGAGGGAGCTTTGTGCGAGGGCATGCATCATTATTGCACTCCATTCCTACATTAATAAGAGTAGTTAGGAAGTGATTGTTGTATTGCTTTATCATTACTGCTTGATTGACTTGATAACATGTTAACTTTTACCTTATAGTACCACTGAGTTGGCCACTCATTCCCACCTTAAGACGGTGTTTTAAAACACCAACAACAGACTCTGGTTTAGATGTAGGTGATGATGAAGTCTATGCGACGGATCAGGACTTCATGGATGAGGAGGAAGAGTTCTCCTACTTTTAGCTCTCGGGTGAGTCTATGTAGACCTTGTACCGATGTGTAGGGACTACAGGGACATTTGGCTTAGTTGGACACATCTACTTTCTCGCATTTTGTTATTTTGAAACGATACATGTATATATTAAACCCGGTTACATAATCATACTCTTGAGGTTTGTGAAACTCCCTCATGCTTAAATATATATGGTTTAGACTTTCGCTTGCTTAATTTAATTATATCTGGAGTATGATATGTTGTTTTGGTATAATCGTACTCATCCTTAACTCATTAATATGGACAAATTCTGAACATCATCATCCATATTGCATAAGTGATGTGCTGGATCTCGGGAGTAGAGCTTTGCTCGATCCTCGAAATTGAGGGCGTTATAAGATGATATTAGAGCATGATTCAGATTAAACTGGACCTGGGTTATAGGTAACACGACGCACTCTGACGCACTCTGACTTAGGAAGGGGGTGGGATTAACTACAGTAGCTTAGTTCGTACGTGTCCTAGATCGTATGAAATCATGTGAACCGATCTTAGTCACCTTAGGTGGTCCATCAACGAGTTTAGATCATTAGACGATGAATTCTGAATTTAAAACATACCCTAAAGGTGCGAATATATTCGTGTACAACTATCCAAACGAACCGTTCGGTCCTAAAGACCCAAAGCATAAAATATTGTGGGACTCAGGGGGTCCCACGTACATATACGGCACCCCGGGAGGGGGTGGCCATCGCCCCAGGGCAGAGCCACCGCCGGAGCAGCGACACCCCCCGATCGGCGGCGCACCGCCCACCGGCCATGCACGTGGGGCTTGTCCCACATGTGGGACCCCCCACTTAACCCTCATTTGCTCCCCTTTTGCCATTTCACCCTATTTCACCCATATTTTCACCCCAAACCCTCTAAAACTCTTTTCCCTCTCAAATCTCTTCTTCCATGCCTTCAAAACTCTTGAATCTTCTATATTTTACACCCATCCACCACCATCCTCCTAAGACTATCCATTTCATCTTCTTATTATTCTCCATCTTCCTTATTTCCACTCATTTGAGCACACAACCCATCTTTTTGTGGCTCATAACTTCTATATCCTCAAATCCATTTCAATTCAAGATTTTCCACCTCCATGGCTCTCTTTGAGCTTGTCACCGCCATTTTCTCAATCTCAACGCTCCTTTCCCTTATGGGAAAGAAAAGAGCGGCCCCAGATAAGGTCGTGCCTAGCCGTCCCAGCTGCTCGAGGAAGAAGGCGAGCGCCGAGATGAGTGCAAATGCCAAGCAAAGATCGAAACGGGACCTCGATCCTCAAACCCCATTGGAAAGGTCTCTACCGGCGGGTGCCGAGCTTGGTAAGTTCTGTGACCGTAAAGTTGTATTTGAAGCTCATGTTGATGAGAAATTATTTGGGTTGTATCCAGTTATTGACCTTCTGTTGGAGACCGAGTGGGGTCTCATATTCGAAGGGAAGGCTCATGCAAGTGAGGGCACCATACGAGCCTTCTATGCCCACATACAAAACCCAACTCTAGAGCCCCTCCAGTTTACTATTCCATTGGGGAGGCAGGAAGCCATAGTAGACGTGGATATTATGGCCCGTATTATGGGAATCGAGCGTGGTGTGGTATATGCTAGTGAAACTCATCTCGCAAGTAGGCGAGAGAAAGATCGCCGCACATGTTTCCTTTGCCGCCAACTTGTAAATTGGAGGTGAGGAAATAGCCTTGCATCGACTCGTATGACGACAAAGGATTTCTGCTTGCTCCACCATATATGCACGTACAACGTGTATCCTAGTTGGAGTAACTGCACAAAATGTACTCGATTCATGGTGGAATTCCTGTACAGAGTTGGACAGGGAGAAAAAGTGTGTCTGCCTACTCTCGCCTTGACTCAGATAATCAATACTGCACGATCTGCTCGGGGAGACACCTCTCAATTCCTTTTCTGCGCCGACTTATTTTCAAGATCGCCCGCAGTTTCATATTCAAACTCCATATGGATAATCTCGCCCCAATCCAGTTCATCAATGAAACTACACTCAACAATATAGGAATAGGCCCCAGGCAATGCCAAGCAAGGATTGATGAATACAGGGATGAGATAGAAGAAGAGACGGAAGAGGAGGAAGGCAGTGAAGAAGGGGAAGGAAATGAAGAGGAGGAAGGCAGCGAAGATGAGAAACGTAGTGAAGAAGAGGAAGGTAGTGATGAAGAGGTGGACAGCAGGGAAGTGGGGCAGGAAGAAGAGAAGGAGACCCAAGACTCAAATAGGGGACCTCCTACTACACGTGAGGATCGCCATGACCGGGCCGCCCTAGAAGCCCGCATGGCCAAAATTGAAGATAACCAGGACCTTAGGAATGAGGATTATACAAACCATAGAGATCTTTAAATGTTGGGACATTTAGAGTGTTTAGACCTAAAATTGGTACTCCTAGATTTCAAGAAAAAAAATCTAGCAGTTTAGAAAATCTAATAAATTAATAACATGAAACAGAGGACCTCCTTAGCAGGTATGGTCATGTGTGAAGTGCTCAAGCGTACTTAAATTCAAGTTCGGGCAACTCAATTCCAATCAGACAACTTTTGACCCTAAGTGATAAAACAATTTCTTGTATTAAAAATGGTATGAAATCATCTAGCGTATGAGCGTAGACTTTGAATTACAACTATTGGATTACCCCGCTACTCCTAAATTAAGACTAGACTACTGGTTATACTAAGGAACGCAAAAGACCGAGTATGCTATGATAATTGAAAGATAGACTTAGTTGTTGGCTTGATTAGGTTGGAGTGAGACTCCATTCCTTCGTTGGATCCCCTCGATACTTATAAGCTTCTTTAATAACTCTTAAGAAGGTTGTTTTGACTTAGAAACTATTCACACTCAGAGAAAACTTATATATCCCGTGGATTGAACATTAGGTCAAATCAATACACCCCTTAGAATTGTCTTCCAAGGACTTATTACAATTGGAACATGGAGTAGAGAACTATATATACGAAGTATTCACGGTTTGAAGCGAATTCTCAATCCTGGTAGTTACCAATGAACTCAATGCTCTGATTAAGCAAAATATCGGGATCAACTAGGATTAATAACTGATACGACAAATTATCTGTCATAGCTAAGCAGAAAGTCTATGTATCCGAGTCAGACCCACTACACGACTTTCTGTGTTGGCCCGACCACTTACAACTAGAAGTTTATTACTTAGCCTTTGAGAAGTGTTAAGAACATATAGTTATAGGGATATATATATATATATATATATATATTATATATATATATATATATATATATATATATATATATATATATATATATATTATATATTGGCCCAAGAAATTTCTCAATGGGCAACAGACAGTTAGGATTAGGCCCCGAATCACAGACATTATAGCATACATATTGTGCATATGAACTTAGAAAGATAGTCTGCCCGTCAACCTATTTTATCCAAATTCCTTATGCACTAATAATGTATAGATTATCTTACAGTATTAAAATGGACATGATTAAAGAGGATAAGTCGGGACCGTGACAAAAGTCCTTTGATAGAATTAGGCATCTTGTCACAAACTCATACCCGTCCTTGGAATTAACCACAACACCCATCATTTTTAGCTCATTTCTATGACCATAGGTACCAATGTCATAGTACACATCATCAATGAAAAGAAGACCAATGTATTAAGAGATCGTTTCCCATTTCATGTCAGGGTAGGTCCTAAATTACACCTTGTTCTGACATACGGATCGGGACATAGATTCTTAACCTTGAGAGTAGAAATAATTTTAAAGGGGGTAGGACTTATGAGCCCAATCTAGTTAGGTTGGTTTATACATCCATTTGACCAGAGGGGCACAACAGAGCGTGGTGGGCCCATGCCTCACTGGCCCAAGATCGTCAATTTAGGTAACACATACGGTTAGATTACTAAGTAAGATCAGATTCGTCCTTGAAACATTAGCAATAGACTCATCAAAGGAAAATAGTCAGGACTCTATAACTAGACAAAGTCACGTAAGTAAATCGTATCACTAAAGAGTAGGCCTAAAAATGGGTACGAGCTGAATTACAATAACCTAGGTCAGTGTATCCACAAGTGTGCTCGTTGAATATGAACTTAATAGAAGCCTTAGCCAATTTCGAGGACAAAATTATTTTTAAGGGGGGTAGATTGTAACGTCCCAGATTTTTTCTAACTTGGAGATGGACGTCCTTGGGCAATGGGTCTATCATAACACCTTATCGACTTCTCAAAAACTCAATCCCCAAGTCTCAAATCCCCTTTCGACCTATCCCTTTCAAAAATCTCACCTTTCACCACCCCATTGTTTAAAATTTTCTAAGTACTTTCATATTAGTCACCAATCTAAAGCTCAAAGGATGAAGAACTACAATTAAATTAAAATTTACTATAAATAGTAAATTTACAAATAAAATGGACTTTAAACTATTAACTTGATGGAATCTAGGGAAATAACTAGGTTATTTGGATATCTTAGCTTCTTCTACCCCAAAATCATATATTGCATGTCAAGTAACTCATTCTGGTTTGCAAGATACATTCGTTTCAAGAATGAAGTGGCAGAAACACCACCAGGACCACCAGAGGGGCGTGGCGCCACCATCTGGTTGGTGGCGCACCGCCGGTGCACCGAATTTCGGTGGACCCACGCTGGAATTTTCTGCGTTTTAAGGTCAACTTCAAAAATTCATATCTCCCTAAATATAACTCCGATTTAAGTGATTTAAAAGCAAGATTGAAGCTTGATAAGTGTAGTTTCATATAAAAATAAGTTAAAAATAAAATAAAAATTTTTAATATAGTTAAATATAGGTTGATGTGACAACTATCTAAAAATTATTAGTTCGGACAGCTACTACTTCCAGAATTTTAAAATTTTTTGGAACATGAAATCTAATGAAATTTGGTGGAGATAAAGTAGACCTGATGATGAACTACTAAAAAAATAATTAAAATAATATACTAATTAAAAGTGCCAAAAAAAATAGAGAATTACCCGAGGATCGCATCTTGTGGTATAATTTAGGCGAAATTTAGTTAAGTACTAAGCTAAATAATCGTTGGATTTAACATGGACCACCATCTTCACAAACGGTAAGACTTAAAACACAAATTACTACCGATGCAATGTCCCTTAAAGACCTAGGAGAAATCCCAAGAGTCTGTCGCTCTCAGGAGTACATTAAAACTCCGTATCAGACCTAGGTCGCACGTCGAAAAGCCGATGGCCACGAAACTATAGGGTTATGTCCGTCCTACAAAGCCGATGGCCACGAAACTATAGGGTTATGTCCTACTGGGCTTGCAGGAATTAAGCCCATATAGTATCCAGAAACGCACAACTTGAGCCCTGAGTGAAGTGTGTGAGAAACGCAAATATCTTTAGAAAATGTAATGAAACTTAAGTCAATTAGGCCATTCACTCATGCGCGAAATTGAGGATTTTGGACCGTCAGTTTATGACAAAACTTCACCCATCGGAAAAGGAAATTTCCCTTCACATATCCGTATACTTATGGCCCCGATCGAGTAAGCATGACCATTAATCTAACACGGGTCTCCCACGGTTGATCTGCTTATCGGGTCGTACCGAAATCACATCCTGGCATATATCCATTGTCAAGGAACTTACCTTATGACGTAGATGAGTAATGGACCTCCTGATGAGCCCTGTTTGTCAAAACAGTCACCCTTTAAATTTAAATTAAGTATACCATGTCCATGGGGCCATTTGCATCACTTCTGGGCCTATATATAGCCCTTAAACCACACAATTTCTATTCCATACCAATTTCTTTACCCTAGGAGAGAGAAGAGAGAAAAAGAAGAGAAAAGAGGAAGGAGAGGAGAGAGACTTTGGGAGATCGTTGCTGGGATTCTCTCCCACTACTCCACGCATTGAATCACCTTTTCACCTTGCTACACAATCGTTTTTCGCTTCGATTTGGGTAAGAAAACCTAACCCTAATCTTGATTTAGATATCCAAATAGAGTAATCGATGAAATAGCTAACCTATTTCATTGCTTAAGTGCCCGACGTTCCATTTTCTGGATGTAGGATTCGAACCACGTCCGAATCGAGTATTTCGACGAAAGGTGTGGACTATAAATGTTTAGGTTATGGTTTTCAATGCTTTCAATGTCAGCTAATGATTTATGTCTAACTTAATTGCTGCTATATATATTATATCAGATACGACTATTTGATATATTATGCGTGTGTGAACTATGTTGAATACAAGATGCATCCCATGTATTTGTTGAAATGCTTAAATGAACATGAAATTGTGATTTCTGCTTGCCATGACTGTTAATCTAGGATACATGTGTGTCGTATGTATAATGATCTCTTGGTGTATGGAATTGTCATAATATATGTCGTAACTAATCTAGTTTATGTATTTGGTGAATTGTAACTTAAGTGTTTGATAAAATGTCTGAATGAGAAAATGTTGATGATCTGTATTTATTAAGTGTATTAAGATAGGATTCTCAATCAAATTAGTCCAATGTATAGTTTCTTTCATTCATGTAATCATATTTGTCGCTATGCAATTTATGGATAAAATGCAAGTGCTTTGTGACATGTTCAATGTGTTTGATGAAATGTTCAAATGAGGAATTTATTTGGATTATTTGTTAAATGCTGATATGATTATCACATGTGTCTACCTATTGCATCTGAGTAAGATGGGGTTACAACGTGGCCCAGGCAATTGGCAATAATCCTTGTACAGGTGGCTGAATTAGTCTTGCCACATTGGGTAACTCGACGAATCAGTGTCACACGGCGATTGACGACAGTGGTTAGGCCACAAGGGGTGCTTATGCGCTTCATGTCGATTAAGTCAACGTGTGCTTGTACCAATCGAACTTACCAAACAAACCAATTGGCCTATTGTGTGTTTACCATGTATGGACATCACTGCTTGAATCTAAGGTACCACTTACCGATGTAAAAGCCCGTTTTAACCCTGGTACCACGATCCACTAAGACTCATGAGCTGGGCATGGTGGTATGGGACACTATGGTCAAGCTGATGGCCTACGCTGGGGTGACGAGCCTCCTTACTTAATTACTAGTGAGCATCCTTAATTCGTGAGTCAGGCATAGTGGTATGAGACACAGTGTTCGAGCTGTTGGCCTACACTGAAGTGATGAGCCTTCCGGTAGTGATCGCGAGTATAAACTTTTGAATTTACCTATCGACTGTTTTTCATTAGGGGTGATGCCCTACAACTTGCCTATCGTATGTGGTTAACTAGGATTGACGACCCTAGATGGATCCTTCGTTTGGGTTAATGATATAAAGGGAGGTACCTTAACTTCCCAAACCTGCTGTATGAATAAGCTTAATTAAGTACTCGGTTAACACGACCATGCACCGTATTGCATGTGCTTTGGCGAGGAATGTGCACTTTAGGGAGGTTGTCATGCGCGAACTTGGTTGTCGGAGTCGCTTGTGAGGGAGCTTTGTGCGAGGGCATCCATCATTATTGCACTTCATTCCTGCATTAATAAGAGTAGTTAAGAAGTGATTGTTGTATTGCATTATCATTACTAGTTGATTGACTTGATAACATGTTAACTTTTGCCTTATAGTACCACTGAGTTGGCCACTCATTCCCACCCTAGGGCGGTGTTTTAAAATACCAACCAGGCCCTAGTTTAGATGCAGGTGATGATGAAGTCTATGCGATGGAGCAGGACTTCATTGATGAGGAGGAAGAGTTCTCCTACTTTTAGCTCTCGAGTGGGTCTATCTAGACCTCGTGCCGATGCGTAGGGACTACAGGGATATTTGGCTTAGTTGGACACATCTACTTTCCCGTATTTTGTTATTTTGAAACAATACATGTATATATTAAACCCGGTTATGTAATCATACTCTTGAGGTTTGTGAAACTCCCACATGCTTAAATATATATGGTTTAAACTTTCGTTTGCTTAATTTAATTATATCTGGAATATGATATGTGTTTAGTGTAATCTTACTCATGCTTAACTCATTAATATGGACAAATTCTGAACATCATCATCCATATTGCATAAGATATGTGCTGGATCTCGGGAGTAGAGCTTTGCTCGACCCTCGATATTCAGGGCGTTACAATGAATGATCATGTTAGCCGAGTAATTATTAAGTTAAATTCATCCAACATATTGGCGAAGCTAGGATACCGACATTATATCACGAGTCCTTATCCAGATCACATGGCTCGTTGCTGCACGTGGTGGCTCCTTACCAGTGACCCTTGATCCAAATTTAGGTATCACTCGTTATATTACATATCAATAATTTCAAAGATAAGATATGGTACCTAAACATATGAGGATCAACCTGGTATGAATCGTCACCCAATACCAGGTATGATCACTCGGTTCCGAGGTGCGGGCTTGTCACATTAAACCAAAAAACATAAAAGAAAAGTGCTCGTCACCCAATTCCATTCATGCCCAGGTCGTTCGAATGGTACTCTAGCACGCAACCATCGGCCGGGTAATTTGACGGGGGTCGGTCGAACAATGGTCTATCACCTCCATCAATGCTCTCTGGTCACTATGGAGAGGCTCGTCACCCCAGCATAGGCCGATAGCTCAGACACGGAGTCCCATACCACCATGCCCGACTCATGAGTCTTAGTTGCTCACTGGTCACTACAGGGAGGCTCGTCACCCCAGCGTAGGCTAACAACTCGGACATGGTGTCCCATACCACCATGCCCGGCTCATGAGTCTTAGTAGGATCGTATCACACTAATGGTTATGAATAGACACATCCATTGGGAAAGGGTATCCTAGATTCCATTTAGCTGTGTCATACATTGTGAACATACATGATCAGTCGGCTAGCGGACTAATTTGATTGACCTGGGAGAACCACAACACAACCGGCATTGGGTACAAGCAGCCCGTATAGTCCAACTACCTAGGGTCGATCGAACAAGCCTTGGGTGGCCACCCTAACTCGGGCCACCCGTTGATTTGAGCGATTTACCGACCGACCCAACGTTGTAACCTAAGCATCACCACAAACTTAGCAATTCATCATGCCATCAACATAGATTCAACGACACAACCACAGGCATTTCATCAAACATGTAAGCATACATAGGATACTATGTTCACTAAGGCATTCAATCAAACCTGTGAGCATGCATAAAGTCATACAATCACTTAAGTATTAAATCAAGCACATGAGCATCGAAAAAGCAATACATTCCACCATTCAAGCATTTCATCGAACATGTGAGCATTAATGGAACAACACATCTACTTAGGCATTTTATCAAACATGTGGGCATCAACAAAATCACCCATTTAGTTGGGCATTCAATCAAGCATATGAGTATCCATGAAACAACACATTCAATCATCTAGACATTTTATCAAACACGTAAACATCCATATGCACCAATAACATATATTACAGAAAAAATTAAAATGTCAACATATTAGCATGCACAAATTCATCTACAAGCATTTAATCATTAATCGAGACCCTTAAGGGTCAATAAATGGAAACCTATAAATAATGGTCCACACCGAATTACGATCGGAGAGTGAAGAGGTGATCCTAACGACGCCGGGTCCGTAGGCTTGAAGTATAGGGGCCCTACATTGTGTAGGATGCACAAGGATTAAAGATAAAGGAAAATGATGGAAATTAAAGGGAGAATCACTACATTACCTTAATTAGGGTGAGATCCCTCTTCCAACAACAAGAAATTTGGATATTTTGAGGGAGAAGGGGGAAAGATGTCGTAATAGACGAGATCCGGCCGTCGAGGGTGCATGCAAGGTGGTGGCCCCCACTTTCTCTCTCCTCTCTTTCACTCTTTCTCTCACTCTCTCTCTCTCAGCTACGAGAAATGGCTGAGAGAGAGAAGGTTAGAGCTTTTATGTGGGTGGAATTATTTCAGTTGGCCCCAAGGTTTGAAAAATCCCAAAAATGGCCAAATGGGGCCTGATTTGGATTATAGGGGTTGCTCTGATGGACCCCTAGCCCATCTAAGCCATTGGATAAATGCCTCAAAGGCTTGATGAAGGGTTAGGTGAAGTTTGATCGAAAACAGATGCAGAGTTTTATCGTAATGGCCCGATTTGAGATCTAATGGCCCTGTGGGACTCCCCTTTTTAGCTGTTAAAGCTGCCCAGATGCCCCCCTGGCCATGAAATTTATAGGATAGGTGGTCCATAGGCCGATGAAGGGTTGTACAAAGTTTGATGGCAAACGAATACGGGGTTTTGCCGGAATGGCCCGATTTGCGATCAACGGTCACCGTTACTCGATCAGAGACCAAATTTGGCAGATGAGTGTAAAGAATTATTCTCAGCCTTTGGTGTAAATTTGAAAGAGATCCGACGGCTGAAATGCTCTAATTCCCTGTTCTAATCAAGGACCATTGATTTAGAATTTCAAGCCTTAGGCCAAGGCCAGGGCGAGTCGCACTTTACAAGTGCTGACTTAACAGCGTAAATCGTCTATTTCCAGGCGTTGATTGAGTTTGTCATCCGTGATGGACCACAAGCCCAGTGGGATGGACATTACTCTATAATTTTGGAACTAGTGGCCCATTAACGAGCGGTCTAGAGCTTGTTCGGGTAATCGGGGCATTTCTAGAATGAATTAGGTAACGAGATTTCTCGTGGGCAATGATTAAGGTTGGATTAACTATGTTCATAGTGTGGCCTATTTATAATTAGTGGAAGTGGAGATTTGGTCATGATTACTCTAAACCGTTGGTTTTAGGTTAAAAGAGTAACGGGGTTGATTTGGTCCATTAGTCAAGATTCGGACCTTATCTGACTAGGGTTCGGGTAGATCTTTTAATTTAGTTACGATTGTCTTAATTAATCAGTGGTAGGTCGGTTAGATTTGGGCCCTATGCGAACATATCATGAGGATAAACTCGATGCTTAAGTGATTGGGCGGGTTCATAAGCTTTCTACAGTTGATTTATTGAATTTGTGCAGTTCTTTACTGGTATCACCCATGTATACACTAACATTGAGTATTAATGGTCAGTAAATGATAATATAAGTTAATTATTAAAAAAATCAAGGATTTTTGGAAATCCAAAACAGTGAAAATCCAGGACGTTACATATAGGGCATAAATGACAAATGAAGTAGCCCTAGGGCCATTTGTGTACCATCTTATAACGACTCGAAAAATCCCGTACAAAGACCCGAGTATCACCTCAGGCAGAAATCACTCAGGACCAAATCCTTTATAAATTAGACGAGGATTAACTAGTGTTAAACTAGATTACATACGAAATCTGCACTAATCACTTTAAATACGATCTGCAAGACCCAAAAACTTATAGAATCATTGACGCTTGGTTACCCTAAAATCTAGGATCAATCTCATTACCCAGCAGCTCTCGGGAGCACATTGAAACTCCGTATCAGATCTGGACAGCACATCGAAAGTTTGAATAATACGAAGTTATAGAATTAGGACCGCCTTGCTGGGCTTGACAACCATCTCGGAAATCAAAACCAGATAGTATCTCAGGGCTATTCGCTTGAGCCGGAGTGAGGAGTGTGAGAAAACATGGTTTTCTTTAGAAATTAAATCTAATTTAAGTAATCTGAGACTTATCTTTTGTAGGCTAAATATAAGCAATCAGACCGTCAGAATTTGACCCAAATACACCCTCGGATCAGGGAACATTTCCCATACATATCTGTGTACTTGTAACCCTGATCGAGTTTCAGTGACCGTTGAACTGAAACTGGTCCACCACGTGTGATCTCGGAACCCGACTAGAACGAAAACTTAACTCGACCTAGATCCAAGGTCATTGAACTTAAGTTCGACCTTTGGCTCAACGGGGGGCTCCAGAAGTACTCCATTGAGACGGAACAGTCCGTATTTGGACATAACCTAAGTATACCATGGCCCTGAGTCTAATTTAGTGAGTTTTAAGCCTATATAAGGACCTTAAACCCTCTCTCATTCATCCCATACGAATTTGAGAGAAACCCTAGGAGAGAGAAGAGAGAAAAGAGAGAGAAAGTGTGAGAAGAGTGAGAGATTCTTCCTGATACTCTACCCTACTACCATACGTGCTTAACCATCACGATCTAATCGCTTTTCCGGTGATTCCGGCTTCTTTCCTAGGTAAAAAAAACCTAACCCTAATATGTTCTAAGGTTTCCAATGTTGCAAGTAGCGAAATAGCTGACTCAACTCGTGCTTTAGGTCGTCATATCAACCTCGACGAAGACTTAGAGATTCTATCGGCTTTGTTACGCTTCTACGGCGTAAGGTGCGGACTTTAGACGTATAGGTTATGGTTTTCAAAGCTTTCAATATCAGATAATGATAGATTCATGATCTGGATGTTATTTCACATGCAAAATGTGTTGTTCGTTTTGCGATTCAGTTATGTATGCAAATTATGGCATTTAGTGTATTCGATATATTTGTAGAAAATACTGTATACGTACAATATATGAAAGTGTGTTTTCCATGATTAATTACTATGTGTATATGCTATATATGTGTAACACTTTCTCGACGAAAGGATTCGCCCTAATACATGTTTTGGCTAATATACGTTATGTATGTTAAACAAGTGTAGTCTAAGTGTTTGTGAAAATGCTTGTATGAGTAAGTACTTAGGAGATAGTGCTTTAGGTAGGTGTTGAGATAGGATTCTCAATTACCTTAGAGATGTGCATGATTTCCTCCATGCAAGTTGTTTAATTTAATCGCTTACTTATGAAATGTATGTGTTGTATTTTCTGCTTACATTGTGCTTTATAACATGCTTGTTAACATGTTTGAATTACTTGTTAATTATACTTTGACTACGATACATGCTTTCTGGTTATGGATTGAATATGATTGGGGCTAAGTTATAGTCTAGGCAATCGGTAACAGGCTTGAAGTCGTGGTTGAGATTCATTCGCTACGTAGGGCATGTTTGACGAACCCGAGTCGTGTGTTGGTCGTCGGCAGTGGTTAGGCCACACGAAGTGCTTATGCACTTCATGTCGATCGATGCAATGTGCGCTCGTATTAGCCGAACTCGCCGAGTAACCCGATCTGCCGATGTATGTTCCCATGTATGGACGCCTCTGTTTGAACCTAAGGTACCAAACTCACCAGTGGAATCTCGTTAACCTTGGTACCTTGATCCGCTAAGACTCATGAGGCGGGCATGGTGGTATGGGACACCATGGTCGAGCTGACGGCCTACACTGGGGTGACGAGTCTCCCCGTAGTGATCAGTGAACAACCCAGACTCGTGAGCCGAATACAGTGGTAGGGGATATTGTATTCGAGCTGTCGGCCTACACTGATTGGTGACAAGCCCTTTGTAGTGACCTCGAGCATACTTTAAATCTGCGGTGAGGTGACCAGTCTTCCTGTAGTCAACAGAGTATAAACTAGGCCTGTATTGATAAGGTGATGGGGGAGCGGTGCAACGAGTGCATGCAATAGCCTGGGCAGCCCTTTACAGCGACCTATAACCGCATCATCATATGAGATTACCTAGGACTGACGACCCTAGAATGGATCATTATTTGGGAATGATATAAGGGAGGTACCTTAGTTTCCCAACACTGCTGTATGAAAAGGACTAATAACAACTCGGTAATCACGCTCATAACATAGCACTGCATGTGCCTGGCGTTGTGGAGCATTGAGAGATGAATGCATGCCGCAGACGTAAGATGGTGTCACACGAGGGAGCATTGGTGAGGGCATGCATCATGACTATATTTCATCCTTGTATTAGTAAGAGTAATTAAGATTGTTTCCCTGAACTGCTTTATCATTACTGTTGACTGAATTGATAACATGTTAACCTATGCTTTATTGTTCCACTGAGTTAGCTACTCACTACCACGTTACGGGATGATGTTCTGAACACCCACCAGACCCTGTCTTAGATGCAGGTGTTGACGAGACGCAAGAGGCTGTGACGAGTTCTCCTACATGCAGTTCTCTAGAGACTTCGTTTAGGCCATTCAGATGACGGGACTACAGGGTTTACCATTATAGTTGTACCACTTTTTTTTGGCATTTTGATTTTGAAACTAATACATGTATATGGTGACTCAGTAAGGTGTTCATACTTTGGAGACCGATTGTGACCGTTTCTGGCTTTATATACATTTATATAAATCTTTCAGTCTTCCGCTTGCGTTTTATAACTTGATTTGGAGTATGAATTACTGTTTTGGTATAATCCCACTCATGATTAATGCACTAACACAGACAACATTCAATCATAAGCATTTATGTTGCATAAGTGATGTTTTGGAACTCGGGTGTGAGTTGCTACTTGACCCTCGATTTTCAAGGCGTTACACATCTGGAACTATAAATAGCTCCCAAATTGTACCCCTTTCTCCCCATCCGAATTTAGCAACCCTAAATTGGGAGAAAGAAAAGGGAGAAGAGAGAAAGGGAGGAGTGAGATCGAAGGTGTGGTTGTTAGAAGAGATTTGCCCCTCTTCTCGTTGACTCGCAAGCCTAGCCGCTACTATTCCTGTTGGTGGAACTACTCTGACGACGATTTAGGGTAACGCTACGAACCTTCCTTGTACTTGTAGATCTTCAAATGGGTTTTTCCCAACCTTAACGAACCCGTGTACTCGTGTAGGTGGCCGATGATCTTTCCTTGGAAACGTAACCCTAGGAACGAGTCCAAGTCGGACGTACTAGCAATAGGTATAGACTATAAGGGCTTAGGTTACAGTTTATCGATGTTAATGTTTCAGTTAATGATTTGTGATTGCTAATGTAGTAATTTGCATGATAATTATATGTATTTAGATTTCTATCCAATTGTAACATCCCGGATTTTTGCCAACCTGGAATTAGACGTCCTTAGGCAATGAGTCACTCCTAACACCTTATTAACTTGTCAGAACCCAATCCCATATTCTAAAAATCGCTTTTTAACCCATTTCCTTCACAAAGCTCACCTTTCACCACCTTGTTCTTTAAATTTTTCGAAGTACTTTCACATTAGACACTAATCTTAAAGTTTAGGTGATGAAGAACAATACTTAAACCATAAATTACTGTAACTAGTAAATACAGAAATAAAATGGGCTTTTAACCATTACCCTTATGAAATCTCACAAATGAATAGTTATTTGGAACATCAGCCTCTCTTGCCCTAGGATCTTCTTCTGTTGTAATTAGGGCGTGCTTTAGTAAGTATTAATAACTTGGATCACTGTATGTACAAACTACAAAGGCCCAAGTACCACCTCAGACAAAAATCTTACAGGACTAAATCCTTTAGAAATTAGGCGAGAATTAGCTAGTGTTAAACTAGAGTACCTGTGAAATTAGCACCAATCACTTTAATACGATCTGCAAGACCCAAAACTTATGGAATCATTGACGCTAGGTTACCCTATAATCTAGGATCAATCTCATTACCCAGTTGCTCTCGGGAGCACATTGAAACTCCGTATCAGATCTGGACCACACGTCGGAAGTCCGATTAACGCGAAGTTAAACAGTTAGGACCGCCTGAAAAGGCCAAGCTATATGTCCTAGAGGGGGGGTGAATAGGACTATGCCAAATTAAATTAAAATCAGCGGAAATAAAATAAACCAATAGCCTTACAACATGAATCAATTCACAAAGCTAAATTTAAATCACCTTGATAAATAGATATCGAGAGATTGATGCAAATTCAGTTCTAAGGACAACCTTACACCATAATCAACAAGGGCTTATGGTAGGACAACCTTATTTCTAGAACCTCTTTTGGATCAAGGACTCAATATTAATATAAGTAAATGAAATAGTAAGGAATTGAATTTAAATGCAGAAGTAAGATCTAAATTATTACAACAATCCCCACACTTGCTTGAAATGTAAATAGTTACAACATTCACATCCACTTGTACATTCCACACAATCGAATGATAAAAGATATGACAATTAAGCAAGTATTCAAACCACAAGTCAAAGAGTTATAGTGGTTCGCTTGTGTGTACACCAACTGTTTTCCAACAGCCACACAAAAAGCTACTCCCCACCTAATATCCTCACACAGGGGATATTAGCGTTCACTAACAAATAGGTTTTCACAGGTTCACCAAAAACCTTTACAATTGTGTCTTTTTCACTTGGGCTTACACAATTCAAAAACCCCTCTTTTCTGAGTTTTCTGGTTTTCCTCAGACAACCAATACAATGAGATTTTTCTGGCTTAACCTCAAACAAAACCAAAAGTAAATGAATTTTATAGAATTGTAAAATACCTGGATTTCTCCTTTTCGTAGTAGCCCGGTAGAACCAATCGGAGTAGATGATTTGAATGTCAAAGTTCAATTTCCAATACTCACATTCATAAGGTTCTAAGTTCTAATTGATTTTAGATTTAACTCGTTGGGCGTAGCTAAATTTGATTTTGATTCCAAGAAGAAGGAATAAGATTCCTCTTTTCAAATAAGATTGGAATATAGAAACAAAATCAAATTAAATAAGCTAGCAAAAAGGAATATTAAATAAGCACAATCTAGCTTAAAATAAACACAACTTATCTCAGAGTGATCACTTGAAAATTTCTTGAATTGAATAGCGTTGAACTTATGAAAACTCTGAATTTCGTGTTCAATTATATAGAAGCAGAAATCGCTCCTACGACTGGTCTTAGAAACCTACGATTGGTCGTAGTCTAACAGACTTTTGAAAAAATAAGCGCGATTTGAAAGCCGTTCCACGACTGGTCGTGAGTACCCTACGACTGGTCGTGGGTCACCTACGACTGGTCGTAGATCCCTACGACTAGTCGTAGGACCAGTGATTTCGTTGCTGGACTTTAAGTCGTAGCTCCACGACTGGTCGTGGATGAGTCGAAGCCACACCTACGACCGGTCGAAGGACCTCCAGGACTGGTCGTGGGCGTACCAAAAATTCCGAAAAATCTTTAACTACTTAGGACTGGTCGTGGAATTTCTGGACTAGTCGAACCAATGCTAGGACTGGTCGAACAAGAGCTCTAAGACTGGTCGTAGAATAGACCAACCTTGTGTAAAATAAATATTTGATTTATGTATCCAAAGTGACCTACTTAAAAGGTCAACCTAAGGTCATTCAAACCTGAACCATGTCGTATGGACATTGAACTTCAACCATTCAACGAATGTAGATAATTTGAATCATATCAGGCTTGAGATCTTGAACCTATCATGCTTGAGATCTTGAACCATATCATGCTTGAGATCTCATCAACATAGAACTACTTCATGCGTTGTTTCTTTAGATTTGAACTTCAACATTGTAGCTTCTTGAGGCTTCAACATGTAGCTTCTTGAGGCTTCAACATGTAGCTTCTTGAAGAGTTTAAGCAGTGTCTTGAATTCATATAAATCATCATACAAGCACATGACACAGATAGATGTTTTGGCACACAAAATTTGACAACCAAAGGAGCATGAGACCATAACACTTACAATCTCCCCCTTTGTCAAATTTGTGACAAAACACCCAAATTATAATACTTCAATTGAAACGAGAGTACTCACTACATATTCACAACAAGTTCAACAATAGAGAAGCATGCACAGATATATATGATAAGAAATAACTAGCATCATTCTCCCAAACTACCCCTGAGAAGCGTAACTCCCCTGAGTAATAGGTACCCCTGAGAAGCTTAACTCCCCTGAGTAATAGATATAGGAGAGATAATAGGAGATAATAGGAGCACATCTCCCAAAAACTTCTCCCCTTTTTGTCACAAAATGACAAAGGAAGAAGGGCAGCAATAATAATGAATATAGCAATTAGTATATAGATTCAAGGGAGCTTTAGTGCATAATTCAAAAAGTCAGTGAGTATGTAAAGTTAGAAACAAATATTACAGACTTAGTAAAACATTCAGTCAGAACCAGAGGATGGAGCAGGATTAGAAGGATCAATTTTGTGTAAACCCTTAGCAATCCGCCTCATATATTGCGAAGATAAGAGAATTGCGTGTCTTGTGAAACACGAATTTGAGCCACTTGCTCTTGAAGGGAATTCAATCTCTCATCAAAATCAGAGGGCTGAAAATCAGGATCATCAGCCGAGTCTGACTCAAGTTCTTCAAATAAATCATCCATATTCACGTCTTCAGTAGGATCACCAGCTTGACCAGCATCTCTTGCTTCAGCACCACCGCCACCAGCATCCACTTGGCCATCAGCCAATTCTAAATCATCTTGTTAAGATTTGAATTATTAAAAGGGAGATGATGGATGGGTTTTTCTCTAGTAGGCATAGCAACAAGCATATGATTTGCCAGCATAGTCAACAAATAACCAAAGGGTATATCACTATGTCCAGGATGTTGATGAGACAGAATAATGGAATGACAAATTAAAGGAAGGTAAACATAATTTTGCAGACAGAGATGACAGAATGCAAAACACAAACCATAAAAGCAGTGAGTTCGGTTTTATTGCCAGCACGAGGATAAAGATTAGAGATGAAAATCCTATGTAGTACTCTATGTCTGGGTAACAAAAATCTTGAGGGAAGTGCATGACCTTATGAGTCCAATGAACATCCAAATTACATAAATCTTAGTAAGCATTCTACGTTCAGATTTAGAGAGACTGTCATGTAAAATATTAATTGGAATGCTCTCATCATTGACAGGTATTTCCATAATATCAGCAATCAAATGTCGATCCACTACAAACAATCCTTCTTGAGTATCAACTTTAAAAATTAAATTCTCAAGAGAAAATCACAGATACATGCAAACATGGATTGGGCAATGGACTGGTATGCAGGTCCACCCCAATGCAAGATGTTATCCCATCCCACAGATTCCAACAGAGGAGGGATACCAAATGAAGCAATGTGATTAACATTCACAGGACGCTCAACAATAATATTTCGCATACGCAAATTCTGAACATTTGGAGGATCATTTTCGGGGAGACGAAGATGACGTTGTACAATAGAAGTTGATCTAGAAGAAGAGGGACCTCTAGTAGTTTTTTTACCTCTAGCATCCATTTTTAATGGAGGATTTCAATGAAACAACAAGATGCAAGATAGAAGAGATGAGGTTTTAATAGATCAGATTTTTCAAGATAAAACCCCATCTTGCAATGAACGACCCAATAGATTCAACAAGAAAGTGATTTGAAACACTAATATCAAGAATCTATAATAAAAATGCAAAGGAACCACTAACCTTGAAGAACTAAGAAGGTGGGTTCGACCAGTCGTAGCTAGAGCCGTTGGTGGGAAAAAAAAAATGAGGAGAGAAGAAGAGTCAAAATCCCCAAAATAAAGTGAAATCCCGAGTTTCACGACCGGTCGTGTACACTCACGACTGGTCGAGTACGACTCAAAATTTGCAAAATTTCAAATAATTTTTAAATTTAAGCAAAAACTCATCA